>JAVSCE010012060.1:0-329690 GCA_032199065.1 Smutsia gigantea | reverse complement strand
TTGGACCTGCCCTCAGTGGAGCTGATGCGGAGGATGCTGGAGAGGATGAAACCATAGGAGACAAAGATGGTGAGACAGGGCACAATGATGTTGATGCCCGCCACAATGAACACCACAAGCTCATTGATGTAGGTGCTGGTGCAGGACAGCTGGAGTAGAGGGAGGATGTCACACAAATAATGGTTGATGATGTTAGCATCACAGAAGGTCAGTCTCAGCATGCATCCAATGTGGGCCATGGAACTAGAAAAGGCCATCACGTATGAACCAAGCATAAGGCTGGAACACACTTTAGGGGACATGGCAGCATTATACAGAAGTGGGTTGCAGATGGCCACATACCGATCATACGCCATTGATGTCAGCACGTAGCATTCAGAAATACCAAAAAAACACAAAAAATAAAGCTGGGTCATGCATCCCCCATAGGAAATAATATTCTTCTCAGATATGAAGTTAATCAGCATTTTGGGTGTGAAAACAGAAGAACAAAAGCAATCTATGAAGGACAAATTAAAGAGAAAAAAGTACATGGGGTTATGTAGGTGTGAATTCAACCCAATTAGAGTTATCAAGCCCATAATTCCCAACACAGTGACCATATACATTACTAAGAATAGGAAGAACAGGGGGAGTTGGAGATCTGGTATGTCTGTTAATCCCAAGAGAACAAAGTGAGTCATGAACGAGACATTACCAGAAGCCATTCTCCTTTAGGGAGATCTGTGGACACAGAAGAAAAAGTTACAAGAGAAACATTAAGCTTTCCCACAATATCTCCTCTCAAAGAGTGGTGTAAGCCCTGAGAAGGTCTGAGATTAGTGCATTCTGAACCCAGAGTGTCTGTTTTCCTATTTCCATGAAACTGACCGACATGAATACCCCCCTTTTAAGATACATAAGAGCATAAAAACTTGGCCAACAGCATGAGGGTCACTGCTTCCATCTGAAAACATGCCGACTTGAAAATCAGAGGCTGAGGGGGAAGAAGTTGAACCAGAACAGTCATCCTTCTCTTATCTCATGATTTCTTCACTCACATGGCCCTTCTCCTAACCAGTGAACTTGGAGGTAACACCCCCAACATCCTAGTGCTGGTCTCTATGCAGATTAGACTTGGTGAGTGGGAACCCAGAACATGTTTCTGCCTTCCAAAACACAACCACCAGAATCTGGGAGAGGTTAGCTTATTGTCCCATGTCATAGACTAAAGCCATAAATATAGAAGTGTGAGAACTCCATCCATGGAGCTGCTGTAGTTCATCCTTTGAGCCCCATAAGGTCTCTGAGCCTTTCCTGCATTTCCCCCTATTGAACACTCTTCTATTAATTTCAACATGAATCTCAGGACTAAAAAATGGCAAAGTAGCATATCTTCAGTCTCTGGACTTCCATCACAAAATGAGGGCACCAGCATGAACAGAATTCAGAAATTCACTCTACTTAGAACTACAGCTCATAGTTTCTGAGTATGAGTCCTTCCAAGCAGTAGACAAAAATAAACAGTCTTTAATATCATCATTTTTGCCACGTGGTAAGTCACAGATTTCATGGGAAGTCAGTGATGTGATTCACTCGGGCATCCGGGGCAGACTCTTGCTCAGTCTCTTCCCCAGGGAGCAGGTTCTTGGGGCAACAAGGCACTAAGGGGGTTGGATTAACACTCACGATCGTAATGTGTCTTTACTTCCTTAGGGACCCAAAATTTTACTTAAGCTTTCTCTTCACTGTAGGGATTGCACATTCCCCAAAGGAGAGCCAAAAATTAACTCCCATTTCAGAAGATGGCAGAAGAGGAAGCCCTAGTCCCTCTTACCCTGGAACACTCAGACTCAAAAATGTTTCATGTACAGAACTTCTTTGTAAGACATCCAGATACTAGTTAAGGGTGTCCTGATATGGGTTAAGCATGGAATCAGTTATATGGAAGCTCTTAGGGCAATTCAGTATATTCTCCTGCGATAATACTTCTCTGACCCAGCACCTTTCAAGTGGGACAAAAGCCCCAGGTTCTAGTTTCTTCAAGAGGCGGGAAAGAAGTACACCATGTGTTTAATGTTCCAACTTTTCTTAGGGTTGCCCAAAAGACTGGATTCTGGATAGTTTAAATCAGAATGCAGAGGGGACACAGGACCCAGCACACTTGAGCTGGCCAGGGTGAGGGAGAACCAATATGGGGTTTTGGGCTGGAAATCACCATAGCACCTTCACCTTGCTTAGCACGGAGCAACCAATTCAAAACCTCTCTTACAACTTCTCCCTGGTGAGGGAAAAGATTCTCCATACATCCAGTGACAAAACAAAGAGAGAGTAAACTTTTAAATACTAAACAGAAATCATGGAGTAAAGAATACAGTAACTGAGCTGAAATATTCGCTACAGTGGCTCAAGAGCCAAGTAGATGAAACAAAAAATTTCAATGAATTTGAAAAAGGTCATTGAAAATTGTTCAGTGAGAGGGACAATATGAAAAAAGAATGAAAAACAGTGAAAAAAGCTCAGGGGCTTTATGGATAGTACCAAGTGGATCAAAGCATGCGTTTGAGAAATTCCAGCAGGACAAGAGAGAGAAGGGACCAGAAAGTTTACTCAAGGAAAAAAGGGCTGAAAAATTCCCAAATCATGGCAACTTCCCAATATGTCACCTATTTATAGAAAAATAAAACCCACAATAATGGCATTATGACTACACACATAGAAAGACCAGGGTCAGCTCCTTATTCACTTTCCACTTGACGAAACTGAGCCAACCTGACTTCTATGTGCAGAATCACGTCTATTCTGATCTCTAGCCACAGTGCTTATCCAAGCAGGTGAGACGTACAATGCTCTAACCCAACATTCCCAGACTCAACACAAATGTACTTGCTGCTGAATCACCTCTAAACGTGATTACCACTGTGATACTGTGATACATGGTTCTGATTCAATCCTCATGTTTCATAATACCTCTGATGCCGGAAGCCCAGTCTTTTCTCTAGGTCTAAATACATCCATTTTTCTATATCCCAAATCACTATAATCACATAGTTGTCAAAAATAATGTCTAAAGAAGTGCTTTTAGGAAAAGCCTTATGAAAAAAGTAGAAAGGGTCTAGAAAATGAAAAATATAATGTAGAATGAAAATTACACTCTACCTTTTACATTAACCTAAACATAATGACATATAACCTACTACAAACCTGTATATTGAGTTCCTTCCTCCCAGACAGCAGTGGAAATCCCTCATTGATTTTAGTAAAGGATTGCCTCTGCCCTGGACTGGTCTGGATTACCCTTCATGTTACTCTACCTCTGCTGGGGTTCTTCTGTATGAGTCCTTCTGTACTGGGCAGGGTGTCCCACATACTTGGGCCTTTATATGCCGTCTTTGCTTATTGATTAGTTTAATATTTAATTAAAATAGAGGGATAATCAAAGTTTGAAACCCTGCTGATAAATTCACATAAATACATATATAATGCTCTATAAACTATACTAGTCAAATATTATTATAAACAGCTTTGAGAAACATGCACATCTATATTCAGAATATTACCAGAACCCCAGTGCCCTGTAGGTGCCCCTGTTGGAAGTAACTCCATGTATTCTTCCATTTTCCATCTTGATACTGTTGCAATCACTCTGGCTTTTTTTATATCGCTTCATCACTTAGATAGAGCTTCATGGTGATCTGTGTCCACCCTCAGAAGGATCAAGAGAATAAGGAATGATGATTATAGTTTGTATTTCCTTTTATTGTGTAGGCCATAGCAAATAAGAACATGTTCACATATTCTAGACTAAGCAATAGAGTCGTGAAATAGAAAAGGTGAAAAATAATTTCTTGACATTTTTCTTATTTTAAGATTCTGCATTTATTTGTATTGTGAGGCATCTTTATTACCATCAGCCATAGTTCATGTTCCAGTGATGTTTAAAATTATGGAAAACTTTGTAGAATAATAATGCCCTGATATATTTAGAATCAGAACACCCAATCTTTTTGCTGATGGCTTCCTTTATTGTACAGAATCTGTTTAGTGCTATGTAGTCCCAAATAAACATTTGCTTATTTTAACTAGGGGGTTTAGTAACCATAATATTCAAGTGATTATACATTAACAACACCAAAAATTTTTTAAATATGTATTTAGAAGAGTAGTAGAATTGGCATCAGGATTTTTAACAATTTATGTAGATTTTTCATTAAGAATCTGTAAGATTTACATCATTAACATCTCTGAGGCTAAAGCTAGTCAATAAATATGCATTACAATTAATTATGTGTCACCCTCATATTTACAAAGATAAGTATGAAACCTTAAGTACCACCGGAAACTTAATGGATTGTTTGCACCTGGGAAGGGGATTATGTTTTACAGTCTTTGTGGAACCTGCCGTCTCTCTGAAACTCCGGCATTTAAAGGAGGCACATCACTGGCCAATACAGGAGATGGGAAATGGGAGCAGGATAAGTGAAGGTTAAGTGAAGTTCATTTTATCTTTTTTCTTTGCTTTGTGCATCCCAGCATCTAAGAAATGTATATCAACATCAACATAATTTTCTGTTTTCTTCTAGAGGATTTATGATTTTTTTAGATATATGGTTTTGATCCATTTAAAATTAATATTTGCATATAGTGTGAGGTAGACATCAAATTTCATGTTTTCCTCATGAATAGTTAGCATTTGATCCAATGTTCCTGTACGTATAGAATTACTTTGTTCCATAGTCAAAAATCAGTTGGCTATATAGTGGAGGATCTGTCTCTGAATATTCTGTTCTGTTCTATAGATTTATTTGCTTATCTTTATAACATACCCAATCTGTCTTGATGTTCAGAGCCTAAAACTAAGTGTTAAAATCAGTTAGTGTAAATGCCCTGTGTCACAGAGAATCCCTGAAGCTTTGGATGCCAGCAAACAAACTTGCAAGATATTCACTGTGGTAAATGCCTGTGAAGGATAAACTAGGAGGCGGTGAGAGTCAGTGACAAAGGCCTTCAGACCAGGATGAAAGGCTGACACCTTAAAGAGAGATTGAAGGGAAAGCTGGGTAGGAAAAATCTCAGACCATAGTGCAGTCCTAAAATGTCTCTGATAGAAAGTCCCTAAGCAAAGATTGCCTATCCGAAGAGGCTTGTGTTACACAGAAACTGACCAGCTAATGTACGACCGACCATGGTAATCCACTGGCTGGGACGTGGCAGAGCGCATGGCCTCTGAACACCACGGTGAATCCAACAGAGTATCGGCATCAGACGTCCCGTGAGTGATGCTCCTACAGCTGGTGCTCTGGAAGGACAGGTGGCAGCACCTCTCTGGCTGCTGACAATCCACTCACAAAAGGGAAGCATACCCCCAAATTCTTTCTGACTGTTTATTGTCATCTGTAATTGGTTCATTAATCACTTCTACCTTATATTGATTATTGTTGGTAATCAAACAAGATAATCCACTTCTACAAGTACTTCTTGAACCCCCAACTCCACTTTATACGCTAACTATACAAAGGGGAAAACGATTGAAGAAATAGAAAAATAAGAGGAGAAAAGCATGTAGTTAAACATATCTATTGTCTACTGATGAAACAGGTTTTAAGTAAATTTGCAAAATGTTGCTAGGAATATATTTTATTATCATTCACATATACCTTTTTCATGAACTTCATTGCATAAGGAAAACAATGGCTAAAATGTTTGTTCAACACCAAATACAGTGTTTTCATTTAAGTGATAAATAATAAAATTTATACTAAGAACTGTAGGTTCTCCTTCAACATATTTGGTGTCATTTTAGATAGTAATGAATGCAAGTTTTATAATGCACTACCCACCCCACCTTAATGGGACCATAAAATACATATGTAATATTCCACTAATCACCAACTTTTATGGCTGTAATTGGCAGTGAATGATGGAGTTATATGTATTCTCTTGAATATTAAAATCATTTTGCTGACAGGGGCTCTCAGAAATAGGGTGGTATGTGTTATAGATTTGGCCATTCTCAAGGGGAACTAGGAAAGTCAGAGTAATAAAAGGAAAACTGGTAAGAAAAATACAACAAAAAGACAACATCCAGGATCTGCTCCTGCTTAAGTTGTATGCATGATGAGAAAAAAAGCCATTTTGAATACTGCTGGCCAACAGTAACAATATTGTTAAAAATGAGAATATTTCTGAGTATTTCACACATCTGTGTCTAGATCAGCAAGCCCTAATTTTCACTTTTTGTAACATATGAAACTCAACATATTTCTCTAAGACTATGAATACCTCAGGAGACAAAATGTACTATTAAAAAATTTTTTTAAATCAGTGCATGTGTTGGTTTAATAAATATGCTCTTAGTTACTTAGTTAACTCCTGCAAGGTGATGGACACACAGAAGCAAAGAAATGAGACAAATGGTAAATGCTAAAAGAAGTCTGTTACACCATTTTTAACACAATCTATACAAGCACATGGTTATGGATAAAGGCTCATCATGAAAAACACCAGTAACATCTAATTAAAAAATTGAATTTGTTTACATTACTGTTGCTTCTAACACGAATATATTTCTCCTCTGTATTTTAATCAGGGTTTTCTTCAATGCAACTTTGACATCCTTGTTTCTCAAACTATAATCAGGGGATTGAGCATGGGCCCTATGTTAGTAAGAACACAGAAGAAACTTTTCCCTGCTCCATAGATCCAGGGGAAGAATATTTAAGATACATGAATGCTGCTGACCCAAAAAAAACCAGAAAGAGCAATGCTGTGAGAGCTACAGGTACTGAAAGCTTTTGATCTTCCTTGAGCAGACTTGATATGAAGAATGCTAGTGAGGATGAAGATATAAGAAATCAGGATGGTAAAACTGGGTACTGTGATATTAATTCCCACGACAATGAGAACTACTACCTCATTGACATAGGTGCTGGTGCAGGAAAGTTGGAGGAGAGGGAGGATGTCACACAGGTAATGGTTGATGATATTAACCTTGCAGAAGATTAGTCTAAGCATGCACCCTGTGTGGGCAGCAGCTCCACCAAATCCCATCACATATGCTGCAAGAGTTAGCATGGAGCAAACCTGATGGGACATGGAGACCTTATACAGCAATGGGTTACAGATGGCCACATAGCGATCATAGGCCATTGTGGTCAACATATAGCATTCAGAGATGACAAAAAAGAGGAAGAAAAATAGCTGAATCATGCACCCCACATAGGAGATGATATTCATCCTTGATACAAAGTTCATCAGCATCTTGGGGGTGAAAACAGAAGAGTAACAGAGGTCAATGAGAGATAGATTGTAAAGGAAATAGTACATGGGGGTATGAAGGTGAGAGTTGAGGCAAATATGAGTGATCAAGCCAAGGTTGCCCACCATGCTGACAATGTAGATCATGAGAAACAGATAAAAGAGGGGTTGCTGGAGCTCTGGGTGGTCTGTTAATCCAGCAAGAATAAATTCAGTCACTAAGGAGTCATTTCTAGCCACCATTTTCATCTCCAGAAACCTATAAGAAGAGAAGAAAACTCCATTAGTAGGGGACCCAGCTGTCTCCTTACAAAGTCTCTATGAGAAGGAGACTCAGAATTGCAAAAATCAAGTATGTCCTCTTTGCATCATACAGTCTGAGTAGGCTGCCACACACAAACTTTTCTTTGTTTGCATGAGTTTCTTGTTAGAAGCCACTGCTCCTGTGTTTCCTAGAGGACAGAAGGGATGGGGGACCTGAGTTACAAGCCTACCTACTGAGAAGCTTCAGTAGTGGGGATACATGCCCATCTCTCCCTCCTATTCCTCTGATTCACAATTCCTACTCATGTTTCCATTATACTACCAGAAACTTCAGCTCTCCTGTGATGACCGTCAAGAAATGGAGAATTTCTCCAGAACAGAGAGCATGTGTAATTCTGCTTCATAAAGGGAATTCATGAAGATCTACAGACTTTCAGGTACAAGATTTCATGAACCAACAATTGTTACAGGTATTGAGGAGAGACTTGCTAGCCTACAATTTATACCTAACCATGCATTCCTGTGTTTCTACATGTTCTCCTCCTTTGTTCCATTCTAGCTCTACAGAGAATGAATAAAAGAAGGGCCATGAGCTTTCCTTGGTTTTGCACCAGGGCATGAAAGGGAAACATAATTAATTGGGGCACTGATTAAATTACTTGTTAAGATCGTGAAAATATATTAAGCTGAATACTTACAGCATTTTAGCTTTTGTCTATGTATAGTATATTTCAGTTAAAAACTTTTCTTAAGAATTAGATATAACTGGTCTAACTCTGATGTTGCCATACCCCAGATGTGTAACTTTCCATATCCAGGATGTTGCTATATACTGACAGCTTTCCTACTACCAGAATGCGGATGATGCCATACACAGAGCATATGCTGAGAATAATTCAGGGAGTAGAGTCAGAGCTCCATACTTTGGAGTTTCTTCTTATTCAATATAAATATTTCTCATTTCAGCAACATTGAGAAAAAAATAGAAACTTGATTAACTCACTCATCTTCCATTAAGACAACTTGGTGCTGACCCTTTCCATGCATTTCATCTCCACTGTCCTGGAAGAACAATTGGCTTTTGTGGTATCAAAGTCAAGTAGCTGTAGTCAGAGAATATTTTCCTCTCTTCATTAAGAAAAGGGTCACAGAATAGATCTCAAAGTCTGAATGTTCCAGGAGTCAGTCTGAGGTGTAACTGAAACCTGACTTTATAAATTTACTAAGAAACTTCGAAGGGAAACCACAGACTTGACACCTGAGCCACCAGGTCACAGAACACATGGCACTGGCTTAAAGCTTATGTTTCTTGGGACCTGATCAGAAAGGCAGCTATAGTTCTCCCCTAGGACCTTCCCATCATGATGAGCTCTGCAGGGAAGAAGTTGGTGTCTATACTTAAACCCCAAATGTCACTGTAAATGTTCGTAACCCAGAAAAGATTATACATTCCCCAGGGCATAGGAGAAGGAATCCTCTGAATTTCCTAAGAAAGGTACAAATAATGGATGTCATTGAATATTTCTTTAATCATAACATATTAGTTTTAATTTAAGTTCAAAACAAAACAGTAGTAGACCCTTAGGCACTGAGAGTGACTAGTGCTAACAAGGTGAAAGAGTTGGGGCAGGTCAGGGGGAGGGTGAAGGGTATAAATGAGCACAATAATTCACAGTAACAGTGTAAGTTGGACTTGGGGACCCTAGTAGTGCAAGGAGAATATAGTCAATGATTCTGTAATATCTTTCCACATTGATTAATAGTAACTATACTAGAGGGGTGAGGATTTAATAATATGGGTCACTGCTGAATCACAGTGTTGTACCTTTGAAATCAATATAAGATTGTGTATCAATGACACTTCAATTAAAAAAAGAATTTCAGTTCATAAAGTTTTATGAACATTTGAGTGACGTATATTTATTAGGTTTTTTAAAATATTTGAATCCCTTTAAAGAAGCAGTTTTAATGCAAATTTTATAGACATAAACAGAAGAATCTTTTTCATTTATTTCAGAGTTTATTGTTTAATAAAAAATTATTTAATATATGAATTATCCATTACTTCATGGATATTTAGTTACTTTAAGATGCTCTAAGTCAACATGCCTTACTTTTAATAAGCTAAAATCTTATCTATAGGAAAAAATCACTATCAATAAGCTATCATTTCATGAAAATATGGCTTGAGAATTCCCAAGTATGTATTATTGTGATGATGCTCCTGAGAAAGAAACCATTTTTTCAAAATTTGAAATTACTATAGGTTCACAGGAAATTGTAAAAATAATGCACAGGATCCTTTGAAATCCACCCAACCTCCTATGATGGTGACATCTCCAACAACTGTAGTACAATAGCAAAGCCAGGAAACTGACATGGGTATTACTGTATAACAGGATCACATGTTCCATTCAGCTTTCAGTATTGTGTGTTTGTGTCCTGTGTGACTGTGTTTGTGCATCTCTTAATCCAGCTGCTACCCAATTAGGATACAGGACTGCTCCCCTACCACAGGGCATCTTCCTTATACCACCCCTTTATAGTGACACTCAACCCCACATCCCCAGCCTTCATCTGTCTTCTGGCAACAATTAACCTGTTGATCATCTCTGTAGTTGGGTCATTTGGAAGATAACAAATGAAACTATAAACTATACAATGTCTGAAAAGTACATGAAAGGGTGAATGCACTTCTCCAATGTGTACCAAGATTCCCAAATAGCACAGATATTATTTACTTACAGAGATACATGGGTTTTTCAATATGGAAAACAGTTTTATCAAAACAAACCTGAAATTTAAACTCTGACAAAGGTCAGCTACTGATAATATAAATAAAATAGATAAGTAAAAATCAAGTATGGTAATATTGGAGTCAGGAAATGAGAGGTAATTTAAAGCCATAAGACAAGGATTTAGAAATGCTGAATATCAAAAAAGCACCCAAAAAGCCATCAATCCAGCTTTGTAAAAATTCAAAATACCTAAATATTGAGTGGAAATTAGAAAAAGAGTAAAACAGTAAATGTTATTACAATTATCTGAGAACATTTAAATCGCCACTTAACATGTCACATGAAAATTTTTGAGAGACCTCCTTTTGTTTGCTCAAGAGAAAAATAACATCCTATTACAGAAAATGCACTGTCACAATTTAGTTCCTTTACCACATATTTCTCTATTGTCATTCTCATTACTCTCCTGGCTCCAATTGGAGGCTTTTGCATGTCAAAATCCACATGATACTTGAATATGGAAACCAACTAAAACAGGACTCATCTAGTTCTTCCCAGAACCACCGGTTTGTGGGATTATAGTCATATCAAATGACTTAAGCTTGTATCCTATCTACAGATAACCTGTCGTTCCCATAATATTTCTAGAGACTTTCAGAAAGGAGAGTCATAGAAAGGGCTTTGTTTTCTCATCACTCTACTTTCTATTCCTTCTTCATAATGAATTTTGATTACGGGTCACTGCTTTATCTTCCTAGGATGCTGTCCTCCCACTACCTGAATCCCCACAAATACAGCCATAGCCACTGTTCTGCAACCATGAGACTGTCAATGTGTCACTGTGCATTATAAGTCTTAATCAAAGCACTATGGATAGTGGAGGATAATTACAGTAGTCTACCGAACAGGTAATACATTCAGAATGAAATGTAGTTTCCAAAATGCCATAATCCTTTCTCTAATGAAGACCTCTTATTTATTGTCCATGTGTCTCTTTGACTAATGCTCTAATGACATGTTCTGGGGAAACTGTCAAGTTTTTTTTCTTTTTTGCATAAAAAGCCTGCTTTGAAAAGAGAAATGTTTTCTCATATTTCATCTTTACTAAAATAAAAATAACGTAGAAAGGAAGCATACTAGAAAGAGCAGTTTTTAAATCAGGGGACTAATAGTCTGCACCAAACTTTTCTTGGAGAACCTGTGTGACATTAAGTAAACCACTACCCTGAGTTTCAGTATTCTGTCTATCTAATAAATGTACACTGACAATTTATTATGTGTTACTTTGAGTGTGGGAGCAAAAATGAAATTTCTGCTAAAAGAACCTCAACACAGAGTTGCAGATACAAAGAGTAATATTTCATAATTTTCATGGCATCTGCTATAATTGTGAAACACTGGCATATGGAGGAGATGCATTTCTGCACATTGGAGGTTGTAAGAATAGGGACAGATCATGTTATTCACATTTCCAATAGCATATTACAAGTGGCAGGCAGGTAACCTTGCAATACATGAGGTCACACTAGTGTTACTTTATTGATCATTTGCAGACTCATCTTTTCCAAGAGAACAACAACCCTCAGAATGACAATGGAAGAAACTGATGAATTCTTTCCCTAACATTATTCTTAAATAAGAATAATGAGAAAAGGAGAAGAAATTATGAAACTGTTGATGAATGGAACTTCAAATTAAAAAATTGGAAACAAACTTAAGGAAGAATCAAATATCCTGTGATGGTGAGAAAGAAACAGGATAAGAAAGCTGCCACTAAAAATACTGGAAATGAAGATGCAAAAACTTCGTGTCCTGTGACTACCTGTGCTGAGACACTGATTTGGATCAGATCTCTCTCCTGCTCAAGGTCTTTCTCACAGCAAGTTTAACATCTTTGTTCCTCAAGCTGTAAATTAGAGGGTTCATCATGGGGACCACATTGGTATAAAAGACAGAAGAGATTTTTCCCACATCCATAGACCAAGAAGAAGGTGGTTTGAGATACATAAATGCACCTGATCCAAAGAATAAAGAAACAACAATGATGTGGGAGCTGCAGGTGCTGAAGGCTTTGGACCTGCCCTCAGTGGAGCTGATGCGGAGGATGCTGGAGAGGATGAAACCATAGGAGACAAAGATGGTGAGACAGGGCACAATGATGTTGATGCCCCCCACAATAAACACCACCAGCTCATTGACATAGGTGCTGGTGCAGGACACCTGGAACAATGGAAAGAAATCACAAAAATAGTGATTGATGGTGTTGTCTTCACAGAAGACCATTCTCAGCATGCAGCCAGTGTGGGCCATGGAAGCAGAAAAGGCCAGCATGTATGAACCAAGCATAAGACCGGAACACACTTTAGGAGACATGGTAGCATTATACAAAAGTGGGTTGCAGATGGCCACATACCTGTCATAGGCCATTGACATCAGCACATAGCATTCAGAAATGACAAAGAAACAGAAAAAACAGAACTGGGTCATGCACCCCATGTAGGAGATAATGTTCTTCTTTGATAAAAAATTCATCAGCATTTTGGGTGTAAACACTGAAGAATAGCAGATGTCTGTGAAGGACAAGTTCAACAGGAAAAAGTACATGGGGGTGTAGAGGTGTGAATTCATCCCAATTAGAGTTATCAAGCCCAAATTTCCCAACACAGTGACCATATACATTACTAGAAACAGGAAGAACAGGGGCAGTTGGAGATGTGGTTTGTCTGTTAATCCCAGAAGAATAAATTCAGTAACTGAAGAACCATTTCCAAAAGCCATTCGTCTCTAAGGGGATCTGTGGTCAGGGGGGAAAAGGGTTACATTAGAGGACAACTCAATTTTTCCTGAAGAATCTCATCTGACATGAGACTGTATATACTGGGAATCTCGAAGAATAGCCCTATCTGTCCATATACAATCTGCCTTAACCATTAACATTATATGAAATGACACAGACAAAGTCCTAATAATCTAGGTAAAGCTAATGGGCATCACATATTTAAAGTACAGAGGTCAGTGCAACCATAGGCAAACCAGGTCACTGGAAAACCTAAGGGATAAGACAGAGAAAGGTGGGCCAAGAGAAGTTTCTTTTCTCTGATCTCGCCATTTCTTCATTCACTGAAGCACTCCCTTCACCAGTAAAACTGGAGGCTGAGAATCTAGCAGCTCAGTGGTGCTACCTCTAACACACATTAAACTTGTTGGAATGAGAACTAAGGAGGCTGTTTCTAACCCAAAATTAAGGACCAGAGTGCTGTTACTGCCCATGCCAGGGTAAAACCCTTAAATGGAGAGAGTGAGAGGTCCTTTCATGGAGAGGGAACTCAACTTGAGATTCGGCACCCCCAATTCCCCTGATCTCGGTATATCACCTGACCCCCTCCAACACATGCTCCCAGCAGTTTCCCTTGAATCTCAGAACTTCACCCAATGGGAAAGTGGCATATCTCAAATCTGGGGACACCCATCTCACAACAAGAAGGACATTGACATAAACGGAATTCAGAAACTCACCTCCCCTCCGTCTGCCAGAAAACATCAGTGCTCCCGTATCTTTGGCATTTACCCTTGTCCTATAAAAGCAATTCCAGGCTTTGAGACTTTGGTTCTTTTCATTATAAAAGTATGCAGCCCAGACTTAATTTCAGATATGCCCTGGAAATCTTTCCAAACTACACACCATAACTTCTCATTATGACTTTGAGACCTCATAAGCAACAGAGTGAAATAAAGTCTTTGTTATTGTCACACTCACCACTAAGACACAGAAGATTGTATGTGAGCTTAAAGATAAAGTGCACTTGCTTATAAACACGGTAGAAGCTTGTCAGTCTCTTCCCCGGGGAATAAATTCTACATGTAAAAGAGAAATAAGGGGATTGTATATACCCTCTGGACCATGATCTGTGTTCACTTCTTTAGGGACTCAATATTTAAGCTACTTTACACCGCGCCTTAGGAATGTAGTTCCCCTAAGGCAGAGGCAAATAAATTCCCTTTCTCCAGTCACCATCTCTTAATGAAAATCTTACTGTAGAGATTTATGGTTTTTTTCCCATACTCGAAGTGGAAATTTTACAGAGTCTGACTACAGGCTTCTTGATTTTGTCACCTGAATATTCACAAATTGTGCCAGCTCAATTCAGTTGTTGTCTCTCCTGGTTATCTCCCCCACAGCAAAATATATTGATGCCTTTCTCCCTCTTGAAGTTTTTCTTCTAAACACCTCCTGCAAATGTCTACCTGAGGGCGCTGCTGTGTTATTAAAAGTAACATTTCATGAATGATGTCATTAATTCAGTCTCAACATAGAAAGACTTGGGGATATGGAGCCAGAGGACATGTATTTGAGAACTACATCTATGATAACTAACTTGCATAAGCTACCTAACGGCTCTTATGCCTCAGGTTCACAATTTCGAAAATAGTGATAATTGTAACATCTCTTTCATTAGGTTGTTTTAAGGATTATTGAAAGAATATACATAAAATGTTAGAATAGTACCTGGACTGTGGTAAACAGTAAATCAATATCCTTATTTACATCGGCAAAACTAACAATGGATAGACCATCATGAAACTTATCACACATTTTTTTCTCTTTAATTCTCATGTACCCCTATAAAATGTAAGTTATATGAGGATAAATATTCTGCTTTGTTTTTGACTCTTCTCCTGGTACTGTGTATAGTGCAGAGTACACAGCAGGTACTCCATAAATAATTCTATAAATTACATTTTTCTTCGGTGAAAGAATTCAGAGTGTTTCCCACATTTCTCACCTGCTCAGTACTGTAGAGTCTACAACGACATTGCCTTCCATCTATTTTCCTCAGTCACCACACAAGCTCAGGTCTTTTTCAGCTTTTATGTGAGCTGTACTGATGAGCTGTAATAGCTCCTATTATCTTAGCATTTATCCACATACTCCTTCTTAGGTGGCCATATCCAATGATAAGATAATAAGCTCTGAAAGCACAGTCTTGCCCTCCCTAATTTAAGAACTTTCAGTGGTTCTCAACCCAATGAACAACTAAAACTGTATAATAAAAGTATAAGTCTCAAAATTCTTATTAAGTTTTGGATAAAATTAAAGTAGATATCAAGTAAGAGTTAAACCTGATAGAAAAAAATAGTGTGAAAGAAAGCATTATTCAGACAGATATGTGTTTTGAGCACATTAAGTATTGTGGAAATTCTTTTTCCCAAATAAAAAAAGAGAACATTGGAGAATATTTACATCTGAGAGACCAAAAGACTATAATGAACAAAAGCACTGCCCACATGGACTGAAAAATATTTTTTAAATATAAGTATAAATATGCTCATATTTTATATCATAATAAATTACAGTTTTCTCTTCAGTGTTTAGTAGAAAATTGTAAGATTATCTATTAAAATAATATACCATTTAATAATTAAAACAATTGTTAACTTAAAAATTAATAATTTTATAAAATCTATTAAAATAATATACTATTTAATATCTCAGGAATATAGGCTTTATCTCAAGTTAATTAGAAAGTTTCTCCGTTCAGGTTACAGAATGCTCAGTTAAAAATTCATAAGAGATGTTCTTATTCTTCTCACATACTAATAAATCTGGAGGTATAGTGTCCAGGGTTGGTTCAAAAAATAAACACTCTCAAGGACCCAGGCTCTTCCATTCCACTCTCCTCAGACTGTTGGCATTTGTCCTTAAGCTGTTCACCTTGTGGTCACAAAATGACTGCCATTGCTCCAAGAATCACATTAAAAACAACTATTTTCAAGCAAAGCAAGCAAGACAACAAGGCAAAAGAACTCTCCTCCTGTCTCTCTCTCTTTCTACTTTCTCATGAAGTAAATCTTGTCCAGAAGCCAATAGATGGCTTCTCTTTAAGTCTCTTCAGACAGGAAGGACTCTGCCACATGGCTAACGGAGCTGCAATGAGTATGTACAAAAGAATATTTCTAAGCACTTGCAAACCTGAGTGAGTCCACCAGAAACTTAAAAATTCTTCAGTTTTGGAAAGTTGATTATATGAAGTTGTACATATTTATCTTTACTTTTCAGAGTTTCTCCAATGATTATCTTTTTAAAATTCCAGCAAAAAATAAAGAGCTGTTTGGAAGTGACAATATAAAAGTATGGTCCTGGAGAGACAAAAAAGTCAGTACTTATTTTGAATGGCTAGGTGCAACGGTTTAGGTACAGGAATGAAAAATCTGAGAAGTATGAAAAATTTAGAGGGAAAGACCAATACAGCATTCTGATCTTATTTAGGTATTTCCTCTCCAAAATATTTTGAGTATATTATTTACATTATTCCTTGTAATACTAAAAATCAGTCTACCAAACATTTAATAGAAGGAAACTTGAAAAATCTCACAAAATTAAAATATATCACACCTCACTTTTTTTAAACACTAATTATGTGTTTATTCAAATATTTCCCAACCATGCAGACATTAAACAAAAGCTGAACTATGTAGTGAGTGTACATAACCCACTGCCCTGATGGGACTAAACTATTTACCAGCTTATGTATCTCATATTGTTGGACTAAGCTTTGGAGGCCACTTGGAGAAAAATATAGGTACAAACATTGAATAAATTATTTTAGCAATACTTTATGACCTGGTAGAGATTATATTGATTTGTTTTCATTATTTATTAAACTATAAATGAATGTTCTGTGAACTTTTCAATATCGTATTATGTTTGACGATAGAATAAAATAATCAGTTATTTTCAATATATGCCATATTAACAAATAATTTATAACTCAAAAATTATATTTACAGTGAAAATAGAATTGTAAAGATTTTACTTATTGGATAATATTTACAGATAAAATGTTCTTCATAAACCTTAAGTATAATCTGTGCTTCCTTCTGGAACATATTTTTCTATCAGGTTTTGTGAATTAAGCAGCAATTACATACCAAGAATTCTTATTTATTATAACCATAATTTTTTATAACCACCATAACAAACAATATTGAATGTAAAATTAACAGTTTTAAATCATTTTTAAAACCACCCAAAGGTCTACACATGAAATCATTCAAATAATATAGGAGCTTTTTTCTTTCATTGACAAATTTGATATTAAACCAATTTGAGCTAATTTCACATCTTTATTCAAACACTTCAAAATAGCAGTGAAGTCCTGCTTTGCAGAATGGTTGTGAATTCTTAAAGCAATTTTATTAGCTTAGATGGTACTAAGAGGATACATCAGCTGTAGATGGATAGAGGTATGATGAACATCTCTACATATCATTCGTCCCTTTTCTATCTCTTCATTAAGGATCAGTGTTGAAAAGAGCAATAAATAGGCAGTGTTCCCCAGAACCCATGATTTACGAAGTATGGGGTTTGAAAGGTAATCACGCACACAGAGCTGATTCAACTCCCTCCTTTCCTTTTCTTGGAGGCATCACTGCTGCCAGGCTTCTGAGCCCCTTCTATCCACAGTCCTGAGGTGTCAAAGTTTCTGACAACAAAAGAGTCAGAAAAAAAAAAGTCCTTTTTTGACATGGTGAAAGGGGTATTCCAGGAGCAGGTTACTATTTCTATTTGAGAATTTACGCAGAAGGTCCCCTTCACTTGCAAAGATTAAAACAACCATATATGAGCTCCAAAAGAATCATTTGACTCAAATGAGTATCCATTCCTTTTCCTGTAGCTCTAGGAAAATTGATTACAAGTACAGAAAATATTCACACTACTGTGAATTCTTTACAACTTAAATGAGCCCAATGAGGGTAGAAATTTGGGAACTTGAGTTTCCGCCCTGTGTCATAGAACTACCATTGGATACTTGGACACTCAATGTTCTATGCAGTTTATAATTTCACACTAGGAAGTCCTAATAACCAGGGCAGAGGGATGAGTACCTCCCTCTGTCGGTTCCTTCATCATCCCCGGAGTCCATGCACAGTTCTCTAAGGAGGAAGGTCTAGGTAATGGTCACTTGCGATTTCTAGCACTTTCCTAAAGCTTCTGGGACTGCATTACTAAAATATTAAATAATGGTTTTAACACTCTCCATGCTTGTGGATTCACCTATCCAAAACAGAGTCGTTGAGAGAGCAGGAGTGAGCCCTTAAGTCTGAATGAGTTTAAATCTGCAATTAAAACTCCTTACCCGTGAGACTGCAGACCGTGATATAACTTCCTTGACATTGTATATATGTATTTGCATCTCATTTTACCTATGTATATCATTAAAATGAGACTGGTCAAGGAGCAGTCTTATAGGGTTGTGTGGGAATTGAAAGAATGAAGTCACATAAAGTAACTGATGCATAAAAAGAGCCTGGTACGTGTTAAAAACCCTCCCCTGCCCGTAATCCACACTCATTCTATAGGGTTTCTCAACCTTGCCATTGACACTGTGGACTAAATCATTCTTTATCATGGGGATGGTCTGTATATTATAGGCTGCAAGCATCCCTGGCCTCTACCCATTAGATGCCAATAGTGTCCTCACCTCACTGGCGGTGGCAATCAAAATGTTCTTCAAACATTGGCATATGTCCCTTGAGTGAGAAAGTCACGTATTTTGAAAATTGCTGATATATATGTCATAGAAATCAGAGCAATGGTTACCTCAGGTGGCGAATAGGGGTGGCTACCAACTGGAAAGATTCAAGAGTGGAATTTATAAGATTGTGGAAATGTTCCCCATCATTTTCTGGGTAACTAAATTAGCTAATACTTAAGGAAAAAGCCATCAAATGGTATACTTCATATTTGTGTATTCTATTTCATATAAAAGAGACATCACTGACTAAAATTTGACATACAATAAAGCCCAAGGGCATGAGCCACTCAAAGGCCCAGCCCAAAGAAATGAGGTGAGGGGGTTATTCCAGTGGCTGTGGGGACTCGTCCACCTGACCATACATCTGGGAAGTGCAGCAATGACAGCCCATTTTCACGTACTTATTGGCCGTTTGCACACCTTCATTTGAGATGTCTCTGTCAAATCATTTGTACATTTATGAAAAGGTCCTTTTATCATTGAGATATAATTATTAACTTGTTATATATTCTGATACAATACTATTTTTACATATGAGTATTGCAAATATTCTTCTGGTCAGTAGCTTGCCTGTAAAAATTTTTCTGAGATATGTATTTTCTAATTTAAATGAGGTTCACTTTATCTTTTTTTCTTTGTTTAGTGCTTCCCAGGAACTAAGAAATCTATACTAACCCCAACATAATTTTCTGTTTTCTTGCAGAACATTTAATATTCTTTTAGACATATGGTTTTGATCCTTTTAAAATTAATTTTTGTGTATGGTGTGAGGTAGAGATCAAAATTCATGTTTTCCTCATGAATAGTTAGTATTTGATCCGATGTTCCTGTACCTATAGAATCACTCTGTTCCATAGTCAAAAATCAAATGGCTATATAGTGGAGGATCTGTCTCTGAATATTCTGTTCTGTTCTATGGATTTATTTGTCTATCTTTATAACAGACCCAATCTGTCTTGCTGTTCAGAGCCTTAAACTAAGTGTTAAAATCAGTTAGTGTAAATGCCCTGGGTCATATAGAATCCCTCAAGCCATAGATACCAACAAACAAACTTGCAAGATATTCATTGTGGTAAATGCCTGTGAAGGATAAACTAGGAGGTGGTGAGAGTCAGTGATAAAGGCCTTCAGACCAGGATGAAAGGCTGACACCTTAAAGAGAGATTGAAGGGAAAGCTGGGTAGGAAAAATCTCAGACCATAGTGCAGTCCTAAAACGTCTCTGATAGAAAGTCCCTAAGCAAAAATTGCCTATCCAAAGAGGCTTGTGTTACACAGAAACTGACCAGCTAGTGCACGACCGACCATGGTAATCCACTGGCTGGGACGTGGCGGAGCGCATGGCCTCTGAACACCACGGTGAATCCAACAGAGTATCGGCATCAGACGTCCCGTGAGTGATGCTCCTACAGCTGGTGCTCTGGAAGGATGGGTGGCAGCACCTCTCTGGCTGCTGACAATCCACTCACAAAAGGGAAGCATACCCCCAAATTCTTTCTGACTGTTTATTGTCATCTGTAATTGGTTCATTAATCACTTCTACCTTATATTGATTATTGTTGGTAATCAAACAAGATAATCCACTTCTACAAGTACTTCTTGACCCCCCAACTCTACTTTATATGCTAACTATACAAATGGGAAAACCATTGAAGAGATAGAAAAATAAGAGGAGAAAAGCATGTAGTTAAATATATCTATTGTCTGTTGATGAAACAGGTTTTAAGTAAATTTGCAAAATGTTGCTAGGAATATACTTTATTATCATTCACATATACCTTTTTCATGAACTTCATTGCATAAGGAAAACAATGGCTAAAATGTATGTTTAACACCAAATATAGTGGTTTCATTTAAGTGATAAATAAGAAATTTATACTATGTACTGTATGCTGTCTTTCAACATATTTAGTTTCATTTTAGACAGTAATGAATGCAAGTTTTATAATGCGCCATCTACCCCACCTTATTGGGACCATAAAATACATATGAAATATTGCCCTAATCATCCTCTTTTACGTCTGTGATTGTTGATGAATGGTGGAGTTATATGTATTCTCTTGAATATTAAATACATTGTGCTGACAGGAGCTCTCAGAAGCAGGTGGTATGTGGTGTAGATTTGGCCATTCTCAAGGGGAACAAGGAAAGTCAGAGTAATAAAAGGAAAACTGGTAAGAAAAATAGAACAAAAGGACACCATCAGGATCTGCTCCTTCTTTAAGCTGTATGCATGATGACAAAAATACCCATTTTTGAATACTGCTTCCCAACAGTAAAAATATTGTTAAAAATAAGAATATTTCTGAGTATTTCACACATCTGTGTCTAGATCAACAAGCTCTAATTTTAACTTTATGTAATATGAAACTCAATATATTTCTCTAAGATAATGAATACCTCAGGAGACAAAATGTACTATTAAAAAATTTTTTTAAATCAGTGCATGTGTTGGTTTAATAAATATGCTATTAGTTACTTAGTTAACTCCTGCAAGGTGATGGACACACAGAAGCAAAGAAATGAGACAAATGGGAAATGCTAAGAGAATTCTGTTACACCATTTTTAACACAATCTATGCAAGCAACATGGTTATGGATAAAGGCTCATCATGAAAAACACCAGTAACATCTAATTTAAAAAGCTGAATTTTTTACATTACTGTTGCTTCTAACTAGAATATATTTCTCCTCTGTATTTTAATCAGGGTTTTCTTCAATGCAACTTTGACATCCTTGTTTCTCAAACTATAGATCAGGGGATTGAGCATGGGCCCTATGTTAGTATAGAAAACAGAAGAAACTTTTCCCTGCTCCATAGATCCAGGAGAGGAATGTTTAAGATACGTGAATGCTCCTGACCCAAAAAAAAGACAAAGAGCAATGCTGTGAGAGCTACAGGTACTGAAAGCTTTTGATCTTCCTTGAGCAGATCTGATATGAAGAATGCTAGTGAGGATGAAGATATAAGAAATCAGGATGGTAAAACTGGGTATGGTGATATTAATTCCCATGACAATGAGAACTACTACCTCATTGACATAGGTGCTGGTGCAAGAAAGTTGGAGGAGAGGGAGGATGTCACACAGGTAATGGTTGATGATATTAACCTTGCAGAAGGTTAGTCTGAGCATGCATCCTGTGTGGGCAGCAGCTCCACTAAATCCCATCACATATGCAGCAAGAGTTAGCATGGAGCAAACCTGATGGGACATGGAGACCTTATACAGCAATGGGTTACAGATGGCCACATAGCGATCATAGGCCATTGTGGTCAACATATAGCATTCAGAGATGACAAAAAAGAGGAAGAAAAATAGCTGAGTCATGCATCCCACATAGGAGATGATATTCGTCCTTGATACAAAGTTCATCAGCATCTTGGGGGTGAAAACAGAAGAGTAACAGAGGTCAATGAGAGATAGATTGAAAAGGAAATAGTACATGGGGGTATGGAGGTGAGAGTTGAGGCAAATAAGAGTGATCAAGCCAAGGCTGCCCACCATGCTGACAATGTAGATCATGAGAAACAGAAAAAAGAGGGGTTGCTGGAGCTCTGGGTGGTCTGTTAATCCAGCAAGAATAAATTCAGTCACTAAGGAGTTATTTCTGGCCACCGGTGTCATCTCCAGAAACCTATAAGAAGAGAAGAGAATTCTATTAATAGGAGACCCAGCTGTCTCCTTACAAAGTCTCTATGAGAAGGAGACTCAGAATTGCAAAAATCAAGTAAGTCCTCCTTTGCATCATTCAGTCTGAGTAGGGTGCCACACACACCACTGTTCTTTGTTTGCATGAGTTGCATGTTAGAAGCCACTGCTCCTGTGTTTCCTAGAGGACAGAAGGGATAGGGGACTTGAGTTACAAGCCTACCTACTGAGAAGCTTCAGTAGTGGGGATGCATCCCCATCTCTCTCTCCTATTCCTTTGATTGCCAGTTGCTACTCATGTTTCCATTACACTACCAGAAACCTCAGGTCTTCTGTGATGACTGTCAAGAAAAAGGGAATCCTTCTAGAACAGAGATCATGTGTAATTTTGCTTCATAAAGGAAATTCATGATTATCTACAGACTTTCAAGTACAAGATTTCATGAGCCAACAATTGTTACAGGTATTGAGGAGAGCCTTGGTAGCCTACAATGTTTACCTAACCATGCATTCCTGTGTTTCTACACGTTCTCCTCCTTTGTTCCATCCTAGCTGGACAGGGAATGAATAAAAGAAGGGCCATGAGCTTTCTTTGGTTTTGCACCAGGGCATGAAAGAGAAACATATTTATTTGGGGAACTGATTATATTACTTGTGAAGTTCTTGAAAATATATCAAGCTGAATACTTACAGCATTTTAACTTTTCTGTATGTATAGTACATTTCAGTTAAAAACTTTTCTTAAGAATTAGATATATCTGGTCTAACTCTGATGTTGCCATACCCCAGATGTGTAACTTGCCATATCCGGGATATTGCTATATACTGACAGCTTCCCTACTACCAGAATGCAGATGATGCCACACACGCAGCGTATGCTGAGAATAATGCAGGGAGTAGATTCAGAGCTCCATACTTTGGAGTTTTTTCTTATTCAATATAAACAGTTTTCATTTCAGCAACATTGAGAAAAAAATAGAAACTTGATTAACTCACTCATCTTCCATTAACACAATGGTACTGACCCTTTCCATGCATTTCAACTTCATTGTCCTGGAAGAAGAATTGGCTTTTCTGGTATCAAACCTAAGTAGCTTTTTCAGAGAATATTTTCCTCTCTTCATTAAAACAAAAAGAGTCGTAGAATAGATCTCAAAGACTGAATGTTCCAGGAGTCAGTCTGAGGTGTAACTCAAACTTGTCTTTATAAATTTACTAAGAAACTTCGAAGGGAAACCACAGACTTGACACCTGAGGCACCATGTCACAGAACACATGGCACTGGCTTAAAGCTTATGTTTCTTGGGACCTGATCAGAAAGGCAGGTATAGTTCTCCCCTAGGACCTTTCCATCATGATGAGCTCTGCAGGGAAGAAGTTGGTGTCTATACTTAAACCCCAGCTGTCACTGTAAATGTTCATAACCCATCAAGGATTATACATTCCCCAGGGCATAGGAGAAGGAATCTTCTGCCATTCCCTAGAAAGGTACATATAATGGATATCATTGAAAATTTCTTTAATTATAACATACTAGTTTTAATTTAAGTTCAAAACAAAACAGTAGTAGACCCTTAGGCACTGAGAAGTGACTAGTGCTAAAAAGATGAAGGAGTTGGGGCAGGTCAGGGGGGAGGGTGAAGGGTATAAATGAGCACAATAATTCACAATAACAATGTAAGTTGGACTTGGGGACTCTAGTAGAGAATAGAGAATATCGTCAATGATTCTGTAACATCTTTCCACATTGATAGATAGTAACTGCACTAGAGGGGTGATGATTTAATAATATGGGTCACTGTTGAATCACGGTTTTGCACTTTTGAAACCAATATAAGATTGTGTATCAATGACACTTCAATTAAAAAAAGGATTTCAGTTCATAATGATTTATGAATATTTCAGTGAGTATATTTATTAAGTCTTTTTAAAATATTTTAGTCCCTTTAAATAATCAGTGTTAATGCAAATTTTATAGACATATATAAAACATCATTTTCATTTATTTGAGTTTATTGTTTAATAAAAAGTTATTTAATATATGAATTATCCATTATTTCATGGATATTTAGTTACTTTAAGATGTTCTAAGTCAATATGACTTACTTTTAATAAGCTAAAATCATATTTATATGAAAAAATCACTATCAATAAGCTATCATTGCAGGAAAATATGACTTTAGAATTCCCAAGTATGTATTAATGTGATGATACTTCTGAGAAAGAAACAATTTTTTTTTGAAATTACTATAGGTTCACAGAAAATAATGCACAGGATCCCTTGAAATCCACCCAACTTCCTATGACGGTGACATCTTCGACAACTGTAGTACAAGAGCAAAGCCAGGAAACTGACATGGGTATTACTGTATAACAGGATCACAGATTGTATTCAGCTTTCAGTATTGTGTGTTTGTGTCCTGTGTGACTGTGTTTGTGCATCTGTTAATCCAGCTGCTGCCACAATTAGGATACAGGACTGCTCCCCTACCACAGGGCATCTTCCTTATACCACCCCTTTATAGTGACACTCAACCCCACATCCCCAGCCTTCATCTGTCTTCTGGCAACAATTAACCTGTTGATCATCTCTGTAGTTGCGTCATTGGGAAGATAACAAATGAAACTATAAACTATACAACATCTGAAAAGTACATGAAGGGGTGAATGCACTTCTGCAATGTCTACCAAGGTCCCAAATAGCACAGATATTATTTACTTACTGAGATACATGGGTTTCTCAATATGGAAAACAGTTTTATCAAAACAAACAGGAAATTTAAACTCAGACCAAGGTCAGCCACTGATTATATAAATAAACTAGATAAGTAAAAATCAAGTATGGTAATACTGGAGTCAGGAAAAGTGAGGTAATTTAAAGCCATAAGACAAGGATTTAGAAATGCTAAATATCTAAAAAGCACCCAAAATGCCATCAATCCAGCTTTGCCAAATTTCAAAATACCTAAATATTGAGTGGAAATTAGAAAAAGAGTAAAACAGTAAATGTTATTACAATTATCTGAGAACATTTAAATCACCACTTAACATGTCATATGAAAATTTTTGAGAGACCTCCTTTGGTCTGTTTGCTCAAGAGAAAAATAACATCCTATTACAGAAAATGCACTGTCACAATTTAGTTCCTTTACCACATATTTCTCTATTGTCATTCTCATTACTCTCCTGGCTACAGTTTGAGGCTTTTGCACGTCAAAATCCACATGATAGTTGAATATGGGAACCAATTAAAACAGGACTCATCTAGTTCTTCCCAGAACCACCGGTTTGTGGGGTTATAGTCATATCAAATGACTTAAGCTTGTATCCTATCTACAGATAACCTGTCATTCCCATAATATTTCTAGACACTTTCAGAGAGGAGAGTCATAGAAAGGGCTTTGTTTTCTCACCACTCCACTTCCTATTCCTTCTCCATGACGAATTCTGATCACGGCTCACTGCCTTATCTCCCTAGGATGCTGTCCTCCCACCACCTGAAGCCCCACAAATGCAGCCATAGCCATTGTTCTGCAACCATGAGACTGTCAATGTGTTGCTGTGCATTATAAGTCTCAATCAAACCACTATGGATAGTGGAGGATGATTACAGTAGTCTACAGAACAGGTAATACATTCAGAATGAAATGTAGTTTCCAAAATGCCATAATCCTTTCTCTAATGAAGACCCCGTATTTATTGTCCACGTGTCTCTTTGATTAATGCTCAAATGACATGTTCTGGGGAAATTGTCAAGTTTTTTTTTTGCATAAAAAGCCAGCTTTGAAAATAGAAATGTTTTCTCATATTTCATCTTTACTAAAATAAAAATAAGTAGAAAGGAAGCATACTAGAAAGAGTAGTTTTGAAATGAGGGGGCTAATAGTCTGCACTAAACTTTTCTTGGAGAACCTGTGTGACTTTAAGTAAACAAGTACCCTGAGTTTCAGCATTCTATCTATCTAATAAGTGTACACTGACAATTTATTATGTGCTACATTGAGTGTAGGAGCAAAAATGAAATTTCTGCTAAAAGAAACTCAGCACACAGTTTACAGATACAAAGTGAGCAATATTTCATAATTTTCATGGCATCTGCTATAACTGTGAAGCACTGGCATATGGAGGAGCTGCATTTCTGCACATCGGAGGCTGGTAGAGTAGGGACAGATCATGTTATTCACACTTCCAATAGTATATTACACGTGGCCCGCAAGTAACCTCGCAATACATGAGGTCACACTAGTGTTACTTTATTGATCATTTGCAGACTCATCTTTTCCAAGAGAACAACTACCCTCAGAATGACAATGGAAAAAACTGATGAATTCCTTCCTTAACATTATTCTTAAATAAGAATAATGAGAAAAGTAGAAGAAATTATGAAACTGTTGATGAAAGGAACATCAACTTAAAAAATTGGAAACAAATTTAAGGAAGAATCAAATTTCCTGTGATGGTGAGAAAGAAACAGGATAAGAAAGCTGCCAGTAAAGTATTGTAAATAAAGATGCACAAACTTCGTGTCCTGTGACTACCTGTGCTGAGACACTGATTGGGATCAGATCTCTCTCCTGCTCAAGGTCTTTCTCACAGCAAGTTTAACATCTTTGTTCCTCAAGCCATAAACTAAGGGGTTCATCATGGGGACCACATTGGTATAAAAGACAGAAGAGATTTTTCCCACATCCATAGACCAAGAAGAAGGTGGTTTGAGATACATAAATGCACCTGATCCAAAGAATAAAGAAACAGCAATGATGTGGGAGCTGCAGGTGCTGAAGGCTTTGGACCTGCCCTCAGTGGAGCTGATGCGAAGGATGCTGGAGAGGATGAAACCATAGGAGACAAAGATGGTGAGACAGGGCACAGTGATGTTGATGCCCACCACAATGAACACCACCAGCTCATTGACATGCGTGCTGGTGCAGGACACCTGGAGCAATGGAAAGACATCACAAAAATAATGATTGATGGTGTTGTCTTCACAGAAGACCACTCTCAGCATGCATCCAGTGTGGGCCATGGAACCAGAAAAGGCCATCAAGTATGAACCAAGCATGGGGCTGGAACACACTTTAGGAGACATGGCAGCATTATACAAAAGTGGACTGCAGATGGCCACATACCTGCCATAGGCCATTGACGTCAGCACATAGCATTCAGAAATGACAAAGAAACAGAAAAAACAGAACTGGGTCATGCACCCCATGTAGGAGATAATGTTCTTCTTTGATAAAAAATTCATCAGCATTTTGGGTGTAAACACTGAAGAATAGCAGATGTCTGTGAAGGACAAGTTCCACAGGAAAAATTACATGGGGGTGTAGAGGTGTGAATTCAGCCCAATTAGAGTTATCAAGCCCAAATTTCCCAACACAGTGACCATATACACTACTAGAAACAGGAAGAACAGGGGCAGCTGGAGATGTGGTTTGTGTGTTAATCCCAGAAGAATAAATTCAGTAACTGAAGAAGCATTTCCAAAAGCCATTCGTCTCTAAAGGGATCTGTGGTCAGGGCAAAAAGGGTTACATTAGAGGACAACTCAGTTTTTCCTGCAGAAACTCAACTGATATGAGAGTGTATATACTGGAAATCTCGAAGAATAGCCCAATCTGTCCATATACAATATGCCTTAACCATTAACATTATATTGAATGACACAGACAGAATCCTAATAATCTAGATAAGGCTAATGGGTGTCACATATTTAAAGTACAGAGATCAGTGCAACCATAGGCAAACCAGGTCACTGGAAAACCTAAGGGATAAGACAGAGAAAGTTGGGCCAAGAGAAGTTTCCCTTCTCTGATCTCACCATTTCTTCATTCACTGAAGTCCACCCTTCACCAGTAAAACTGGAGGCTGAGAATCTAGCAGCTCGGTGGTGCTACCTCTAACACACATTAAACTTGTTGGAATGAGAACTAAGGAGGCTGTTTCTAATCCAAAATTAAGGACCAGAGTCTTGGAGAGGCTGTTACTGCCCATCCCAGGGTAAACCCATAAATGGAGAGAGTGAGAGGTCCCTCCATGGAGAGGGAACTTAACTTGAGATTCCACACCCCCCGATTCTCCTGATCTCTGAATATCATCTGACCACCTCCAACACATGCTTCCAGCAGTTTCCCTTGAATCTCAGAACTTCACCCAATGGGAAAGTGGCATATCTCAAATCTGGGGACACCCATCTCACAAGAAGGACATTGACATAAATGGAATTCAGAAATTCACCTCACCCTCCTTCTGCCAGAAATCATCAGTGCTTCCGTATCTTTGGCATTTACCCTTGTCCTATAAAAGCAATTCCAGGCTTTGAGACTTTGGTTCTTTTCATTATAAAAGTATGCAGCCCAGACTTAATTTCAGATATGCCCTGGAAATCTTTCCAAACTACACACCATAACTTCTCATTATGACTTTGAGTCCTCACAAGCAACAGAGTGAAATAAAGTCTTTGTTATTATCACACTCACCACTTGGTAAGACACAGAAGATTGTATGTGAGCTTAATGACAAAGTGCACTTGCTTATAAACATGGTAGAAGCTTGCTTAGTCTGTTCCACAGGGAATAGATTCTACATGTAAAAGAGAAATAAGGGGATTGTATATACCCTCTGGACCATGACCTGTCTTCAGTTCTTTAGGGACTCAATATTTAAGCTACTTTACACCTCGGCTTAGGATTGTAGTTCCCCCAAGGCAGAGGCAAATAAATTCCCTTTGTCCAGTCACCATCTCTTAATGAAAATCTTACTGTAGAGATTTTTATGTCTTTCCTCCCACACTCGAAATGGAAATTTTACAGAGTCTGACTACAGGCTTCTTGATTTTGTCACCTGAATATTCACAAATTGTGCCAGCTCAATTCAGTTGTTGTCTCTCCTGGTTATCTCCCCCACAGCAAAATATATTGATGCCTTTCTCCCTCTTAAAGTTTTTATTCTAAACACCTCCTGCAAATGTCTACCTGAGGGCGCTGCTGTGTCGTTAAATGTAACATTTCATTAATGATGTCATTAATTCAATCTCAACATAGAAAAGACTTGGGGATATGGAGCCAGAGGACATGTATTTGAGAACTACATCCATGATAATCAACTTGGACAAGCTACCTAATGGCTCTTATGCCTCAGGTTCACAATTTCGAAAATAGTGATAACTGTAACATCTCTTTCATTAGGTTGTTTTAAGGATTATTGAAAGAATATACATAAAATGTTAGAATAGTACCTGGACTCTTGTAAACCGTAAATCAATATCCTTATTTACATCGGCAAAACTAACAATGGATAGACCATCATGAAACTTATCACACACTTTTTTCTCTTTAATTCTCATGTACCCCTATAAAATGTAAGTTATATGAGGATAGATATTCTGCTTTGTTTTTGACTCTTCTCCTGGTACTGTGTATAGTGCAGAGTACACAGCAGGTACTCCATAAATAATTCTATAAATTACATTTTTCTTCGGTGAAAGCATTCAGAGTGTTTCCCAGATTTCTCACCTGCTCAGTACTATGGAGTGTACAATGACACTGCCTTCCATCCATTTCCCTCAGCCACCACACAGGCTCAGGTCTTTTTCAGCTTTTATGTGAACTGTACTGATGAGCTGTAATAGTTCCTATTATCTTAGCATTTATCCACATACTCCTTCTTAGGTGGCCGTATCCAATGATAAGATAATAATCTCTGAAAGCACAGTCCTGCCCTCCCTAATTTAAGAACTTTCAGTGGTTCTCAACCCAATGAACAACTAAAACTGTATAATAAAAGTATAAGTCTCAAAATTCTGATTAAGTTTTGGATAAAATTAAAGTAGGTATCAAGTAAGACTTAAACTTGATAGAAAAAAATATTGTGAAAGCATTATTCTGACATATATGTGTTTTGAGCACATTAAATATTGTGCAAATTCTTTTTCCCAAATAAAAAAAGAGAACATTGGAGAATATTTAAATCTGAGGGACCAAAAGACTATAATGAACAAAAGCACTGCCCACATGAACTGAAAAATATTTTTAAAATTTAAGTATAAATATGCTCATATCTTAATATCATAATAAATTACAGTTTTCTCTTCAGTGTTTACTAGAAAATTGTAAGATTATCTATTAAAATAATATACTATTTAATAATTAAAACTTAATTATTAATTTAAAAATTAATAATTTTATAAAATCTGTTAAAATAATATACTATTTCATATCTGAGGTATATAGGCTTTAACTCATGTTAATTAGAAAGTTTCTCTTTTCAGGTTACAGAATTCTCTGTTAAAAATTCATAAGAGAGGTTCTTACTCTTCTCACATACTAATAAATCTGGAGGTACAGTGTCCAGGGTTGGTTCAAGAAATAAACTCTCTCAAGGACCCAGGCTCTTCCATTCCACTCTCCTCAGACTGTTGACATATGTCCTTAAGCTGTTCACCTTGTGGTCACAAAATGACTGCCATTGCTCCAAGAATCACATTAAAAACAACTATTTTCAAACAAAGCAAGCAAGACAACAAGGCAAAAGAACTCGCCTCCCATCTCTCTCTCTTTCTACTTTCTCATGAAGTAAATCTTGTCCAGAAGCCAATAGATGGATTCTCTTTAAGTCTCTTCAGACAGGAAGAACTCTGCCACATGGCTAACGGAGTTGCAGTGAGTATGTACAAAAGAATATATCTAAGCACTTGCAAAGCTGAGTGAGTTCACCAGAAACTGAAAAAATTCTTCAGTTTTGGAAAATTGATTATATTAAATTGTATATTTTTATCTTTACTTTTCAGAGTTTCTCCAATGGTTATCTTTTAAAAATTCCAGCAAAAAAAAAAAGCTGTTTGGAAGTGACAAACAATATAAAAGTATGGTCCTGGAGAGACAAAAAAAGTCAGTACTTACTCTGAATGGTGAGGTGCAACGGTTTAGGTACAGGAATCAAAAATCTGAGCAGTATGAAAAATTTAGAGGAAAAGACCAATACAGCATTCTCATCTTATTTAGGTATTTTCTCTCCAAAATATTTTGAGTACATTATTTACATGATTCTGCGTAATACTAAAATCAGTCTACCAAACATTTAATTGAAGGAAACTTGAAAAATCTCCTAAAATTAAAATATATCACACATCACTTTTTTAACACTAATTATGTGTTTATTCAAATATTTCCCAACCATGAAGACATCAAACAAAAGCTGAACTAGGCAGTGAGTTTACACAGCCCACTGCCCTGATTGGACTAAACTATTTACCAACTTATGTATCTCATATTGTTGGACTAAGTTTTGGAGGCCACTTGGAGAAAAATATAGGTATAAACATTGAATAAATTATTTTAGCAATACTTTATGACCTGGTAGAGATTATATTGATTTGTTTTCATTATTTATTAAACTATAAATGAATGTTCTGTGAACTTTCCAATATTGTCTTATGTTTCACGGTGGAATAAAAAAATCAGTTATTTTAATATATGCCATATTAACAAATAATTTATAACTCAAAAATTATATTTACAGTGAATATAGAATTGTGAAGATTTTACTTATTGGATAATATTTGCAGATAAAATTATCTTCATAAACCTTAACGATAATCTGTGCTTCCTTCCGGAACATATTTTTCTATCAGGTTTTGTGAATTAAACAGCAATTACAGACCAAGAATTCTTATTTATTACACCATAATGTTTTACAATAACCATAGCAAACAATATTGAATGTAAAATAACAGTTTTAAATTATTTTAAAAACCACCCAAAAGTTTACACATGAAATCATTCAAATAATTTAGGAGCTTTATTCTTTCATTGACAAACTTGATATTAAACCAATTTGAGCCAATTTCACATTTTTATTCAAAAACTTCAAAATAGCAATGAAGTCCTAATTTGCAGAATGCTTGTGAATTCTTAAAGCAATTTTACTGGCTTAGAGAAACTTTGGTTTTCCTCATTGATGTTTTTGAAGAAGGTGGGCAGGTTGGTGAGCCTCACTCTGTTAGCTGATCTCAGGAATAAAAAAAAAAAGGTATTTTTCCTCTATCTCATCTGTGAATTAGGAAATCCAGTAGAGATGCCATGACTAAAAAATTTCTGAAATTCTGGAAAATTTATAACTCACATAGTAGAAATTCCCTAAATGCTTAAAAACAGAGAAAGAAAATACGTTTTTAGGGGAAACAAAGATAAGTGACCTCATAGACAGTGTTCCACATTCATGCCGATGTATGAAGAGTACATGCAAAGAGGCAGTCTAAAAAAGAGTAGGAAACAGATTACCACTGGAACATGCTGTTAACAACAAAGCTCAGTTCATTGAGTAAGCATGGAACCAACATAACATGAGAGTCAATAAATGGCATGCTTATTTGAATGGCATGCTTAGAGAAAAGCATTTACCTAAAAATCTTGCTCTGAAGAAACTTATGGGGAAACACACATTCACACACATACATTTACACACACATTGCATGACCCCTGACCCCCACAACCTCTGCCACCAATCCAGCCACAGTGGTTCTGCCTAATTTGTGATTTTCTTCAGGGTTTTCTTCAGAGCAAGTTGGACATCCTTGTTCCTTAGACTATAGATGAGGGGATTCAACATGGGCACAACATTGGTATAAAATACTGAGAAGAATTTCCCCTGGCCCATAGAACCAACAGAAGAGGTCTTGAGATGTGTGAACAACCCAGACCCATAGAAGAGGGCAACAGTTATTATGTGAGAGCCACAGGTGCTGAAGGCTTTGGACCGACCCTGAGCTGGAGAGATGTGGAGGATATTGCAGAGGATCAAAGCATAAGAAATGAAAATAATGAAGCTGGATATTACTACAACTGTGCTCACAAGAATGGAATCCACCAGCTCATTGATACAGGTGCTGCTGCAGGAGAGCTGGAGGAGGGGGAAGATGTCACACATGTAATGGTTGATGACGCTGACATCACAAAAGGACAATCTGACCATGTTCCCTGTGTGAACCATGGCCCCAGCAAACCCCATTACATATGAACCAAACATCAGCAGAGAGCAGACCTGAGGGGACATGGCCACCATGTACATCAGTGGCTTACAGATGGCCATGTAGCAATCATAGGCCATGGCTGTCAACACATAGCATTCAGAATGGACAAAGAAACAGAAAAAAAACAGCTGAGACATACATCCTGCAAAGGAGATGATGTTCTTCTCAGACAGAAAGCTCATCAGCATTTTGGGGGTAATGACCAAAGAGTGGCAGAGATCAATGAAGGCCAGGTTCAAGATGAAAAAGTACATGGGAGTGTGAAGGTGGGAATTCAGGCATATTAGTTTAATTAGGCTCAAATTCCCTACCACAGTGACCGTATAATTCAGTAAGAAGAGGAAGAAAAGGGGTAACTGGAGTTGGGGTTGGTCTGTAAATCCTGCCAAGAGGAACTCAGTTACTGAAGAGTCATTTTCCATAGCCATTATCTGATGGGGTGTGATCTGCGAGGGAATGAGGGAAGAAAGTCACATGAGGAAGGGACCCAGAGCCTTTGATTCTAGACTGAGAACTTATTCTATTAGGCTCGGGTGTTGGGACAGTACCCTGGAAGAAGTGCAGGCAAGGACTCCCTATCTTTAACTTTCTTCTCTCATTTGTCCTTTCCTTCCATGTTTTCAAGCTCAACTGTAACCCCCATCTCCCCAGGCTGACAAGCCAGGATGAAGTCTTTTAGGTGGGCACCAAAAGGAAGTCCACATTTGAGATAAGGAAACAATATTTTCAGGAGATGAATAGACTGGCCAGGGTCATACAGTTAGCCAAGGAGCCAAGAGTTGTACTTGAGACCATTTCCCATGGAACAGTGAGGTCACTGTGATCCCCGCTACACCCCGCCACACCCCGGGTCAACCCCTTCTCTCTTCCCTTCCAGAAACATAGTACCAGGCTTGGTGAAAGTGCTGAGAGTGTCCTCGACTGTCCTGTACTCCTCCTACCCGTTCTCTTCATCCAGTCTTACCTCAAAATGAAAAGGAATTGTTTAGGAAGGACAGGTGGCCTCCCCACACCTCTCCACTGCTGTGGCTGTGGGAATGAAAACATCGGAACAGGAAGCCCAACTTCCTTCTGCCTGAAGACCTCTCTATGGCCAGACCTTAAATGTTCTTTTCCCTGTCCTGAGGAGACAAAGGTTCTGAAAATGGAGGGGGCAACATCCCTTCCGTTTATGGATTTGTGTAAAATGTCCTCAGGGCAAAGCAAATGCAACAAATTTATGTGCCAAGCCATCAAGTGGCTACTATTGTGAATTTACCTAAGTCTCTGGAGACCTCAGCCTCTTGTTTGGAAGCTTGGAAACAAGCCTCATTTAGGATTGAAGTTCGATCAGGCTCCCGAGGGAAGAAATTATTGAGCCTGTGTTTATTTCCTTTGTCAATCAGTTAGCACTGGTTCCTCTAGGACTCAATGTTCTCCAAATACCAGTTCACATTAAGAATTTCAGATTCTCAGTGCAGGGACAGAGGAGCCTCCCCTTAGCGCTCTTAGTTATTTTCTAGAGCTCATGCTTATTACTAAAAGAAGAGTGTTCAGAGACAGAGTCATTTGCTATTTCCAATAATTTTATTTTTACATTTTTCTGTGAATGACATAGTATATGTCATAGTTTTAATGCTATCCATTTTCTGGTAGCTTTCGCATCTATGGAGAAGTATAACAAAGAAATGTTAAGAGAATGATCTGTGGGGACAGAATGACTGAGCTTGAGTTCAGCTTCTTCCATTAATTAACTACATGTATGATCTTGGACAAGTTACTTAATCTTAGTCTCTCTGAGCCTTTTTGCCTCATCTACATTATGAGTTTAATCCCTTCCCCCTTCCCAAGATTGCTTTGAGGATTAAAGGCCTTACAACCTCTAGAGCACTCAGAGAACTGCTTGGCATATGGCCAGTGCTAAGTACTGGGTTTCCTTCCTCTTTATCTTTGCTCCCTACCTACAAAGAAAAGGACCTCTTCCCTAAATTCACAATTCTGTATCCAACTGTTTACTACACATCCCCACTCAAATTGAATTCTGAATTTCCATGTGGTCCCAGAACTGTCTCTCCTCTCATTATCTTTTCCTAAGTAAATGGCACTATTCTCTACATAGGTAACTAATCTAGTAACAGGCTGTCATTTTGGGCTTTTCCGTCTCACTAACCATTAGCATCTTATTTTCAAATTTTACATGATTCTATTACCTTAAAATCTCTCATTCTTGACCCTTCCTCTGCATTGCACTGCCTTTGATAAAGCTCTCTTACCTCCAGTCTGAAATACTCTATAAATTTCTTTAATCTGGGTCCTACCTTCACCCATTACATTAGCTCTCTATTGATGTGTAATAAATTACTGTTTGCAATTACCCATTTGCTAGTCATAGTACTGAAAGTTAGAAGTCTGGCATAGAACGGGCTGGCTGGATTTCCTTCTGGAGGCTCTGAGGAGGAATCTGTTTCCAGGCTCATTCAGGTTGTTGGAAGAATTCAGCTCCTTGTGGTTGTAGGACTGAGGTCTCCATTCCTTGTCAACTGTCAGCTGTGGGTCACTCTTAACTTCTATGGGCTGCCTGCATTCATTGTCACATGGCCCCTTGTCTTTAATTTAGCAACAAATAGCACATTGAATCTTTGTGCTTTGAATCTCCCTGACTTCCTTTTCTGCAACTAGTTTGAGAAAACCTCTCTGCTTTAAAAATGCTCACGTGATTGATTAGGCCTACCCTGACAATCTGCCTAATTTAAGGTCAACTGTACCACGTAACAAAGCATAGTCACTAAAATGATACCAATTAAATTTACCATTACCACCCACACTTAAAGGAGAGGGGATTATACAAGGGAAAAATTTACTGGGTGTGGGTCATTTTTTTTTAGAATTCTGCCTGCCACAGCTATTTTCTCTGGAAATCTCTTCTTCACACATTTTATATAGAATCCACTACAGAAAATGCAACATCTCTTTGCTTAAAACCCTTCAGCTTCTCTCTTAGCACAAGTGCAAAATCCTCAGCCTGTCACAGAAAGCCTTCTAGGGCCTGCTCCCCAACTTCGTGTGTCCACAGCCTTACTTCCAGGTCTCCACTCTTTCAATTTTACTCTCTAGTAATACTGAGGTGCCCAACATTCCTCTCACACATTTTGATGATATCTTGGCATTTTCTTTCATCTACCTGAAATGCCTTCTCCCTTATTCTTCTCTACCACTTACTCATTCTCCAAGGCTCAGGTCTGTCATTTCTGATAGAATGTCTGTTCTGACCTCTTTCCCACTACCAGCACCTAACGTGCCTTCTCTGTATGCAGTCAAAGCACCTTTTGCATGCTCCCATTTATGCACAAGTTCACCTGTGTACCTTCATTACATTTCCACTGTTAACTCCCAGATGGCAAGGATTCAGTCTGACTCATTTTTACCCATACTGCTATTAACAGATTTTTTTTTTTGTCCTTAACTCTGTATTTGTAAGTAACATGCAGTTACTACTTCCTTTCTTGGTATTAGGCCTCATCAGCTGACTTTAAGTTTGGAAAATGAAATTCAGCCATTTTTCACCTTCCACTATCACAAATATACTTCCTAGTGTATTTACTCTCCCAGTCCAGTTTATTTTTAAGTTAAATTACTACTAAGCACTTATATGATTATGAGGATGTAAATGCTTTGCACATCTAAGTAATAAAATATGCTGATTACTTTTCCTTTGCAATCCTTATTCTCTTTAGACTAAAGAGTGGTCTTGGTTTTAATTGTCAAATTTTCTATGTACTTACCACTGATTCATGTCAACACACCCCACCCCCCAGTTGTTTATAAATCATTTTTCAATATTTATAAAATCTCCAAGTGTTCCAAACCAAATATACGTAATTAAGATGCAATACAAGTTTCTATCTCACTCATTGAAAATCCAAAATACGTTTTTCTAAATGGTAGGCAACTTCCTAAAAATAATAAAGTTGCATATAAGATCCATCCTTCTTATGCTCTGTCTTCTTCAACATATACTCTTCATCAAATTGGTCAAAGAGAAAACATCATGAGAGATTATGAAAGTGAAGTTTTTGTGGTTTTGGAACTGGGACAGTTTAACTTTTGCTCATATTTCACTCGCTAGATCTCAGCCACCTGGCTGTGTGTAACTGAAAGGAATGCTTAACAATGTAGTCTTGTGACCAAGAACAAGATAAAACACGTTTGCTGGACAGCTAGCCTATCCTCACCTTGTATGATTTGACCACATCTTGTGTGTCTCAAAGTGTCTTTAATTTATAGTCATATTTAAATGGTACCATTTAGGATGTGAACTTCCAGTGTTTCCCTTATTATTAGAATAGTACCACCACATTCAAGTGCCTTCCGTTCAGAGATCCTCCATTTCACACTCTGCATAACAACCTGGGCTTCTTCTGGGACTCAGGAGGAGCATTCACTTGAATGCACTGAGAAGAGAATCTGGGGATGTGATTTTCTTTCATGGCTTTTAAAGTAGATCTCCTGTTTTTATCCTCTCCTTCACCTCTACTTTCAGAGGTTATCTGTGGCACTAAATCCCTGAGCATATAGGAGATGTGATATTTGCTTCTACTGCATAGCTTAGAATAAAGCTTTTGGGGACCCTGGGTCAGTTACTGATCATTCCCTGCGTTCCAGCTTCCCAAATTTCTTCCTACTATTCTTCCCCCTACTGTTCTTGTCCCAGCAGGTTAATGGAACATACTTGTGCTCCTGACTTTTAGTGCCTTTATCATTTTAGTGCGCTTTCAGAAAGTAAAAGTGGTTTAATCACGAGTTCAATCTGCCATCTCTTATCAGAAGTCCTACAGCTGAATTTCTAAGGTGGAAGTCTAGGAGCACACAAAGTCTGCATAATTCATTCCAGCCTTCCTCTTACGTACTTGTAACATTTCTGTGACAACAGGAAACATGGCTCCATGACCTGCAATTTATTTGCTGGAATTGTAAGGTTAAAGACGAGAAGAACTGCATATAAACACTGCACTGTAGTTGTGAAATTTGTTTCTCACTGGGGTATGTGTTTGCAGCTCTGAAACTGTTACATATACACTAGGACTGAATGAATAATTATAATTGTAGGTCAGCGTACTTTTGTTATGCCCGGATGCCTTTGCTTACGATTATTAACGATGAGGTGGGGGCTAGCACAGCTGCCTGCACAGTGGCCTGCGGGACCGCGCGCTCCTTCGCATAGCGGCTGCGCGCGGGGGGCTACACGCTGCGCCGGGAGGCGCGGGCCCGCTGCGCATCGGCTTCCTCTCCGCCCTGGGCCGCTCCACTCCTCGCCGGGCCAAAAGGTAGGCCCACCTCATCCTAACCCTAGCGAAAGGGGAGACCCACGCCTGAGTACCCCACTCAGAGAGGCAGCCGGACAGCAGGATTTACTGAGCAGAAGGAAAGCCCAGCCTCGCTCAGGCAGCCGCACCCTTTCCTTTTCTGGGAGTCTTCCAAGGCCTGGCCGCGGAGGAGGCGGCAGGCGGCGGGGGTCCGCCAGGGGCTCCCTGCGCCTCCAGGAGTTGGAGAGCCCCAAGGGTGAGGGGCGCGCAGAGCATGCGGGTCGCCTTCCCAGCGCCGAAGGAGAACCGGCAGCGGAGCTCCGCGGGCGTCGCTGGGCCGAGGGGACTGCATGCAGGCTGCCACAGGGGACAGGCGGGCCGCGGAAGCGCGTGGCCACGGCCGTTGCCTTGTGAAGCAGCAACTTTGAGAGAGGACTGGAAAGCCGTTCTGCAGCAGATCAGCGCCCACGGCTAGAAGCTCCACGGACGTCCTGGCCTTGGCCCTGCCGGGGACCCACCGCAGCCCTGAGCTGGGCCGCTCCCCAGCTGCTGGAAGACTGTCTGACAAGGACAGATGTTCAGCCAGTTTCCAAGAGGGCGGTTTCAGCTGCACGCTGCCGGCAGGCGAGGAGGAGGGCCGCCGGCTGTTGCGCAGCGTGGAGAGCATGCGCGGGGTCCAGGAGCATGTCTGCAGCCGCTTGGTGGTCCGCAGGAAGGAGGCGTCCGGTGGCCCTGGGGCAGAGAAGGGCACGGCAGAGGACACCGGGCATGGCAAGGTAAGCAAGTTCATGCCCAAGATCTTGGGTGTGTTAAAAGCAAGAAGTCTCCTGGCTTGCCAGCCCAGGCCTGGGCGCCGCATCTCTGCCATTCCTCATGCTAGAGCAGTAGGGAACTCGGCTGAGTACAACTAGAGCCCGGCTCCACCTGGGGAGACCCTCTGCCTCTCCACTCCTGGGGAACTGGCCCCTCACTACCACATACCACCTTAATAACCATCTCTTCTCAGCGCCTCTGTCGCCTGGCCCTCAGCCCCCCTTACTACACATCTGTATCTGCCATCTCTTTCGATGTCAGGCCCCCTTTTGGCCTTCATTCACCCCAGAGATCCTTTCCTTTGTGTCTTAGTTCCTCATGTTTCAGGGGGCCCCGTCTCTTCGTGCTTCAGGCCCTCATTCTCTCAGGACCTCGTGTTTTGGGGCTTCTGTGTTCTCCGGGTTCTCTCTGCCCAAGGCCTCCTGGCCGGGTTGCTGCTTCACTCTGCTGCCTCCTGACAGCCCCAGCCTTGCTTCCATGGCCTCCCACCTCCTCAGGCCCTGCTCTCTCCCACCTCTCTCGGGTGATGGGGGCTCATTTCCTGCCCCGGCTTGGATTCCCATCTTCTTGCTGCCTCTGTCCCTGCCTCACAGCACCTTTCTTGGCAGCTCTTACTTGTACTGTGGAGAAGCAAAGCTGATTGCAGGCAGTTTCTGAGGGAGGGGTGGAACCATACTCAGAGGAAGTGTAATAGGGTGGGCTGCAGACAAGGGCTTAGGGCCCCTTGGGGGGGAGGGACAGCACTAGTCTCTGCAACACAACAAAGCAGTCTGTGTGGTTCGTGTCCCAGCCTCCTGAAGGTCCCCAGCATATCCCGACAGACCCACGTGCACAGGCACCAGCCTAGCTACATCTGAAGAGGGGTTGAATGTGGAGCACTGGTTCTTGAACAGGAGCGTGCCTGGGGTGCAGTGGCACCTGAGCCCCAGCCCACTGCTCCCAGAGGTCCTGGGCTCTCCCCCGCCACGAAGTGGGCATGCTCCTTGCCCCGCAGGCACCCAGCAGACCCCAGCTCCATCCTGTTCTTGGGTCCCTTCCTCTTTGTCACCAACCTGCTAAATCTTCCCAGGTTTCCCCTTTTACCTTTCATGTTGTATCTTCCCCACCTCCAGAGAGTAACTTTGATTTGGAATGGCACATTTTGGGACCAGATGTTTAGAAAGCCCCTCACCATAGGTGTTAACATTGTGAAATTGGCATTTCTCATATTTCTTTTCAATTTTTTTTAAGTATAAGAAATCCCAAGAGGGAAAGGATGCAAGAAACAGTCCCCTGAGTAAAGACAGCAGTTCTGCCTCCAAGCAGTTGGAGAAGGGAGGGTGGTGGTGCATGGGGGACATTTTCACTCCCTGATACTTCACTGTCTGGTTACCAAAGCCACCTCCCAGGTAGGGGTGCACCAGGGACTTTTGTTGTGGAAAAGGTCCCTGGGGAGCCAGGTGAGGTAGAGCACTTCTTGGGCTTGGTGTGCTTGCTGACGGGTTTGTCTGTGTGCAGCTTGGTGTGTACTGTTCTGAGCTGACCATTCCAGGAGGAGTTAGACATCCAATTCATAGAGTTAATAGGGCAACCCAGTGTGATCTCCAAGACACCTAATAAACTGTTGAAAGTCAAAGACAGAGAATTTTAAAAGCAATGCTGAAGAAGACAAAGGAGGTAGTGATATCATGATTAAGATGTAATGATGAAGAGGAAACATTACAACTGATACTAAAATAATAGAAAGGATCATATAAGACTACTATGAACAATTAACTCTAAACAAGTTTGGATACAACAGCACTAAACCTGCTTTAGAAAGCACCCCCCCCCCCCGTAAGTGTTAACATTGTGAAACATAAGATGGCATTAGTAAATCCTTACCTATCAGTAATTACTTTAAATGTAAATAGTTTAAAATTTCCAGGTTAAAGGCATAGAGTGGCTGAATAGGTAATAATAATAAAAAGGACCCAACTGTATGCTCCCTACAAGAGACTTTAGCTTTAAGGACCCACATAGAACTGAAAGTAAGGGGACAGAAGAAGATATTCTATGTGAATAGAATCCAAAGAACAGCAGAGGTAGTTCTTCTTATATCAGACAAAATAGACTTTAACTCAATGCTGTAAGGAGACAAAGAAGCTAGTGATACCATGATTAAGATGTAATGATGAAGAGAAAGCATTACAACTGATACTACAATAATAGAAAGGATCATATAAGACTACTATGAACAATTAAATCTAAACAAGTTTGGATAACCTAGAAGAAATGTATAAATTCCTAGAAACATGAAATCTGCCAAGAATGAATCATTAAGAAATAGAAAATATTAACAAACCAATAAGGAATAATGAGATTGCATCAATAATCAGAAACCTCCCAACAAAGAAAATCCCAGGACTAAATGGTTTCACTGGTGAGTCTACCATATGTTTAAAGAAGAATTAATGCCAAACCTAAAGTCTTCCAAAAATTGCAGAGAGGGGGCACTCTTAAACTCACTTTCCAAGGCCAGAATTACTCTCATACCAATGCCAGGTAAGACACTAAAAGGAAAGAAAACTACAGGTCAGTATCTCTGATGAATACTGATGCAAAATTTCTCAACAAAATTTTAGCAAACTGAATTCAACAGAACATTAAAAGGATCATAAACCATAATCAGGTGGTACTTTACCAGGGGATACAAGTATGGTTCAACATACACAAATAAATAAAGGTGATACACCAGATTAATAGAATTTATATGATCATCTCAGTAGATGCAGAAGATCATTTGACAAATTTTAGCATCCTTACATAACTAAAAAAGGAGAGGGGGTGGATTGCAAAGGGATAAGAGGACAATTGGGGGAGGGGTGATAGAAATGCTCTAGATTCTGATTACGGTGATAGTTTCATGATGGTATTATTTTTTGAAAGTCATTGAACTGTACTCTTAAAATGGAAGCATTTTATTATATCTAAATTATACCACAATAACGTTGATTTAAAAAGTTGTAAGAAGAAACCATTCTTAACTGTGATCTTCTGGCTCTTGCCCCTGAAAAATTTTCTATAAACAATATAGATGTTGTTTTGTATTAAATAAGGACCAAGTGATTTTTAATTACTACAGGAGGTTGAATAAATGTGGGTTGTAAAAAAATGGAATAAAACTCAGCAATAAAGGGAATGGACCACTGATGGATGGGACAGTTGTGGTAGACTTAAGAGCATCATGCTTAATGAAAAAGCCAATTTCATAGGTTGTATATTCTATAGTTTGATTTGTTATCTTCCAAATGACCCAACTATAGAGATGGTCAACAGGGTATAGTGGTTGCCAGAAGACAGAGATGAAGTTTGGGAATGTGGGGTTGAGTTCGACTGTGAAGGGGTGGTATAAGGAAGTTTCCCTTGTGGGAGTGGAGCAGTTTTGTGTCCTAATTGTGGTAGTAATTAGATTTACAGGTGCACACACACACAGTCATGCAGGACACAAACACAACACTGTTGAAAGGTGAATAATGTCTGTGATCCTGTTATACAGTAATACCAATGTCAATTTCCTGGCTTTGCTATTGTACTACAGTTGTTGAAGATGTCACCATGGTAGGAATGTGGGTGGATTTCAAGGGATTCTGTGTATTATTTTTGCATTTTCCTGTGAATCTATAATGATTTCAAAATGTAAAAAAATTAGATTCCTTCTCACAAACATGATCACGTTTGTACATACTTAGGATTCTAAAGCTGTATTTTCCTGAAATGGTTGCTCATTGATAGTGATTTTTCCTACAGATGTGATTTTAGCTTATTAAAAGTAATGGCATATTGACTTAGAACAACTCAAAGTAACTAAATGTCCATGAAATAGTAGATCATTATTCTATTTAAATAACTTTTTATTAAACAATTAACTCTGAAATCAGTGAAAAAGAGCATTTTTCTTTATGTCTATAAATTTGTATTAACACCAATTATTTAAAGGGACTCGAATATTAAAAAAGGACCTAATAAATATACTTCACTGAAATGTTCATAATCTTTCTGAACTTAAATTTTTTTTTTAACTGAAGTATCATGGATAATCTTATATTGGTTTCAAATTGTACAAAATATGATTCAGCAGTCACCTATATTATTAAATCCTCACCCCTCTAGTGCTGTTACTATCTATCAATGTAGAAAGTTGTTACCAAATCATTGACCATATTCTCCATGCTGTACTGTGGTTCCTGTGTCCAACTTACATTGTTATTGTGAATTATTGTGTTCGTTGATCCCCTTCACCCTCCCCCCTGACCCACCCCAACTCCTTCACCTTGTTACCACTAGTCACTTCTCAGTGTCTATGGGTCTACTACTGTTTTGTTTTGAACTTAAATGAAAACTAATATGTTGTAATTAAAGAAATTTTCAATGACATCCATTTTTTGTACCTTTCTAGGGAATGGCAGAGGATTCCTTCCCCTATGCTCTGGGGAATGTATAATCCTTGCTGGGTTATGAACATTTACAGTGACAATTGGGGTTTAAGTGTAGATACCAACTTCTTCCCTGCAGAGCTCATCATGATGGGAAGGTCCTAGGGGAGAACTATAGCTGCCTTTCTGATCAGGTCCCAAGAAACATAAGCTTTAAGCCAGTGCCATGTGTTCTGTGACCTGGTGGCTCAGGTGTCAAGTCTGTGGTTTCCCTTCATAGTTCCTTAGTAAATTTATAAAGTCAGGTTTCAGTTACACCTCAGACTGACTCCTGGAACATTCAGACTTTGAGATCTATGATATGACCCTTTTGCTAATGAAGAGAGGAAAATATTCTCTGACTACAGCTACTTGAGTTTCATACCACAAAAGCCAATTCTTCTTCCAGAACATTGAAGATGAAATGCATGGAAAGGGTCAGCACCAACTTGTCTTAATGGAAGATGAGTGAGTTAATCAAGTTTCTATTTTTTTCTCACTGTTGCTGAAATGAGAACTGTTTATATTGAATAAGAAGAAATGCCAAACTATGGAGCTCTGACTCTACTCCCTGCATTATTCTCAGCATATGCTCTCTGTGGTGGCATCATCCACATTCTGGTAGTAGGAAAGCTCTGTCAGTACCAAGTGCCACATCCGGAATATAGGAACACCAGAGCAAAAACAGATGTATTTTGTTTGTAAGACAAATTTTTAATTGAAATATATACTATACATATAGAAAAGTTAAAATGCTGTAAGTATGCAGCTTGATACATTTTCCCAAACTTCACAAATAATTTAATCAGTGCCCAAATTAATTATGTTTCTTTTCATGCCCTCCTGCAAAACCAACGAAACCTCATGCCCCTTCCTTTACTCATTCTCTGTCCAGCTAGGATGGAACAAAGGAGGAGAATGTGTAGAAACACAGGAATGCATGGTTAGGTATACATTGTAGGCTACCAAGGCGCTCCTCAATCCGTGTAACAATTGTTGGCTCATGAAATCTTGTACCTGAAAGTCTGTAGATTATCATGAATTCCCTTTATGAAGCAGAATTACACATGATCTCTGTTCTGGAGGAATTCTCCTTTCTTTGACGGTTATCACAGGAGATCTGAAGTGTAATTCTGGTAGTGTAATGGAAACATGAGTAGGAACCAGGAAGTGCAAGTTCAGAGGAATATGAGAGAGAGATAGGGATGCATCCCCACCACTGAAGCTTCTCAGTAGGGGGGCTTGTAACGCAGTTCCCCCATCCCTTCTGTCCTCTAGGAAACACAGGACCAATTGCTTGTGACATGCAACTCATGCAAACAAAGAACAGTTGTGTATGTGGCAGCCTACTCAAACTGTATGATGCAAAGGACGACTTACTTGATTTTTGCAATTCTGAGTCTGCTTCTCATAGAGAGTTTGTAAGGAGACAGCTGGGTCCCCTATTAATGGAATTTTCTTCTCTTCTTATAGGTTTCTGGAGATGAAAATGGTGGCTAGAAATGACTCCTTAGTGACTGAATTTATTCTTGCTGGATTAACAGACCACCCAAAGCTCCAGCAACCCCTCTTTTATCTGTTTCTCATGATCTACTTTGTCACCATGGTGGGCAACCTTGGCTTGATCACTCTTATTTGCCTCAACTCTCACCTCCATACCCCCATGTACTATTTCCTTTTCAATCTATCTTTCATTGACCTCTGTTACTCTTCTGTTTTCACCCCCAAGATGCTGATGAACTTTGTATCAAGGACGAATATCATCTCCTATGTGGGATGCATGACTCAGCTATTTTTCTTCCTCTTTTTTGTCATCTCTGAATGCTATATGTTGACCACAATGGCCTATGATCGCTATGTGGCCATCTGTAACCCATTGCTGTATAAGGTCTCCATGTCCCATCAGGTTTGCTCCATGCTAACTCTTGCTGCATATGTGATGGGATTTGGTGGAGCTGCTGCCCACACAGGGTGCATGCTTAGACTAATCTTCTGCAAGGTTAATATCATCAACCATTACCTGTGTGACATCCTCCCTCTCCTCCAACTTTCTTGCACCAGCACCTATGTCAATGAGGTAGTAGTTCTCATTGTCGTGGGAATTAATATCACAGTACCCAGTTTTACCATCCTGATTTCTTATATCTTCATCCTCACTAGCATTCTTCATATCAGATCTGCTCAAGGAAGATCAAAAGCTTTCAGTACCTGTAGCTCTCACATCATTGCTCTTTGTCTTTTTTTTGGGTCAGGAGCATTCACGTATCTTAAACATTCCTCTCCTGGATCTATGGAGCAGGGAAAAGTTTCTTCTGTTTTCTATACTAACATAGGGCCCACGCTCAATCCCCTGATCTATAGTTTGAGAAACAAGGATGTCAAAGTTGCATTGAAGAAAACCCTGATTAAAATACAGAGGAGAAATATATTCTAGTTAGAAGCAACAGTAATGTAAAGAAATTCAATTTTTTAATTAAATGTTACTGGTGTTTTTCATGATGGGCCTTTATCCATAACCATACTGCTTGTATAGATGGTGTTAAAAATGGTATAACAGACTTCTCTTAGCATTTCCCATTTGTCTCATTTCTTTGCTTCTGTGTGTCCATCACCTTGCAGGAGTTAACTAAGTAACTAATAGCATGTTCGTTAAACTAACAGACGCACTGAATTTGTTTTATTTTTGAATACTACCTGTTGTCTCCTGAGGTATTCATAATCTTAGAGAAATATGTTGAGTTTCATATGTTACATAAAGTGAAAATTAGAGCTTGCTGATCTAGACACAGATGTGTGAAATACTCAGAAATATTCTCATTTTTAACAGTATTGTTACTGTTGGGCAGCAGTATTCAAAATGGCTTTTTTTTCTCATCATGCATACAACCTAAAGCAGGAGGGGATCCCTGGATGTTGTCCTTTTGTTTTATATTTCTTACGAGTTTTCCTTTTATTACTCTGACTTTCCTTGTTCCCCTTGAGAATGGCAAAATCTACACCACATACCACCCTGCTTCTGAGAGCCCCTGTCAGCACAATGTATTTAATATTCAAGAGAATAAATAGAACACCACCATTCACTGCCAATCACAGCCATAAAAGCGGATTATTAGTGGAATATTTCATATATATTTTATGTTCCCAATAAGGTGGGGTGGATGGTGCATTATAAAACCTGCATTCATTACTGTCTACAGTGACACCAAAAATGTTGAAAGAGAACCTACAGTTATTGGTCAATATTTTATTATTTATTGCTTAAATGAAAACACTATATCGAGTGTTGGACAAATATTTTATTTTCCTTATCCAATGAGGTTTTTCATAGAAAAGGTGTATGTTAATGATAATAAAGTATATTCCTAGCAACATTTTTCACATTTACTTAAAACTTGTTTCATCAATAGACAATAGATATATTTAACTACATGCTTTTCTCCTCTTATTTTTCTATCTCTTCAATGGTTTTTCCATTTGTACAGTTTGCATGTTAAATGGAGTTGGGGGGTCAAGAAATACATGTAGAAGTGGATTATCTTGTTTGATTACCAACAATAATCAATATAAGGTAGAAGTGATTAATGAACCAATTACAGATGACAATAAACAGTCAGAAAGAATTTGGGGGTATGCTTCCCTTTTGTGAGTGGATTGTCAGCAGCCAGAGAGGTGCTGCCACCCGTCCTTCCAGAGCACCAGCTGTAGGAGCATCACTCACGGGACGTCTGATGCCGATACTCGGTTGGATTCACCGTGGTGTTCAGAGGCCATGCGCTCTGCCACGTCCCAGCCAGTGGATTACCATGGTCGGTCGTGCACTAGCTGGTCAGTTTCTGTGTAACACAAGCCTCTTCGGATAGGCAATCTTTGCTTAGGGACTTTCTATCAGAGACGTTTTAGGACTGCACTATGGTCTGAGATTTTACCTACCCAGCTTTCCCTTCAATCTCTCTTTAAGGTGTCAGCCTTTCATCCTGATCTGAAGGCCTTTATCACTGACTCTCACCACCTCCTAGTTTATCCTTCACAGGCATTTACCACAGTGAATATCTTGTAAGTTTGTTTGTTGGCATCTACAGCTTGAGGGACTCTGTAAGACCCAGGGCATTTACACTAACTGATTTTAACACTTAGTTTTAGGCTCTGAACAGCACGACAGATTGGGTCTGTTATGAAGATAGACAAATAAATCCATATAACAGAACAGAATATTCAGAGACAGATCCTCCAGTATATAGCCATTTGATTTTTGACTATGGAACAAAGTGATTCTGTAGGTACAGGAACGTCAGATCGAATACTAACTATTCATGAGGAAAACATGAACTTTGATCTCTACCTCACACCATACGCAAAAATTATTTTTAAATGGATCAAAACCATATATGTAAAAGAATCATAAATGTTCTGCAAGAAAATAGAAAATTATGTTGGTGTTGGTATAGATTTCTTAGATGCTGGGAAGCACTAAGCAAAGAAAAAGGATAAAGTGAACTTCATTTAAATTAGAACATACATTTATCAGAAACTTTTTTACAGGTGAGCTACTGACTAGAAGAATATTTGCAATACTCATATGTAAAAATAGTATTGTATCAGAATATGTAACAAGTTAATAATTATATCTCAATGATAAAAGGACCTTTTCATAAATGTACAAATGATTTGACAGAGACATCTCAAATGAAGGTGTGCAAACGGCCAATAAGTACGTGAAAATGGGCTGTCATTGCTGCATATCCCAGATGTATGGTCAGGTGGACGAGTCCCCACAGCCACTGGAATAACCCCCTCACCTCATTGCTTTGGGCTGAGCCCTTGAGTGGCTCATGCCCTTGGGCTTTATTGTATGTCAAGTTTTATTCAATGATGTCTAGTTTATATGAAATAGAATACACAAATATGAAGTATACCATTTGATGGCTTTTTCCTTAAGTATTAGCTAATTTAGTTACCCAGAAAATGGTGGGGAGCATTTCCACAACCTCATAAATTCCACTCTTGAACCTTTCCAGTTGATAGCCACCCCCTATCCGCCACCTGAGGTAACCATTGCTCTGATTTCTATTACATATATAGCAGCAATTCTCAAAATACGTGACTTTCTCACTCAAGGGACATATGCCAATGTTTGAAGAACATTTTGATTGCCACCGCCGGTGAGGTGAGGACACTATTGGCATCTAGTGGGTAGAGGCCAGGGATGCTTGCAGCCTATAATATACAGACAATCCCCATAATAAAGAATGATTTAGTCCACAGTGTCAATAGTGGCAAAGTTGAGAAACCCTATATAATGAGTGTGGATTACGGGCACGGGAGGGTTTTTAACACCAGGCTCTTTTTATGCATCAGTCACTTAATGTGACTTCATTCTTTCAATTCCCACACAACCCTATAAGACTGCTCCTTGACCAGTCTTATTTCAGTGATATACATAGGTAAATGAGATGCAAATATGTATATACAAGGTCAAGGAAGTTATATCACAGTCTGCAGTCTCACAGGTAAGGAGTTTTAAGTCCAGATTTAAACTCATTCAGACTTAAGGGCTCACTCCTGCTCTCTCAATGACTCTGTTTAGGATAGGAGAATCCACAGGCATGGAGAGTGCTAAAACCATGATTTAATATTTTAGTAATGCAGTCCCAGAAGCTTTAGGAAAGTGCTAGAAATGTCAAGTGACCATTCCCTAGACCTTCCTCCTTTATAGAACTGTGCATGGACTCCCGGGATGGTGAAGGAACCGACAGAGAGAGGCACTCATCCCTCTGCCCTGGGAATTAGGACTTCCTGGTGTGAAATTATAAACTGCATAGAACATTGAGTCTCCAAGTATCCAATGGTAGTTCTATGACACAGGGCAGAAACTCAAGCTCCCTAATTTCTCCGCTCATTGGGCTCATTTAAGTTGTAAAGAATTCATGGTAGTGTGAATATTTTCTGTATTGCAATCAATTTTCCATAGAGCTACAGGACAAGGAATAGATTCTCATTTGAGTTAATTTATTGTTTTGGAGCTCATATATGATTGTTTACCTCTTTTCAAATGAAGTGGACCTTCTGGGTAAATTCGACCTGCTCCTGGAATACCCCTTTCACCATGTCAAAAAAGGACTTTTTTTTTTTCTGACTCTTTCACTGTCAGAAACTTTGACACCTCAGGACTGTGGATAGAAGGGTCCCTGAAGCCCAGCAGCAGTGAGGCCTCCGAGAAAAGGAAAGGTGGGAGTTGAATCAGCTCTGTGTGCCTGATTACCTTTCAAACCCCATACTTCGTAAATCATGGGTTCTGGGAAACACTGCCTATTTATTGCTCTTTTCAACACTGATCCTTAATGAAAACATAGAAAAGGGACGAATGATATGTAGAGACGTTCATCATACCTCTATCCATCTACAGCTGATGTATCCTCTTAGTACCATCTAAGCTAGTAAAATTGCTTTAAGAATTCACAACCATTCTGCAAATTAGGACTTCACTGCTATTTTGAAGTGTTTGAATAAAAATGTGAAATTGGATCAAATTGGTTTAATATCAAGTTTGTCAATGAAAGAAAAAGCTCCTACATTATTTGAATGATTTCATGTGTAAACTTTTGAGTGGTTTTAAAAATGACTTAAAACTGTTAATTTTACATTCAATATTTGTTACGGTGATTATCAAAAATGATGGTTACAATAAATAAGAATTCTTGGTCTGTAATTGCTGCTTAATTCACAAAACCTGATTGAAAAATATGTTGCAGAAGGAAGCACAGATTATCATTAAGGTTTATGAAGATAATTTTACCTGCAAATATTATCTAATAAGTAATATCTTCACAATTCTATTTTCACTGTAAATGTAATTTTTGAGTTATAAATTATTTGTTAATATGGCATATATTGAAAATAACTGATTATTTTATTCTACCATTAAACATAACACGATATTGAAGAGTTCACAGAACATTCATTTATAGTTTAATAAATAATGAAAATAAATCAATATAATCTCAACCAGGTCATAAAATATGACTAAAACGATTTATTCAATGTTTATACCTATATTTTTCTCCAAGTGGCCTCCAAAGCTTAGTCCAACAATACGAGATACGCAAGTTGGTAAATAGTTTAGTCCCATCAGGGCAAGTGGACTGTGTACACTCACTACCTAGTTCAGCTTTTGTTTCATGTCTGCATGGTTTGGAAACATTTGTATAAACACATAATTAGTGTTAAAAAAAAAGTGAGGTGTGATATATTTTAAGTTTGTGAGATTTTTCAAGTTTCCTTCAATTAAATGTTTGGTAGACTGATTTTAGTATTACACAGAATCATGTAAATAATGTATTCAAAACATTTTGGAGAGAAAATACCTAAATAAGATCAGAATGCTGTATTGGTCTTTGCCTCTAAACTTTTTCATACTGCTCAGATTTTTGATTACTATACCTCAACCATTGCATCTAGCCATTCAGAATAAGTACTGACTTTTTTTGTCTCTCCAGGACCATACTTTTATATTGTTTGTTACTTCGAAACAGATTTTTTTTTTTTGCTGGAATTTTTAAAAGATAACCATTGGAGAAACTCTGAAAAGTAAAGATAAAAATATACAATTTAATATAATCAATTTTCCAAAACTGAAGAATTTTTTCAGTTTCTGGTGAACTCACTCAGCTTTGCAAGTGCTTAGATATATTCTTTTGTACATACTCACTGCAACTCTGTTAGCCATGTGGCAGAGTTCTTCCTGTCTGAAGAGACATAAAGGGAAGCCATCTATTGGCTTCTGGACAAGATTTACTTCATGAGAAAGTAGGAGAGAGAGATGGGAGACGAGTCCTTTTGCCTTGTTGTCTTGCTTGCTTTGTTTGAAAATAGCTCCTTTTAAATGTGATTCTTTCGAGCAATGGCAGTCATTTCATGACCATAACGTGAACAGCTTAAGGACAAATGCCAACAGTCTGAGGAGAGTGGAAGGGAAGAGCCTGGGTCCTTGAGAGTGTTTATTTCTTGAACCAACCCTGGACACTGTACCTCCAGATTTATTAGTATGTGAGAGGAATAAGAACCTCTCTTATGAACTTTCAACTGGGCATTCTGTAACCTAAAAGGAGAAACTTTCTAATTAACATGAGTGAAAGCCTATATTCCTGAGATATTAAATAGTATATTATTTTAACAGATTTTATAAAATTATTAATTTTTAAAGTAATAATTCAGTTTTAATTATTTAATAGTATATTATTTTAATAGACTATTGGGGGATAATCTTACAGTTGTCTAATAAACACTGAAGAGAAAACTGTAATTTATTATGATATAAAATATGAGCATATTTATACTTATATTTTAAAAATATTTTTCAGTCCATGTGGGCAGTGCTTTTGTTCACTATAGTCTTTTGGTCTCTCAGATGTAAATATTCTCCAATGTTCTCTTTTTTTATTTGGGAAAAAGAATTTGCACATTACTTAATGTGCTCAAAACACATATCTGTCTGAATAATGCTTTCACACTATTTTTTTCTATCAAGTTTAACTCTGACTTGATATCTACTTTAATTTTATCCAAAACTTAATCAGAATTTTGAGACTTATACTTTGTTATACACGTTTAGTTGTTCATTGGGTTGAGAACCACTGAAAGTTCTTAAATTAGGGAGGACAAGACTGTGCTTTCAGACCTTATTATCTTATCATTGGATATGGCCACCTAAGAAGGAGTATGTGGATAAATGCTAAGATAATAGGAGCTGTTACAGCTCATCAGTACAGTTCACATAAAAGCTGAAAAAGACCTGAGCTTGTGTGGTGGCTGAGGGAAATGGATGAGGAAAGCTCATGCCCCTTCTTTTATTCATTCTCTGTCCAGCTAGAATAGAACAAAGGAGGAGAATGTGTAGAAACATAGGAATGCATGGTTAGGTATACATTGTAGGCTACCAAGGCTCTCCTCAATACCTGTAACAATTGTTGGCTCATGAAATCTTGTACCTGAAAGTCTGTAGATTATCATGAATTCCCTTTATGAAGCAGAATTACACATGATCTCTGTTCTGGAGGAATTCTCCATTTCTTGATGGTTATGACAGGAGATCTGAAGTTTCCGGTAGTGTAATGGAAACATGAGTAGGAACAGGGAATTGCAGGATCAGAAGAATAGGAGAGAGAGATGGGGATGCATCCCCACTACTGAAGCTTCTCAGTAGGTAGGCTTGTAATTCAGGTCCCCCATCCCTTCTGACCTCTAGGAAACACAGGACCAGTTGCTTCTAACTTGCAACTCATGCAAACAAAGAGCAGTTGTGTGTGTGGCAGCCTACTCAGACTGTAGGATGCAAAGGAGGACTTACTTGATTTTTGCAATTCTGAGTCCCCTTCTCATAGAGAGTTTGTAAGGAGACAGCTGGGTCCCCTATTAATGGAATTTTCTTTTCTTCTTATAGGTTTCTGGAGATGAAAATGGTGGCTAGAAATAACTCCTTAGTGACTGAATTTATTCTTGCTGGATTAACAGACCACCCAAAGCTCCAGCAACCCCTCTTTTATCTGTTTCTCATGATCTACTGTGTCACCATGGTGGGCAACCTTGGCTTGATCACTCTTATTTGCCTCAACTCTCACCTCCATACCCCCATGTACTATTTCCTTTTCAATCTATCTTTCATTGACCTCTGTTACTCTTCTGTTTTCACCCCCAAGATGCTGATGAACTTTGTATCAAGGACGAATATCATCTCCTATGTGGGATGCATGACTCAGCTATTTTTCTTCCTCTTTTTTGTCATCTCTGAATGCTATATGTTGACCGCAATGGCCTATGATCGCTATGTGGCCATATGTAACCCATTGCTTTATAACGTCTCCATGTCCCATCAGGTTTGCTCCATGCTAACTCTTGCTGCATATGTGATGGGATTTGGTGGAGCTGCTGCCCACACAGGATGCATGCTCAGACTAACCTTCTGCAAGGTTAATATCATCAACCATTACCTGTGTGACATCCTCCCTCTCCTCCAACTTTCTTGCACCAGCACCTATGTCAATGAGGTAGTAGTTCTCATTGTCGTGGGAATTAATATCACAGTACCCAGTTTTACCATCCTGATTTCTTATATCTTCATCCTCGCTAGCATTCTTCGTATCAAATCTGCTCAAGGAAGATCAAAAGCTTTCAGTACCTGTAGCTCTCACAGCATTGCTCTTTGTCTTTTTTTTGGGTCAGGAGCATTCACGTATCTTAAACATTCCACTCCTGGATCTATGGAGCAGGGAAAAGTTTCTTCTGTTTTCTATACTAACATAGGGCCCACGCTCAATCCCCTGATCTATAGTTTGAGAAACAAGGATGTCAAAGTTGCATTGAAGAAAACCCTGATTAAAATACAGAGGAGAAATATATTCTAGTTAGAAGCAACAGTAATGTAAAGAAATTCAATTTTTTAATTAAATGTTACTGGTGTTTTTCATGATGGGCCTTTATCCATAACCATGTTGCTTGTATAGATGGTGTTAAAAATGGTATAACAGACTTCTCTTAGCATTTCCCATTTGTCTCATTTCTTTGCTTCTGTGTGTCCATCACCTTGCAGGAGTTAACTAAGTAACTAATAGCATGTTCGTTAAACTAACAGACGCACTGAATTTGTTTTATTTTTGAATACTACCTGTTGTCTCCTGAGGTATTCATAATCTTAGAGAAATATGTTGAGTTTCATATGTTACATAAAGTGAAAAATCGAGCTTGCTGATCCTGACACAGATGTGTGAAATACTCAGAAATATTCTCATTTTTAACAGTATTGTTACTGTTGGGCAGCAGTGTTCAAAGTGGCTTTTTTTCTCATCATGCATACAACCTAAAGCAGGAGCTGATCCCCGGATATTTTCCTTTTGTTCTATTTTTCTTACCAGTTTTCCTTTTATTACTCTGACTTTCCTTGTTCCCCTTGAGAATTGCAAAATCTATACCACATACCACTGTGCTTCTGAGAGCTCCTGTCAGCATAATGTATTTAATATTAAAGAGAATACATGTAACTCCACCATTCACCACCAATTACAGCCATCAAAGCGGATTATTAGTGGAATATTACATATGTATTTTATGGTCCCAATAAGGTGGGGTGGATGGTGCATTATAAAACTTGCATTCATTACCATCTAAAATGACACCAAATATGTTGAAGGAGAACCTACAGTTCTTAGTATAAATTTTATTATCACTTAAATGAAAACACTGTATTTGGTGTTGAACAAACATTTTAGCCATTGTTTCCTTATGCAATGAAGTTCATGAAAAAAGGTGTATATTAATGATAATGAAGTATATTCCTCGCAACATTTTGCAAATTTACTTAAAACCTGCTTCATCAATAGACAATAGATATATTTAACTACATGCTTTTCTCCTCTTATTTTTCTATTTCTTCAGTGTTTTTCCCATTTGTATAGTTACCATATAAAGTGGAGTTGGGGGTTCAAGAAATACTTGTACACGTGGATTATCTTGTTTGATTACCAACAATAATCAATATAAGGTAGAAGTGATTAATGAACCAATTACAGATGACAATAAACAGTCAGAAAGAATTCGGGGTATGCTTCCCTTTTGTGAGTGGATTGTCAGCAGCCAGAGAGGTGCTGCCACCCGTCCTTCCAGAGCACCAGCTGTAGGAGCATCACTCATGGGACGTCTGATGCCGATACCCTGTTGGATTCACTGTGGTGTTCAGAGGCCATGCGCTCTGCCACGTCCCAGCCAGTGGATTACCAATGTCGGTCGTGCACTAGCTGGTCAGTTTCTGTGTAACACAAGCCTCTTCGGATAGGCAATCTTTGCTTAGGGACTTTCTATCAGAGACGTTTTAGGACTGCACTATGGTCTGAGATTTTTCCTACCCAGCTTTCCCTTCAATCTCTCTTTAAGGTGTCAGCCTTTCATCCTGGTCTGAAGGCCTTTATCACTGACTCTCACCACCTCCTAGTTTATCCTTCACAGGCATTTACCAAATGAATATCTTGCAAGTTTGTTTGTTGGCATCTATGGCTTGAGGGATTCTATATGACCCAGGGCATTTACACTAACTGATTTTAACACTTAGTTTTAGGCTCTGAACATCACGACAGATTGGGTCTGTTATAAAGATAGACAAATAAATCAATAGAACAGAACAGAATATTCAGAGACAGATCCTCCAGTATATAGCCATTTGATTTTTGACTATGGAACAAAGTGATTCTCTAGGTACAGGAATATCGGATCAAATACTAACTATTCATGAGGAAAACATGAACTTTGATCTCTACCTCACACCATACGCAAATATTAATTTTAAATGGATCAAAGCCATATATCTAAAAGAATCATAAAATGTTCTACCAGAAAACAGAAAATTATGTTGGTGTTGGTATAGATTTCTTAGATGCTGGGAAGCACTAAGCAAAGAAAAAAGATAAAATGAACTTCTTTTAAATTAGAACATATATTTATCAGAAACTTTTTTACAGGTGAGCTACTGACCAGAAGAATATTTGCAATACTTATATGTAAAAATAGTATTGTATCAGAATATATAACAAGTTAATAGTTATATCTCAATGATAAAAGGACCTTTTCATAAATGTACAAATGATTTCACAGAGACATCTCAAATGACGGTGTGCAAGCGGCCAATAAGTATGTGAAAATGGGCTGTAATTGCTGCACATCCCAAATGTACGGTCAGGTGGACGAGTCCCCACAGCCACTGGAATAACCCTCTCACCTCACTGCTTTGGGCTGAGCCCTTGAATGGCTCCTGGCCTTGGGCTTTATTGTATGTCAAGTTTCTTTCAATGCTGTCTAGTTTATATGAAATAGAATACACAAATATGAAGTATACCATTTGATGGCTTTTTCCATAAGTATTAGCTAATTTAGTTACCCAGAAAATGATGGGGAGCATTTCCACAACCTCATAAATTCCACTCTTGAACCTTTCCAGTCGATGGCCCCCCCCCATCCACCACCTGAAGTAACCATTGCTCTGATTTCTATTACATATATGTCAGCCATTCTCAAAATATATGACTCACTCAAGGGACATATGCCAATGTTTGGAGAACATTTTGATTGCCACAGCTGGTGAGGTGAGGACACTATTGGTATCTAATGGGTAGAGGCCAGGGATGTTTGCAGCCTATAGTATACAGACCATCTCCATGATAAAGAATAATTTAGTCCACAGTGTCAATAGTGGCAAGGTTGAGAAACCCTATGTAATGAGTGTGGATTAGGGGCAGGGGGAGGCATTCTAATACTTTCCAGGCTTTTTTTATGCATCAGGCATGTTTATGCACATACTTTATGTGACTTCATTCATTCAATCCTCACAAAACTCTAATAGACTGCTCCTTTACTAGTCTCATTTTAGTGATATATATAGGTAAAATGAGATGCAAATATATATATTCAAGGTCAAAGAAGTTATATCACAGCCTACAGTCTCACCTCATTCAGACTTGAGGGCCCACTCCTGTTCTCTTAACCACTCCTTTTAGGGTAGGTGAATCCATAAGCATGGAGATTGCTAAAACCATGATTTAATATTTTAGTAATGCAGTCCCAGAAGCTTTAGGAAAGTGCTAGAAATGTCAAGTGACCATTCCCTAGACCTTCCTCCTTTATAGCCCTGCACATGGACTCCCGGGATGGAAGGAACCGACAGAGAGAGGCACTCATCCCTCTGCCCTGGGGATTAGGAATTCCTGGTGTGAAATTGTAAACTGCGTTGAACATTGAGTCTCCAAGGATCCAATGGTAGGTCTATGACACAGGGTGGAACACAAGCTCAGTAATTTCTACCCTCATTGGGCTCATTTACGTTGGAAAGAATTCACAGTAGAGTGAATATTTTCTGTGCTTCTAATCAATTTTCCTAGAGCTAATAGGACAAGGAATAGATTCATTTGAGTCAAACAATTGTTTTGGAGCTCATATATGGTTGTTTCCCTCTTTGCAAGTGAAGGGGACTTTCTGGGCAAATTCCCAAATAGAAATAATGACCTGTGCCTGAAATACCCTTTTAACCATGTCAAAGACAGGCTTTTTTTTCTTACTTTCAGAAACATTGACCCCTTAAGTCTGTAGACAGAAGGGACCATGGAGCCCAGTAGCAGTGAGGCCTCCAGGAAAAGGAAAGCTGAGGGTTGATTCACCTCTGTCTTGGTGATTACCTTTCAAACCCCAAACTGCATAAATCATGGGTTCTGGGGAGCATTGCCTATTTACTGCTCTTTTCAGCACTGATCCTTAATGGAGACACATAAAAGAATAAGGTGCAGAGACATTGTAGTATATGAGCAATCTTCAAGGACAGAGCAAACAACATGATTGGGGGAAAGGAGGAAATGAGGAATCATTAGGCATTATCTTAGGAAGTCTTGTTTGGATTCCTTCCTGTGTGTCTTAAGACAACTTGAATTTGTAAGCCAGTAGACCCAGCTGTCCCTCTGGAAGGAGACTGAGGGTCTATTGTCAATGTCACCTTTTACCTCTGTTCCTGTGGATCACACCTGTGAAGTGAATGGCTGTGGAAAATGACTCTTCTCTGACTGAGTTTATCCTTATGGGATTAACAGACCAACCTGAACTCCAACTGCCCCTGATTTTTTTTTTTTTTTTTTTTGGTGACCTATATAGTCACTGTGCTGGGCAATTTGAGCTTAATTAATCGAATTTGCGTGAGTTCACACCTTCACACCCCCATGTATTTCTTCCTCTTCAGTTTGTCTTTTATTGATGTCTGTTATTCATTTGTCTTTACCCCTAAAATGCTGATAAGTTTTATTTCCGAGAGGAACATCATCTCCTTTACAGGGTGCATGACTGAGCAGTTTTTCTTCTTTTTTGTCAACTCTGAGTACTATGTGTGGACAGCCCGTGGCCTGTGATCCTGAAAAAGACCTGAGCTTGTGTGGTGGCTGAGGGAAATGGATGAGGAAAGCTCATGCCCCTTCTTTTATTCATTCTCTGTCCAGCTAGAATAGAACAAAGGAGGAGAATGTGTAGAAACATAGGAATGCATGGTTAGGTATACATTGTAGGCTACCAAGGCTCTCCTCAATACCTGTAACAATTGTTGGCTCATGAAATCTTGTACCTGAAAGTCTGTAGATTATCATGAATTCCCTTTATGAAGCAGAATTACACATGATCTCTGTTCTGGAGGAATTCTCCATTTCTTGATGGTTATGACAGGAGATCTGAAGTTTCCGGTAGTGTAATGGAAACATGAGTAGGAACAGGGAATTGCAGGATCAGAAGAATAGGAGAGAGAGATGGGGATGCATCCCCACTACTGAAGCTTCTCAGTAGGTAGGCTTGTAATTCAGGTCCCCCATCCCTTCTGACCTCTAGGAAACACAGGACCAGTTGCTTCTAACTTGCAACTCATGCAAACAAAGAGCAGTTGTGTGTGTGGCAGCCTACTCAGACTGTAGGATGCAAAGGAGGACTTACTTGATTTTTGCAATTCTGAGTCCCCTTCTCATAGAGAGTTTGTAAGGAGACAGCTGGGTCCCCTATTAATGGAATTTTCTTTTCTTCTTATAGGTTTCTGGAGATGAAAATGGTGGCTAGAAATAACTCCTTAGTGACTGAATTTATTCTTGCTGGATTAACAGACCACCCAAAGCTCCAGCAACCCCTCTTTTATCTGTTTCTCATGATCTACTGTGTCACCATGGTGGGCAACCTTGGCTTGATCACTCTTATTTGCCTCAACTCTCACCTCCATACCCCCATGTACTATTTCCTTTTCAATCTATCTTTCATTGACCTCTGTTACTCTTCTGTTTTCACCCCCAAGATGCTGATGAACTTTGTATCAAGGACGAATATCATCTCCTATGTGGGATGCATGACTCAGCTATTTTTCTTCCTCTTTTTTGTCATCTCTGAATGCTATATGTTGACCGCAATGGCCTATGATCGCTATGTGGCCATATGTAACCCATTGCTTTATAACGTCTCCATGTCCCATCAGGTTTGCTCCATGCTAACTCTTGCTGCATATGTGATGGGATTTGGTGGAGCTGCTGCCCACACAGGATGCATGCTCAGACTAACCTTCTGCAAGGTTAATATCATCAACCATTACCTGTGTGACATCCTCCCTCTCCTCCAACTTTCTTGCACCAGCACCTATGTCAATGAGGTAGTAGTTCTCATTGTCGTGGGAATTAATATCACAGTACCCAGTTTTACCATCCTGATTTCTTATATCTTCATCCTCGCTAGCATTCTTCGTATCAAATCTGCTCAAGGAAGATCAAAAGCTTTCAGTACCTGTAGCTCTCACAGCATTGCTCTTTGTCTTTTTTTTGGGTCAGGAGCATTCACGTATCTTAAACATTCCACTCCTGGATCTATGGAGCAGGGAAAAGTTTCTTCTGTTTTCTATACTAACATAGGGCCCACGCTCAATCCCCTGATCTATAGTTTGAGAAACAAGGATGTCAAAGTTGCATTGAAGAAAACCCTGATTAAAATACAGAGGAGAAATATATTCTAGTTAGAAGCAACAGTAATGTAAAGAAATTCAATTTTTTAATTAAATGTTACTGGTGTTTTTCATGATGGGCCTTTATCCATAACCATGTTGCTTGTATAGATGGTGTTAAAAATGGTATAACAGACTTCTCTTAGCATTTCCCATTTGTCTCATTTCTTTGCTTCTGTGTGTCCATCACCTTGCAGGAGTTAACTAAGTAACTAATAGCATGTTCGTTAAACTAACAGACGCACTGAATTTGTTTTATTTTTGAATACTACCTGTTGTCTCCTGAGGTATTCATAATCTTAGAGAAATATGTTGAGTTTCATATGTTACATAAAGTGAAAAATCGAGCTTGCTGATCCTGACATAGATGTGTGAAATACTCAGAAATATTCTCATTTTTAACAGTATTGTTACTGTTGGGCAGCAGTGTTCAAAGTGGCTTTTTTTCTCATCATGCATACAACCTAAAGCAGGAGCTGATCCCCGGATATTTTCCTTTTGTTCTATTTTTCTTACCAGTTTTCCTTTTATTACTCTGACTTTCCTTGTTCCCCTTGAGAATTGCAAAATCTATACCACATACCACTGTGCTTCTGAGAGCTCCTGTCAGCATAATGTATTTAATATTAAAGAGAATACATGTAACTCCACCATTCACCACCAATTACAGCCATCAAAGCGGATTATTAGTGGAATATTACATATGTATTTTATGGTCCCAATAAGGTGGGGTGGATGGTGCATTATAAAACTTGCATTCATTACCATCTAAAATGACACCAAATATGTTGAAGGAGAACCTACAGTTCTTAGTATAAATTTTATTATCACTTAAATGAAAACACTGTATTTGGTGTTGAACAAACATTTTAGCCATTGTTTCCTTATGCAATGAAGTTCATGAAAAAAGGTGTATATTAATGATAATGAAGTATATTCCTCGCAACATTTTGCAAATTTACTTAAAACCTGCTTCATCAATAGACAATAGATATATTTAACTACATGCTTTTCTCCTCTTATTTTTCTATTTCTTCAGTGTTTTTCCCATTTGTATAGTTACCATATAAAGTGGAGTTGGGGGTTCAAGAAATACTTGTACACGTGGATTATCTTGTTTGATTACCAACAATAATCAATATAAGGTAGAAGTGATTAATGAACCAATTACAGATGACAATAAACAGTCAGAAAGAATTCGGGGTATGCTTCCCTTTTGTGAGTGGATTGTCAGCAGCCAGAGAGGTGCTGCCACCCGTCCTTCCAGAGCACCAGCTGTAGGAGCATCACTCATGGGACGTCTGATGCCGATACCCTGTTGGATTCACTGTGGTGTTCAGAGGCCATGCGCTCTGCCACGTCCCAGCCAGTGGATTACCAATGTCGGTCGTGCACTAGCTGGTCAGTTTCTGTGTAACACAAGCCTCTTCGGATAGGCAATCTTTGCTTAGGGACTTTCTATCAGAGACGTTTTAGGACTGCACTATGGTCTGAGATTTTTCCTACCCAGCTTTCCCTTCAATCTCTCTTTAAGGTGTCAGCCTTTCATCCTGGTCTGAAGGCCTTTATCACTGACTCTCACCACCTCCTAGTTTATCCTTCACAGGCATTTACCAAATGAATATCTTGCAAGTTTGTTTGTTGGCATCTATGGCTTGAGGGATTCTATATGACCCAGGGCATTTACACTAACTGATTTTAACACTTAGTTTTAGGCTCTGAACATCACGACAGATTGGGTCTGTTATAAAGATAGACAAATAAATCAATAGAACAGAACAGAATATTCAGAGACAGATCCTCCAGTATATAGCCATTTGATTTTTGACTATGGAACAAAGTGATTCTCTAGGTACAGGAATATCGGATCAAATACTAACTATTCATGAGGAAAACATGAACTTTGATCTCTACCTCACACCATACGCAAATATTAATTTTAAATGGATCAAAGCCATATATCTAAAAGAATCATAAAATGTTCTACCAGAAAACAGAAAATTATGTTGGTGTTGGTATAGATTTCTTAGATGCTGGGAAGCACTAAGCAAAGAAAAAAGATAAAATGAACTTCTTTTAAATTAGAACATATATTTATCAGAAACTTTTTTACAGGTGAGCTACTGACCAGAAGAATATTTGCAATACTTATATGTAAAAATAGTATTGTATCAGAATATATAACAAGTTAATAGTTATATCTCAATGATAAAAGGACCTTTTCATAAATGTACAAATGATTTCACAGAGACATCTCAAATGACGGTGTGCAAGCGGCCAATAAGTATGTGAAAATGGGCTGTAATTGCTGCACATCCCAAATGTACGGTCAGGTGGACGAGTCCCCACAGCCACTGGAATAACCCTCTCACCTCACTGCTTTGGGCTGAGCCCTTGAATGGCTCCTGGCCTTGGGCTTTATTGTATGTCAAGTTTCTTTCAATGCTGTCTAGTTTATATGAAATAGAATACACAAATATGAAGTATACCATTTGATGGCTTTTTCCATAAGTATTAGCTAATTTAGTTACCCAGAAAATGATGGGGAGCATTTCCACAACCTCATAAATTCCACTCTTGAACCTTTCCAGTCGATGGCCCCCCCCCATCCACCACCTGAAGTAACCATTGCTCTGATTTCTATTACATATATGTCAGCCATTCTCAAAATATATGACTCACTCAAGGGACATATGCCAATGTTTGGAGAACATTTTGATTGCCACAGCTGGTGAGGTGAGGACACTATTGGTATCTAATGGGTAGAGGCCAGGGATGTTTGCAGCCTATAGTATACAGACCATCTCCATGATAAAGAATAATTTAGTCCACAGTGTCAATAGTGGCAAGGTTGAGAAACCCTATGTAATGAGTGTGGATTAGGGGCAGGGGGAGGCATTCTAATACTTTCCAGGCTTTTTTTATGCATCAGGCATGTTTATGCACATACTTTATGTGACTTCATTCATTCAATCCTCACAAAACTCTAATAGACTGCTCCTTTACTAGTCTCATTTTAGTGATATATATAGGTAAAATGAGATGCAAATATATATATTCAAGGTCAAAGAAGTTATATCACAGCCTACAGTCTCACCTCATTCAGACTTGAGGGCCCACTCCTGTTCTCTTAACCACTCCTTTTAGGGTAGGTGAATCCATAAGCATGGAGATTGCTAAAACCATGATTTAATATTTTAGTAATGCAGTCCCAGAAGCTTTAGGAAAGTGCTAGAAATGTCAAGTGACCATTCCCTAGACCTTCCTCCTTTATAGCCCTGCACATGGACTCCCGGGATGGAAGGAACCGACAGAGAGAGGCACTCATCCCTCTGCCCTGGGGATTAGGAATTCCTGGTGTGAAATTGTAAACTGCGTTGAACATTGAGTCTCCAAGGATCCAATGGTAGGTCTATGACACAGGGTGGAACACAAGCTCAGTAATTTCTACCCTCATTGGGCTCATTTACGTTGGAAAGAATTCACAGTAGAGTGAATATTTTCTGTGCTTCTAATCAATTTTCCTAGAGCTAATAGGACAAGGAATAGATTCATTTGAGTCAAACAATTGTTTTGGAGCTCATATATGGTTGTTTCCCTCTTTGCAAGTGAAGGGGACTTTCTGGGCAAATTCCCAAATAGAAATAATGACCTGTGCCTGAAATACCCTTTTAACCATGTCAAAGACAGGCTTTTTTTTCTTACTTTCAGAAACATTGACCCCTTAAGTCTGTAGACAGAAGGGACCATGGAGCCCAGTAGCAGTGAGGCCTCCAGGAAAAGGAAAGCTGAGGGTTGATTCACCTCTGTCTTGGTGATTACCTTTCAAACCCCAAACTGCATAAATCATGGGTTCTGGGGAGCATTGCCTATTTACTGCTCTTTTCAGCACTGATCCTTAATGGAGACACATAAAAGAATAAGGTGCAGAGACATTGTAGTATATGAGCAATCTTCAAGGACAGAGCAAACAACATGATTGGGGGAAAGGAGGAAATGAGGAATCATTAGGCATTATCTTAGGAAGTCTTGTTTGGATTCCTTCCTGTGTGTCTTAAGACAACTTGAATTTGTAAGCCAGTAGACCCAGCTGTCCCTCTGGAAGGAGACTGAGGGTCTATTGTCAATGTCACCTTTTACCTCTGTTCCTGTGGATCACACCTGTGAAGTGAATGGCTGTGGAAAATGACTCTTCTCTGACTGAGTTTATCCTTATGGGATTAACAGACCAACCTGAACTCCAACTGCCCCTGATTTTTTTTTTTTTTTTTTTTTTTTTCTATATAGTCACTGTGCTGGGCAATTTGAGCTTAATTAATCGAATTTGCGTGAGTTCACACCTTCACACCCCCATGTATTTCTTCCTCTTCAGTTTGTCTTTTATTGATGTCTGTTATTCATTTGTCTTTACCCCTAAAATGCTGATAAGTTTTATTTCCGAGAGGAACATCATCTCCTTTACAGGGTGCATGACTGAGCAGTTTTTCTTCTTTTTTGTCAACTCTGAGTACTATGTGTGGACAGCCCGTGGCCTGTGATCCTGAAAAAGACCTGAGCTTGTGTGGTGGCTGAGGGAAATGGATGAGGAAAGCTCATGCCCCTTCTTTTATTCATTCTCTGTCCAGCTAGAATAGAACAAAGGAGGAGAATGTGTAGAAACATAGGAATGCATGGTTAGGTATACATTGTAGGCTACCAAGGCTCTCCTCAATACCTGTAACAATTGTTGGCTCATGAAATCTTGTACCTGAAAGTCTGTAGATTATCATGAATTCCCTTTATGAAGCAGAATTACACATGATCTCTGTTCTGGAGGAATTCTCCATTTCTTGATGGTTATGACAGGAGATCTGAAGTTTCCGGTAGTGTAATGGAAACATGAGTAGGAACAGGGAATTGCAGGATCAGAAGAATAGGAGAGAGAGATGGGGATGCATCCCCACTACTGAAGCTTCTCAGTAGGTAGGCTTGTAATTCAGGTCCCCCATCCCTTCTGACCTCTAGGAAACACAGGACCAGTTGCTTCTAACTTGCAACTCATGCAAACAAAGAGCAGTTGTGTGTGTGGCAGCCTACTCAGACTGTAGGATGCAAAGGAGGACTTACTTGATTTTTGCAATTCTGAGTCCCCTTCTCATAGAGAGTTTGTAAGGAGACAGCTGGGTCCCCTATTAATGGAATTTTCTTTTCTTCTTATAGGTTTCTGGAGATGAAAATGGTGGCTAGAAATAACTCCTTAGTGACTGAATTTATTCTTGCTGGATTAACAGACCACCCAAAGCTCCAGCAACCCCTCTTTTATCTGTTTCTCATGATCTACTGTGTCACCATGGTGGGCAACCTTGGCTTGATCACTCTTATTTGCCTCAACTCTCACCTCCATACCCCCATGTACTATTTCCTTTTCAATCTATCTTTCATTGACCTCTGTTACTCTTCTGTTTTCACCCCCAAGATGCTGATGAACTTTGTATCAAGGACGAATATCATCTCCTATGTGGGATGCATGACTCAGCTATTTTTCTTCCTCTTTTTTGTCATCTCTGAATGCTATATGTTGACCGCAATGGCCTATGATCGCTATGTGGCCATATGTAACCCATTGCTTTATAACGTCTCCATGTCCCATCAGGTTTGCTCCATGCTAACTCTTGCTGCATATGTGATGGGATTTGGTGGAGCTGCTGCCCACACAGGATGCATGCTCAGACTAACCTTCTGCAAGGTTAATATCATCAACCATTACCTGTGTGACATCCTCCCTCTCCTCCAACTTTCTTGCACCAGCACCTATGTCAATGAGGTAGTAGTTCTCATTGTCGTGGGAATTAATATCACAGTACCCAGTTTTACCATCCTGATTTCTTATATCTTCATCCTCGCTAGCATTCTTCGTATCAAATCTGCTCAAGGAAGATCAAAAGCTTTCAGTACCTGTAGCTCTCACAGCATTGCTCTTTGTCTTTTTTTTGGGTCAGGAGCATTCACGTATCTTAAACATTCCACTCCTGGATCTATGGAGCAGGGAAAAGTTTCTTCTGTTTTCTATACTAACATAGGGCCCACGCTCAATCCCCTGATCTATAGTTTGAGAAACAAGGATGTCAAAGTTGCATTGAAGAAAACCCTGATTAAAATACAGAGGAGAAATATATTCTAGTTAGAAGCAACAGTAATGTAAAGAAATTCAATTTTTTAATTAAATGTTACTGGTGTTTTTCATGATGGGCCTTTATCCATAACCATGTTGCTTGTATAGATGGTGTTAAAAATGGTATAACAGACTTCTCTTAGCATTTCCCATTTGTCTCATTTCTTTGCTTCTGTGTGTCCATCACCTTGCAGGAGTTAACTAAGTAACTAATAGCATGTTCGTTAAACTAACAGACGCACTGAATTTGTTTTATTTTTGAATACTACCTGTTGTCTCCTGAGGTATTCATAATCTTAGAGAAATATGTTGAGTTTCATATGTTACATAAAGTGAAAAATCGAGCTTGCTGATCCTGACACAGATGTGTGAAATACTCAGAAATATTCTCATTTTTAACAGTATTGTTACTGTTGGGCAGCAGTGTTCAAAGTGGCTTTTTTTCTCATCATGCATACAACCTAAAGCAGGAGCTGATCCCCGGATATTTTCCTTTTGTTCTATTTTTCTTACCAGTTTTCCTTTTATTACTCTGACTTTCCTTGTTCCCCTTGAGAATTGCAAAATCTATACCACATACCACTGTGCTTCTGAGAGCTCCTGTCAGCATAATGTATTTAATATTAAAGAGAATACATGTAACTCCACCATTCACCACCAATTACAGCCATCAAAGCGGATTATTAGTGGAATATTACATATGTATTTTATGGTCCCAATAAGGTGGGGTGGATGGTGCATTATAAAACTTGCATTCATTACCATCTAAAATGACACCAAATATGTTGAAGGAGAACCTACAGTTCTTAGTATAAATTTTATTATCACTTAAATGAAAACACTGTATTTGGTGTTGAACAAACATTTTAGCCATTGTTTCCTTATGCAATGAAGTTCATGAAAAAAGGTGTATATTAATGATAATGAAGTATATTCCTCGCAACATTTTGCAAATTTACTTAAAACCTGCTTCATCAATAGACAATAGATATATTTAACTACATGCTTTTCTCCTCTTATTTTTCTATTTCTTCAGTGTTTTTCCCATTTGTATAGTTACCATATAAAGTGGAGTTGGGGGTTCAAGAAATACTTGTACACGTGGATTATCTTGTTTGATTACCAACAATAATCAATATAAGGTAGAAGTGATTAATGAACCAATTACAGATGACAATAAACAGTCAGAAAGAATTCGGGGTATGCTTCCCTTTTGTGAGTGGATTGTCAGCAGCCAGAGAGGTGCTGCCACCCGTCCTTCCAGAGCACCAGCTGTAGGAGCATCACTCATGGGACGTCTGATGCCGATACCCTGTTGGATTCACTGTGGTGTTCAGAGGCCATGCGCTCTGCCACGTCCCAGCCAGTGGATTACCAATGTCGGTCGTGCACTAGCTGGTCAGTTTCTGTGTAACACAAGCCTCTTCGGATAGGCAATCTTTGCTTAGGGACTTTCTATCAGAGACGTTTTAGGACTGCACTATGGTCTGAGATTTTTCCTACCCAGCTTTCCCTTCAATCTCTCTTTAAGGTGTCAGCCTTTCATCCTGGTCTGAAGGCCTTTATCACTGACTCTCACCACCTCCTAGTTTATCCTTCACAGGCATTTACCAAATGAATATCTTGCAAGTTTGTTTGTTGGCATCTATGGCTTGAGGGATTCTATATGACCCAGGGCATTTACACTAACTGATTTTAACACTTAGTTTTAGGCTCTGAACATCACGACAGATTGGGTCTGTTATAAAGATAGACAAATAAATCAATAGAACAGAACAGAATATTCAGAGACAGATCCTCCAGTATATAGCCATTTGATTTTTGACTATGGAACAAAGTGATTCTCTAGGTACAGGAATATCGGATCAAATACTAACTATTCATGAGGAAAACATGAACTTTGATCTCTACCTCACACCATACGCAAATATTAATTTTAAATGGATCAAAGCCATATATCTAAAAGAATCATAAAATGTTCTACCAGAAAACAGAAAATTATGTTGGTGTTGGTATAGATTTCTTAGATGCTGGGAAGCACTAAGCAAAGAAAAAAGATAAAATGAACTTCTTTTAAATTAGAACATATATTTATCAGAAACTTTTTTACAGGTGAGCTACTGACCAGAAGAATATTTGCAATACTTATATGTAAAAATAGTATTGTATCAGAATATATAACAAGTTAATAGTTATATCTCAATGATAAAAGGACCTTTTCATAAATGTACAAATGATTTCACAGAGACATCTCAAATGACGGTGTGCAAGCGGCCAATAAGTATGTGAAAATGGGCTGTAATTGCTGCACATCCCAAATGTACGGTCAGGTGGACGAGTCCCCACAGCCACTGGAATAACCCTCTCACCTCACTGCTTTGGGCTGAGCCCTTGAATGGCTCCTGGCCTTGGGCTTTATTGTATGTCAAGTTTCTTTCAATGCTGTCTAGTTTATATGAAATAGAATACACAAATATGAAGTATACCATTTGATGGCTTTTTCCATAAGTATTAGCTAATTTAGTTACCCAGAAAATGATGGGGAGCATTTCCACAACCTCATAAATTCCACTCTTGAACCTTTCCAGTCGATGGCCCCCCCCCATCCACCACCTGAAGTAACCATTGCTCTGATTTCTATTACATATATGTCAGCCATTCTCAAAATATATGACTCACTCAAGGGACATATGCCAATGTTTGGAGAACATTTTGATTGCCACAGCTGGTGAGGTGAGGACACTATTGGTATCTAATGGGTAGAGGCCAGGGATGTTTGCAGCCTATAGTATACAGACCATCTCCATGATAAAGAATAATTTAGTCCACAGTGTCAATAGTGGCAAGGTTGAGAAACCCTATGTAATGAGTGTGGATTAGGGGCAGGGGGAGGCATTCTAATACTTTCCAGGCTTTTTTTATGCATCAGGCATGTTTATGCACATACTTTATGTGACTTCATTCATTCAATCCTCACAAAACTCTAATAGACTGCTCCTTTACTAGTCTCATTTTAGTGATATATATAGGTAAAATGAGATGCAAATATATATATTCAAGGTCAAAGAAGTTATATCACAGCCTACAGTCTCACCTCATTCAGACTTGAGGGCCCACTCCTGTTCTCTTAACCACTCCTTTTAGGGTAGGTGAATCCATAAGCATGGAGATTGCTAAAACCATGATTTAATATTTTAGTAATGCAGTCCCAGAAGCTTTAGGAAAGTGCTAGAAATGTCAAGTGACCATTCCCTAGACCTTCCTCCTTTATAGCCCTGCACATGGACTCCCGGGATGGAAGGAACCGACAGAGAGAGGCACTCATCCCTCTGCCCTGGGGATTAGGAATTCCTGGTGTGAAATTGTAAACTGCGTTGAACATTGAGTCTCCAAGGATCCAATGGTAGGTCTATGACACAGGGTGGAACACAAGCTCAGTAATTTCACCCTCATTGGGCTCATTTAAGTTGTAAAGAATTATGATAGAGTGAATATTTTCTGTACTTCTAATCCATTTTCCCAGGGCTACAGGACAAGGAATAGATTCTCTTTTGAGTCAAACAATTGTTTTGGAGCTCATATATAGTTGTTTTCCTCTTTGCAAGTGAAGGGGACCTTCTGGGTAAATTCTCAGATAGAAATGGTGACCTGCTCCTGGTATACTCCTTTCACCATGTCAAAGACAGACTTTTCTTACTTTCAGAAACATTGACCCCTTAAGTCTGTAGACAGAAGGACCATGGAGCCCAGTAGCAGTGAGGCCTCCAGGAAAAGGAAAGCTGAGGGTTGATTCACCTCTGTCTTGGTGATTACCTTTCAAACCCCAAACTGCATAAATCATGGGTTCTGGGGAGCATTGCCTATTTACTGCTCTTTTCAGCACTGATCCTTAATGGAGACACATAAAAGAATAAGGTGCAGAGACATTGTAGTATATGAGCAATCTTCAAGGACAGAGCAAACAACATGATTGGGGGAAAGGAGGAAATGAGGAATCATTAGGCATTATCTTAGGAAGTCTTGTTTGGATTCCTTCCTGTGTGTCTTAAGACAACTTGAATTTGTAAGCCAGTAGACCCAGCTGTCCTCTGGAAGGAGACTGAGGGTCTATTGTCAATGTCACCTTTTACCTCTGTTCCTGTGGATCACACCTGTGAAGTGAATGGCTGTGAAAATGACTCTTCTCTGACTGAGTTTATCCTTATGGGATTAACAGACCAACCTGAACTCCAACTGCCCCTGATTTTTTTTTTTTTTTTTTGGTGACCTATATAGTCACTGTGCTGGGCAATTTGAGCTTAATTAATCGAATTTGCGTGAGTTCACACCTTCACACCCCCATGTATTTCTTCCTCTTCAGTTTGTCTTTTATTGATGTCTGTTATTCATTTGTCTTTACCCCTAAAATGCTGATAAGTTTTATTTCCGAGAGGAACATCATCTCCTTTACAGGGTGCATGACTGAGCAGTTTTTCTTCTTTTTTGTCAACTCTGAGTACTATGTGTGGACAGCCCGTGGCCTGTGATCCTGAAAAAGACCTGAGCTTGTGTGGTGGCTGAGGGAAATGGATGAGGAAAGCTCATGCCCCTTCTTTTATTCATTCTCTGTCCAGCTAGAATAGAACAAAGGAGGAGAATGTGTAGAAACATAGGAATGCATGGTTAGGTATACATTGTAGGCTACCAAGGCTCTCCTCAATACCTGTAACAATTGTTGGCTCATGAAATCTTGTACCTGAAAGTCTGTAGATTATCATGAATTCCCTTTATGAAGCAGAATTACACATGATCTCTGTTCTGGAGGAATTCTCCATTTCTTGATGGTTATGACAGGAGATCTGAAGTTTCCGGTAGTGTAATGGAAACATGAGTAGGAACAGGGAATTGCAGGATCAGAAGAATAGGAGAGAGAGATGGGGATGCATCCCCACTACTGAAGCTTCTCAGTAGGTAGGCTTGTAATTCAGGTCCCCCATCCCTTCTGACCTCTAGGAAACACAGGACCAGTTGCTTCTAACTTGCAACTCATGCAAACAAAGAGCAGTTGTGTGTGTGGCAGCCTACTCAGACTGTAGGATGCAAAGGAGGACTTACTTGATTTTTGCAATTCTGAGTCCCCTTCTCATAGAGAGTTTGTAAGGAGACAGCTGGGTCCCCTATTAATGGAATTTTCTTTTCTTCTTATAGGTTTCTGGAGATGAAAATGGTGGCTAGAAATAACTCCTTAGTGACTGAATTTATTCTTGCTGGATTAACAGACCACCCAAAGCTCCAGCAACCCCTCTTTTATCTGTTTCTCATGATCTACTGTGTCACCATGGTGGGCAACCTTGGCTTGATCACTCTTATTTGCCTCAACTCTCACCTCCATACCCCCATGTACTATTTCCTTTTCAATCTATCTTTCATTGACCTCTGTTACTCTTCTGTTTTCACCCCCAAGATGCTGATGAACTTTGTATCAAGGACGAATATCATCTCCTATGTGGGATGCATGACTCAGCTATTTTTCTTCCTCTTTTTTGTCATCTCTGAATGCTATATGTTGACCGCAATGGCCTATGATCGCTATGTGGCCATATGTAACCCATTGCTTTATAACGTCTCCATGTCCCATCAGGTTTGCTCCATGCTAACTCTTGCTGCATATGTGATGGGATTTGGTGGAGCTGCTGCCCACACAGGATGCATGCTCAGACTAACCTTCTGCAAGGTTAATATCATCAACCATTACCTGTGTGACATCCTCCCTCTCCTCCAACTTTCTTGCACCAGCACCTATGTCAATGAGGTAGTAGTTCTCATTGTCGTGGGAATTAATATCACAGTACCCAGTTTTACCATCCTGATTTCTTATATCTTCATCCTCGCTAGCATTCTTCGTATCAAATCTGCTCAAGGAAGATCAAAAGCTTTCAGTACCTGTAGCTCTCACAGCATTGCTCTTTGTCTTTTTTTTGGGTCAGGAGCATTCACGTATCTTAAACATTCCACTCCTGGATCTATGGAGCAGGGAAAAGTTTCTTCTGTTTTCTATACTAACATAGGGCCCACGCTCAATCCCCTGATCTATAGTTTGAGAAACAAGGATGTCAAAGTTGCATTGAAGAAAACCCTGATTAAAATACAGAGGAGAAATATATTCTAGTTAGAAGCAACAGTAATGTAAAGAAATTCAATTTTTTAATTAAATGTTACTGGTGTTTTTCATGATGGGCCTTTATCCATAACCATGTTGCTTGTATAGATGGTGTTAAAAATGGTATAACAGACTTCTCTTAGCATTTCCCATTTGTCTCATTTCTTTGCTTCTGTGTGTCCATCACCTTGCAGGAGTTAACTAAGTAACTAATAGCATGTTCGTTAAACTAACAGACGCACTGAATTTGTTTTATTTTTGAATACTACCTGTTGTCTCCTGAGGTATTCATAATCTTAGAGAAATATGTTGAGTTTCATATGTTACATAAAGTGAAAAATCGAGCTTGCTGATCCTGACATAGATGTGTGAAATACTCAGAAATATTCTCATTTTTAACAGTATTGTTACTGTTGGGCAGCAGTGTTCAAAGTGGCTTTTTTTCTCATCATGCATACAACCTAAAGCAGGAGCTGATCCCCGGATATTTTCCTTTTGTTCTATTTTTCTTACCAGTTTTCCTTTTATTACTCTGACTTTCCTTGTTCCCCTTGAGAATTGCAAAATCTATACCACATACCACTGTGCTTCTGAGAGCTCCTGTCAGCATAATGTATTTAATATTAAAGAGAATACATGTAACTCCACCATTCACCACCAATTACAGCCATCAAAGCGGATTATTAGTGGAATATTACATATGTATTTTATGGTCCCAATAAGGTGGGGTGGATGGTGCATTATAAAACTTGCATTCATTACCATCTAAAATGACACCAAATATGTTGAAGGAGAACCTACAGTTCTTAGTATAAATTTTATTATCACTTAAATGAAAACACTGTATTTGGTGTTGAACAAACATTTTAGCCATTGTTTCCTTATGCAATGAAGTTCATGAAAAAAGGTGTATATTAATGATAATGAAGTATATTCCTCGCAACATTTTGCAAATTTACTTAAAACCTGCTTCATCAATAGACAATAGATATATTTAACTACATGCTTTTCTCCTCTTATTTTTCTATTTCTTCAGTGTTTTTCCCATTTGTATAGTTACCATATAAAGTGGAGTTGGGGGTTCAAGAAATACTTGTACACGTGGATTATCTTGTTTGATTACCAACAATAATCAATATAAGGTAGAAGTGATTAATGAACCAATTACAGATGACAATAAACAGTCAGAAAGAATTCGGGGTATGCTTCCCTTTTGTGAGTGGATTGTCAGCAGCCAGAGAGGTGCTGCCACCCGTCCTTCCAGAGCACCAGCTGTAGGAGCATCACTCATGGGACGTCTGATGCCGATACCCTGTTGGATTCACTGTGGTGTTCAGAGGCCATGCGCTCTGCCACGTCCCAGCCAGTGGATTACCAATGTCGGTCGTGCACTAGCTGGTCAGTTTCTGTGTAACACAAGCCTCTTCGGATAGGCAATCTTTGCTTAGGGACTTTCTATCAGAGACGTTTTAGGACTGCACTATGGTCTGAGATTTTTCCTACCCAGCTTTCCCTTCAATCTCTCTTTAAGGTGTCAGCCTTTCATCCTGGTCTGAAGGCCTTTATCACTGACTCTCACCACCTCCTAGTTTATCCTTCACAGGCATTTACCAAATGAATATCTTGCAAGTTTGTTTGTTGGCATCTATGGCTTGAGGGATTCTATATGACCCAGGGCATTTACACTAACTGATTTTAACACTTAGTTTTAGGCTCTGAACATCACGACAGATTGGGTCTGTTATAAAGATAGACAAATAAATCAATAGAACAGAACAGAATATTCAGAGACAGATCCTCCAGTATATAGCCATTTGATTTTTGACTATGGAACAAAGTGATTCTCTAGGTACAGGAATATCGGATCAAATACTAACTATTCATGAGGAAAACATGAACTTTGATCTCTACCTCACACCATACGCAAATATTAATTTTAAATGGATCAAAGCCATATATCTAAAAGAATCATAAAATGTTCTACCAGAAAACAGAAAATTATGTTGGTGTTGGTATAGATTTCTTAGATGCTGGGAAGCACTAAGCAAAGAAAAAAGATAAAATGAACTTCTTTTAAATTAGAACATATATTTATCAGAAACTTTTTTACAGGTGAGCTACTGACCAGAAGAATATTTGCAATACTTATATGTAAAAATAGTATTGTATCAGAATATATAACAAGTTAATAGTTATATCTCAATGATAAAAGGACCTTTTCATAAATGTACAAATGATTTCACAGAGACATCTCAAATGACGGTGTGCAAGCGGCCAATAAGTATGTGAAAATGGGCTGTAATTGCTGCACATCCCAAATGTACGGTCAGGTGGACGAGTCCCCACAGCCACTGGAATAACCCTCTCACCTCACTGCTTTGGGCTGAGCCCTTGAATGGCTCCTGGCCTTGGGCTTTATTGTATGTCAAGTTTCTTTCAATGCTGTCTAGTTTATATGAAATAGAATACACAAATATGAAGTATACCATTTGATGGCTTTTTCCATAAGTATTAGCTAATTTAGTTACCCAGAAAATGATGGGGAGCATTTCCACAACCTCATAAATTCCACTCTTGAACCTTTCCAGTCGATGGCCCCCCCCCATCCACCACCTGAAGTAACCATTGCTCTGATTTCTATTACATATATGTCAGCCATTCTCAAAATATATGACTCACTCAAGGGACATATGCCAATGTTTGGAGAACATTTTGATTGCCACAGCTGGTGAGGTGAGGACACTATTGGTATCTAATGGGTAGAGGCCAGGGATGTTTGCAGCCTATAGTATACAGACCATCTCCATGATAAAGAATAATTTAGTCCACAGTGTCAATAGTGGCAAGGTTGAGAAACCCTATGTAATGAGTGTGGATTAGGGGCAGGGGGAGGCATTCTAATACTTTCCAGGCTTTTTTTATGCATCAGGCATGTTTATGCACATACTTTATGTGACTTCATTCATTCAATCCTCACAAAACTCTAATAGACTGCTCCTTTACTAGTCTCATTTTAGTGATATATATAGGTAAAATGAGATGCAAATATATATATTCAAGGTCAAAGAAGTTATATCACAGCCTACAGTCTCACCTCATTCAGACTTGAGGGCCCACTCCTGTTCTCTTAACCACTCCTTTTAGGGTAGGTGAATCCATAAGCATGGAGATTGCTAAAACCATGATTTAATATTTTAGTAATGCAGTCCCAGAAGCTTTAGGAAAGTGCTAGAAATGTCAAGTGACCATTCCCTAGACCTTCCTCCTTTATAGCCCTGCACATGGACTCCCGGGATGGAAGGAACCGACAGAGAGAGGCACTCATCCCTCTGCCCTGGGGATTAGGAATTCCTGGTGTGAAATTGTAAACTGCGTTGAACATTGAGTCTCCAAGGATCCAATGGTAGGTCTATGACACAGGGTGGAACACAAGCTCAGTAATTTCTACCCTCATTGGGCTCATTTACGTTGGAAAGAATTCACAGTAGAGTGAATATTTTCTGTGCTTCTAATCAATTTTCCTAGAGCTAATAGGACAAGGAATAGATTCATTTGAGTCAAACAATTGTTTTGGAGCTCATATATGGTTGTTTCCCTCTTTGCAAGTGAAGGGGACTTTCTGGGCAAATTCCCAAATAGAAATAATGACCTGTGCCTGAAATACCCTTTTAACCATGTCAAAGACAGGCTTTTTTTTCTTACTTTCAGAAACATTGACCCCTTAAGTCTGTAGACAGAAGGGACCATGGAGCCCAGTAGCAGTGAGGCCTCCAGGAAAAGGAAAGCTGAGGGTTGATTCACCTCTGTCTTGGTGATTACCTTTCAAACCCCAAACTGCATAAATCATGGGTTCTGGGGAGCATTGCCTATTTACTGCTCTTTTCAGCACTGATCCTTAATGGAGACACATAAAAGAATAAGGTGCAGAGACATTGTAGTATATGAGCAATCTTCAAGGACAGAGCAAACAACATGATTGGGGGAAAGGAGGAAATGAGGAATCATTAGGCATTATCTTAGGAAGTCTTGTTTGGATTCCTTCCTGTGTGTCTTAAGACAACTTGAATTTGTAAGCCAGTAGACCCAGCTGTCCCTCTGGAAGGAGACTGAGGGTCTATTGTCAATGTCACCTTTTACCTCTGTTCCTGTGGATCACACCTGTGAAGTGAATGGCTGTGGAAAATGACTCTTCTCTGACTGAGTTTATCCTTATGGGATTAACAGACCAACCTGAACTCCAACTGCCCCTGATTTTTTTTTTTTTTTTTTTTGACCTATATAGTCACTGTGCTGGGCAATTTGAGCTTAATTAATCGAATTTGCGTGAGTTCACACCTTCACACCCCCATGTATTTCTTCCTCTTCAGTTTGTCTTTTATTGATGTCTGTTATTCATTTGTCTTTACCCCTAAAATGCTGATAAGTTTTATTTCCGAGAGGAACATCATCTCCTTTACAGGGTGCATGACTGAGCAGTTTTTCTTCTTTTTTGTCAACTCTGAGTACTATGTGTGGACAGCCCGTGGCCTGTGATCACTATGTGGCTATCTGTAAACCACTGCTGTGCACGGTGACCATGTCCCCTCAGGTCTGTTCCCTGGTGATGTCTGGCCCATACATGATGGGTTTTGCTGGTGCCATGGTCCACACAGGGTGTATGGTCAGGCTGATCTTTTGTGTCCAACATCATCAGCCATTACATGTGTGACATCCTGCCCGTCCTCCAGCTCTCCCACAGCAGCACCTGTACCAATGAGCTGGTGGTTTCTGTTATTGTGGGCACAGTTGTCCTAGTGTCTAGACTCATTATCTTTATTTCCTCTGTTTTGATTCTTTTCAATTTCCTTCACATACCATCTGCCAAAGCCTTTTTAGCGCCTGTGGCTCCCACCTAATAACAGTTGGTCTCTTCCATGGATTTGAGCTGCTCACCCATGTCAAGCCCTCACGTGCTGGGTGTGTGGGCCATGTCAAACCCTCTCATTTATAGCCTTAGGAATAAGGATGTCATCTTGCTCTAAAGAAAACCCTGAAGGGATTTACAAACTGAGCAGAACCATCTATGCCTCTCTTGCTGTCTCTTCTCCTCTTCCAGCTCCTCCTCATCCTCTTCTTCCTGTTCTTTTTTGCTTTTCTTCATCTTTTTTTCTAAAGTCTTCGTGGTCGGATTTCTACTCTAATGTCTTTTCTTCTCTTTCCACTTAATGCTACCATGTGGGCATTGGGAGGAATTGATGACAAATACAATAATAGTGAGGGATTTTAATACCTCACTTTCAACAATGGAGAGAACTATCCAAACGGAAAATCAGTAAAGAGCTGCTGACTTGATGGAAACTGTAGACAAAATGGACTTAACAGACATATAGAAACTTTTCACTCAACAGCAAAGGAATATAGATTCTTTTCAAGTGTGTGTAAAACATTCTGCAGGACAGATCACGTATTAGGTCACTAAACATGTCATAGAAAATGTATAAGATAGAAATCCTCCCAAAGATCTTTTCTCACCACAATGTAATACTACTGGAAATCAGAAAAAAAAGGAAAATCCACAAATATGTGGAAGGTAAATAATACACTTCTGAAGAACCACGGTGTTAAAGAAATAATCAAAGGGAAATTAAAATTATCTTGAAACAAATGAAAATGAAAGTCCAACATATAAAAACTTAATAGAATGCAGCAATAGTGATTCTAAGAGGAAAGTTTATAGTGATAAATAGTTACATTAAAGTTCAAATAAACAACTTAAACCTATACCACAAAGAATAAAAAAGGAAAAAAAAAACAATCCCAAAATTAGCATAAGACTAAAAATAAGATAGGAGCAGAAATACATCTAACAAAGAATATACAAAGACAATAGAAAAAGGAACAAAATTAAGAGTGTTTTTGAAAATTAACAAAATTGACAAGTGCTTAGCTAGACTAATAACAAAAGGAGAAGACTCCAGTAAACAAAATCAGTGATTTGGAGAGCAGATATTACAGTACTGACTCAAAAACCAGGATTAGAAGGTATTATTATGAGCATCATATGAAAAGAAATTGGATATCCAAGAACAAAAGAATCAGTTCCAAAGAATATAAAACCACCCAAACTGAATGAAGAATAAATAGAAAGCCTGAAGTGACCAATAGTGAATAAGGAGGTTGAATCTATAATCCAAACTTCTCAAGAAAGAAAAAGCCCATGGCTGGAGAGCATCATGGGTGAGAACTACCAATATTCAAAGAATAATTACTTCCAATTCTTCTTAAACTTTTCCAACAAATAGAAGAGAAAGGTACACTTATAAACATTTTTGTTAAGCCAGCATTATCCTGATACAAAGCTAGACAAAGCCACTATAAGAAAAAACTATAGGCCAGTATCCCTGATGAATGTAGATATAAAATTTCTAAAGAAAACAGTAGTAAAATAAATCCAACAGCACGTTAAAAGGATCATACACTATCACCAAGTGGGATTTACCACAGAGATGCGAAGATGGTTCAACATAAGGAAATCATTAGATGCATAACATTAATAGAGTGAAAGATAATAATCATGATCATTTTAACAGAGGCAGAAAAAGCATTAAACAAAACACAACACATTTTCATGAGAAAAACACCCATGAAACTGAGGATAGTAAGAGTGTACCTTAATAAAATAATGGCCAGCTATGAAAAATGCATATCTAATGCTCTCAGTGGTGAAAATCAAGAAAACTTGCTTCTACTATCAGGAACAGAGAAAGGATTCACACTCTTGTCATTTGTATTTAACATAATACTGGAAGTTCTCACCAAAGAAATTAGGAAAGAAAAAATCATTATCCAAATCAGAGAGGAAAATATGCAATTATATCCATTTGCAACTGACATGTTTTAAAAATCCAAGAGACCCCACCAAAATACTATTAGAACTAATAAACAAATGCAGTGAAGTGGCAGCTTATAAAATCAACATTCAAAAATTAGTCATATTGCTGCACACAGGCAATGAACTATTCAAACATTAATTAAGAAAATAATTCCATTTACTGTAGCAAAAAAAGTGTAAAATACTTAGGAATAATTTGACCTAATAGGTGAAAGATATGTGCACTGAAAATTATAGAACATTGATAAAGGAAATTAAAGAAGGTATAGATAAACGGAAAAGCATCTTACGTTTATAGTTTGGAAAACAATATTGTTAAAATGGCCATAATGCCCCATCTTTAAATTCAGCACAATCTCTTATCAGAATCACAATGCTATTTTTATAAAAAATAGGAAACAGCATCCTAAAATTCATATGAAATCTCATAAGGTGCCAAAGCAATCTTAAACAATAAGAACAAAGATGGAAGCATTACTACTCCTGTTTTCATAGTTTATTACAAATCCAGAATAATCAAAACTGTATGGTAGTGGAATAAAAACAGACACATAAACCAATGGAATAGACTAGAAAGCCCAGAAATAGAGCCACTTATCTATGGTCAACTAATTTTCCATATTGGTGCCAAGAATACTCAATAGAGAAAGGATAGCCTCTTTAAGAAACGGTGTTGGGAGAACTGGGTATCTACATACAGAAGAAAAAAATTGGAATGTTATTTTACAGCATATACAAAACTCAACCGAAAATGGATTAAAAGCTCAAACATAGGACTTGAATCTGTAGGGAAACTACATTGGAAAACTCCTATGTTGATAATGGCAGAGCGAATGTATCCATGGTGGCAGTGGGTATATGGAATTTCTGTATGTTCCTTTCCATTTTTTTGTGTGTGAATGTAAAACTTTCCTAAAAATAAAATCTTAAAGAAAGTTTCTTGTCTTTGGGCTAGACAATGTATTTTTTTGGATATGACAGCAAAAACAAAGATAACAACAGCAAAAACAGCCAGGTGGAATTACTTCAAAGTGAAAAGCTCCCTACAGAATGAGACAAATATTTACAAACCATGTATCTGAAAAGGGGTTATATACAAAATTTATAAGGAACACCTACAAATCAATAACCAAAATATCAACACAAAAAAAATAAGAAATAACTTTACATTAAAAATGGGCAAAAAACATGAATAGATATTTTTCCAAAAAAAACATATACAGGTGTCCAACAGGTCTATGTAAAAGTAGTCCACATCCCTAATCATCAGGGAATTGCAAATGGAATCCACAGTGAGACATACCTCACACCTGTTAGAATGGTTATTACTAAAATTTAAAGGCATAGTATTGGTGAGATTGTGGAGAAAAGAGAACCCTTGTACAGTGTCAGAGGGAATGTAAAATTTTTATGACCATTATGGAAAAATCTATAGAGGTTCCTCAAAATATTAGAAGAACTACCTCATGATCCAACAATTCCACTCTGGATATATAACCCAAGGAAATAAAATCTATTCCTCAAAAAGATATTGATCCTTATGTTCACTGAAGCATTATTCATAATAGGCAAGATGGAATCAAACTAAATGTCTATAGGTGGATGAATGCAAAAAGAAAATGTGATATACACAAAAAATGGAGTATTATTGAGCCTTAAAAATAAAATTATGTGCCATTTGTAACAATGTGGATGAAACTGGAGGACATTAAGTGAAATAAGTGAGACAGAGACAAATTCTATATGATCTCTGTATAATAATGAGAAATCAATAATGTCAGACTCATAGAAGCGGAGTTGTGTGGTGATTTCCAAAATGTAGAAGAAGGTGAATAAAGGAGATGATGGCCAAGGTGTACAAATTACCCTTCATGCAAGATGAATAAGTTCTGGAGATCTAAGGTACATCAGTGGCAGTATAGTTAACAATACTGTATTGAATACTTTAAATTTGCTAAGAGGGCAGATCTTAAATGTTCTTACCACCAAAAAAAAAGTGTCTATGTGATGTGAAGGATATTTTAAATAGCTAGATTATGGCATTTATTTCACAATGTTTTCAAATATGAAAAAAGTGTCATGTACATTAAATATATAAATTTATTTTTCAATTATACCCTGTAAGATGGAAGTAAAAACAATTACATATGATTGAATTATTTCTTTGTTTTTACAGAGTTTGAATCATAGTTTTGAGACTTTTACCTTTATTACAAAACCTCAATTGCCCATGGTAGTGGAGAACCATTGAAACTTCTTGAACTAGGGTATCACAGATCTGTGTTTTCGAGATTTATTCTAGAAACACTGTAGATGGCTAAATCAGAGGGAGTATGTGGGAATGCTAGAATAACAGATAGGAGCCTCTACAGCTCAGCAGGACAGTTGAAACCTAAAAATGTCCTGGATTTGCGTGTTGGCTGAGGGAAAGTGATAGAGGTAGTGTGGTTGTAGACCCTCACAGGCTTAGCATGGGAGAAGTGTGGAAAATATACTGAAGGTTTTCAGCTAGAGAACCAGATAAATTTCAGAAATGTTTATTGAGTTCTTTCTATGTACACTATATTGTACTTATCAAATAAATAAGACAGAAGTGATGTATGTTCTTATAGAACATATAGTTTATTGGAGAATGCAGGGATTAAGAGAAAACAAAGTCTGATGAGCATTATGATGGAGGATCTGCCAAAATTGAAGTCAACACAAATAATGACACCTGACATTGATTATTAACCATGGACCAAGCACTTTTCTAACCGTTTCACTTTCACTTTTTCATTTACTAGTCATGACATCTCAATGAAAGAGATGCTATTTTTAACACATCTCTTTTATAAAAAATGATCCTGAGGAAGAAGGAAATTAAGTAATTTGCCTAAGGTGCCGTAGTTAGTAAGAGTGGGGGTAGGACTCACACATATGCCATATAAGTCTATAGTTCTTATTCTTTTTGGTGATGAGAGGAAATAGATTATCTCAGTCACTGAACTGTTTCATACAAAATCTCAGCAGAATAGTGAGGTAGAAATTTCCAGTAGGTGTTCAGAAGTTAAAACCTCAGAAGAAATACATGACATTTCAAATTATTGTAGCAATATCACAGGAGAGAGACAACTGAAGTGATATAGTGCATCTTGAAAATTTTCAGATAAACCAAGAATCCTGAAATCAGAACCTTTGAAGAAAATTTCCACTTAGGACTTGGGAAGAAAGAAGCATAGAGACAGAATAGATTTCTCTTCCAAGATGAGATGACAGGGAGAAGGGAGTACAGTTTTGGTTGTGTCTTGGGAAATAGTCAATCCTGAGAGTGACAGGAAAAATAAGTAAGTATTGAGTCCCTAAGGAACTAAAGAGATATTCATGGGCAAGGATGTAAACACAGTCCTCTTAATTTCCTTTTGCACATAGAATGCATTCCCAAGGGAAAAGACTAAGCAAACTTCTACCCTGTTAATAGCCAGACTCATTATATCATTAAATCCACATTCAATCAACTGTATCTTAACAAGTGGCAAGTATGATAGTAATAAAGCCCTTCTTTTTGTCTGCAGTTTGGGGGAGTCCAGGGCTTATTCTGAAATCATGGGCTGTAGTTCAGAAAGATTTCCAAGGCACATCTGAGGTAAAATCTCAGCATCCTCTTAGAATCAAAAAAAACGAAATCTCAGAGCCTGAAATTGCCTTTCCGTGAAAAACAATGATAGGAAAGCACTGAGGTTTTCGGGTCCAAGGAGAGTGAGTTCTTGAGTTCCATTTACATGAATGTACTTATGTTGTGAGGTGGATATGCTGAGATCTATGATATGCCACTTTTCCATTTTGCGCAGTTCTGAAAGTCATGAGAACCTCAGAAGAATCTATTTCAGGGGAGAACAGGGTAAGTTCAGAGACATTAAGGGGATCTGGGGGTGCAATATCTCTTCCACATGGAAGAAACTCTCACTCTTCTACCTTTATGGGTTTTACTGTGTGACATGTGCAGTAACTTGATCTCTCCAAGGCTCTGATTCTTTAGGTTTCTATTAGAAACAGTGTTCTTGGTTTCCACCCCAGCAACAATGTTCTTGGTTCCTACCCCAGCAGTCTGATTTGCATTATACGGCAGAACCAGATTGTTGGGTGGTTTACTTCCTATTCTACTGGTGAGGGGAGAGTTTAAGTGAATGAGGACGTGGTGGGATGAGAGGAGGACAATCTGTCCTGGTATATCCTTCCTCATCCCTTTTCCCTTGGTTTTCTCAGTGTCCATGTTTGTGTATGGCAGCAGTGGCCTTCCCTCTGCAGTCTCATTTTGTGATCTGTTGTTACACTGATCTTATAAAAGGCTCTAATAAAGGGAGAGTTAGTGTCACTCAGTATCATGATATTGGTAAAGGCAGATTTTACAGACTATGATTTGGGTATTCTCAGGTATTTCCTGCCTGTATGTCTTCTTATACGAGGAAATATTATGGGAAGATCCCAGTTTTCCTGTAATGTAGACCCATTTTCCCTGTGCTCACAGATCACCTTGGAAAAGAATGGCCTTTGGAAATGGCTCATTTGTGACTGAATTCATTCTGTTGGGATTCACAGACAAACCACATCTCCAGCTGCCCCTGTTCTTCCTGTTTCTAGTAATGTACACGGTCACTGCATTGGGAAATCTGGGCATGATAACTCTCATTGGGCTGAATTCATACCTCCACACTCCCATGTACATTTTCCTCTTCAATTTGTCCTTTATAGATCTCTGTTATTGTTCAGTGTTTACACCCAAAATGCTGATGAATTTCTTATCAAAGAAGAATATTATTTCCTATATGCGGTGCGTGACCCAGCTCTACTTTTTCTGTTTTTTTGCTATTTCTGAATGCTATGTGCTGACATCAATGGCCTATGATCGCTATGTGGCCGTCTGCAACCCACTTTTGTATTATGTTTCCATGTCCCCTAAAGTGTGTTCCAGCCTTATGCTTGGTTCATACTTGATGGCCTTCTCTGGTTCCATGGCCCACACTGGATGCATGCTGAGACTGACCTTCTGTGATGCCAACACCATCAACAATTATTTGTGTGACATCCTGCCTCTACTCCAGCTGTCCTGCACGAGCACACATGTCAATGAGCTGGTGGTGTTCATTGTGGTGGGCATCAATATCATGGTGCCCTGTCTCAACATCTTTGTCTCCTATGGTTTCATCCTCTCCAGCATCCTCCGCATCAGCTCCACTGAGGGCAGGTCCAAAGCCTTCAGCACCTGCAGCTCCCACATCATTGCTGTTTCTTTGTTCTTCGGATCAGGCGCATTTATGTATCTCAAACCACCTTCTTCTTGGTCTATGGATGTGGGAAAAATCTCCTCTGTCTTTTATACCAATGTAGCCCCCATGATGAACCCCTTAATCTATAGCTTGAAGAACAAGGATGTTAAACTTGCTCTGAGAAAAACCCTGAGCAGGAGAAAGTTTTGATCAGAAATGTTGTCTTTGTGCATGTATTTTAGGACCTGTATAATCTCTTTTGTTACGAATTCATTGGGAACCTTCCTGCCATATATCTTCGTTACTGTATTGAAGGAAATTTGAATCTTGTCTCAAATTGTTTAATAGTAGAAATTCTTGCTTCACATTTTTCACAATTTCTTCTTTTCACGTTTTTAAGAATAATATTAAAGTATAAATTTATCTCTGATTTTCCACTGTCATTATGGAGGGCTTTTTAAAAATTTGTACCCTGGAAAAAGATAAATTCTGCAAATGGTCAAGAAATGTAACACTAGGGTGTTGTCGGATCTTTGGAGGCTTCTTACCTGCCATTTATTACGTCCTACTGGAACCGGGAATCAGGTCCTCTGTTCCTGCTCCCATTTCCCATCTCCCGTATTGGCCAGTGATGTGCCTCCTTTAAATGCCGGAGTTTCAGAGAGACGGCAGGTTCCACAAAGACTGTAAAACATAATCCCCTTCCCAGGTGTAAACACAATGCATTAAGTTCCCGGTGGTACTTAAGGTTTCATACTTATCTTTGTAAATATGAGGGTGACACATAATAATTGTAATACATATTTATTGCCTAGCTTTAGCCTCAGAGATGTTAATGATGTAAATCTTACAGATTCTTAATGAAAAATCTACAAAAATTGTGAAAAATCCTGATGCCAATTCTACTACTCTTCTAAATACACATTTTTTAAAATTTTGGTATTGTTAATGTATAATCACTTGAACATTATGTGGTTACTAAACCCCCTATTATCAAGTCCCACACACACATACTCCATTACAGTCACTGTCCATCAGCGTAGTAAGATTCTATAGAATCATTACTTGTCTTCTCTGTAAATACTGCCTTTCCTGTGTCCCCCACCCATGACATTATGTGTGCTAACCATAATGCCTCTTTTCTCCCCTTATCCCTCCCCTTCCACCCATCCTCCCCAGTCCCTTTCCCTTTGGTAACTGTTAGTGCATTCTTGGGTTCTGTGAGTCTGCTGCTGTTTTGTTCCTTCAGTTTTTTCTTTGTTCTTACACTCCACAGATGAGTGAAATCATTCAATACTTGGCTTTCTCCGCCTGGCTTATTTCACTGAGCATAATACCCTCTAGCTCCACCCATGCTGTTGCAAATGGTAGGATTTGTTTTCTTCTTATGGCTGAATAATATTCCATTGTGTATATGTACCACATATTCTTTATCCATTCATCTACTGATGGACACTTAGGTTGTTTCCATTTCTGGGCTATTGTAAATAGTGCTGTGATAAACATAGGGGTGCATATGTCTTTTTCAAACTGGGCTGCTGCATTCTTAGGGTAAATTCCTAGGAGTGGAATTCCTGGGTCAAATGGTATTTCTATGTTGAGTTTTTTGAGGAACCTCCATACTGTTTTCCACAATGGTTGAACTAATTTACATCTCCACCAGCAGTGTAGGAGGGTTCCCCTTTCTCCACATCCTCACCAACATTTGTTGTTGTTTGTCTTTTGGATGTTGGCCATCCTAACTGATGTGAGGTGATATGTCATTGTAGTTTTAATTTGCATTTCTCTGATGATTAGCGATGTGGAGCATCTTTTCATGTGCCTGGTGGCCATCTGAGTTTCTTCTTTGGAGAAGTGTCTATTCAGCTCCTCTGTCCATTTTTTAATTGGCTTATTTGCTTTTTGTTTGTTGAGGTGCATGGACTCTTTATATAATTTGTATGTCAACCCCTTATCGGATATGTCATTTATGAATATATTCTCCCATACTGTAGGATGTCTTTTTGTTCTCCTGATGGTGTCCTTTGCAGTACAGAAGCTCTTTAGTTTGATATAGTCCCACTTCTTCATTTTTGCTTTAGTTTCCCTTGCCTGGGGTGATATGTTCATGAGAAGTTGCTCATGTTTATGCGCAAGAGATTTTCACCTATGTTTTTTTCGAAGAGTTTTATGACTATGTCTTTTGATTGGTGCATTCAGACTATTTACATTTAGGGTGATTATCAATAGGTATGTATTCATTGCCATTGCAGGCTTTAGATTTGGGGTTACCAAAGGTTCAAGGGTAATTCCCTTACTATCTAACAGTCTAACTCACTTAATATGTTATTACAAACACAACCTAAAGGTTCTTTTTTTTCCTCCTTTTTCTTCCTCCTCCATTCTTTGTATTTTATGAATCATGTTCTGTACTCTTTGTCTAGCCCTTGGGTGACATCTATTTAGCCTTAGGAATACTTTGATCTATAGGAGTCCCTCCAAAATGCACTGTAGAGATGGTTTGTAGAAGGTAAATTCTCTCAGCTTTTGCTTATCTGAAAATTGTTTAATACCTCCTTCAAATTTAAATGATAACTTTTCTGGGTAGAATATTCTTGGTTCAAGTCCCTTCTGGTTCATTGTATTAAATATTTCATGCCACTCCCTTCTGTCCTGTAATGTTTTTGTTGAGAAGTCTGATGATAACCTTTAGGTTTTCCTTTGTATGTGGTCTTTTTTCTCTCTCTAGCCACCTTTAAATGTCTGTCTTTATCCTTGATCTTTTCCATTTTAATTATTATATGTCTTGATGTTGTCTGCCTTGGGTCCCTTGTGTTGGGAGATCTGTGCACCTCCATGGCTTGAGAGACTATCTCCTTCCCCAGACTGGAGAAGTTTTCAGCAATTCCGTCCTCAGTGACACTTTCTATCCGTTTTTTTTTTTCTCTCTTCTTCTTCTGATACCCCTATAATGCAAATATTGTTCCGTTTGGATAGGCCACACAGTTCTCTCAATATTCTTTCATTCTTAGAGATTCTTTTTTCTCTCAGTGCCTCAGCTTCTTTGTATTCCTCTTCTCTAATTTCTATTCCACTTACCATCTCTTCTACTACATCTAATCTGCTTTTAAATCCCTCCATTATATGTTTCATTTCAGAGATGGAATTTCGTAATGATTGAATCTCCATCTTAAATTCGTTCCTGAGTTCTTGAATATTTTTCTGTACCTCCATAAGCATGTTTATAATTTTTATTTTGAACTCTTTTTCAGGAAGATTGGTTAGTTCAGTTTCATTTGGCCCTTTTTCTGGGGTTTCTGATATTTTGGTCTGAACCATGTTCTTTTAACATTTCATATTTCTGTGCGGTGCCCACTAGTGCGCAGAAGCTCCAGTTTCCGGAGCTGCTCAGCCCCTAGAGTGAGGTTGGGGATCATAGGGGACTGGATCTGGTGCCTGGGGAATGAAAGCTCTGTTTCCTGATTCCTGTCTGCAGTGCCTGTCTCCAGTGTCAGAACCAGTGGGCCAAGCGCACAGGTGTAAGCCTCTGCGCTTTGCGTCTCTCGCTGTTGTAGGCAGGGCCCCACTGTGGCTGGACTGATGCCAGCACAGTGACTGTCAGTTTGCAAACTGGTGCTGGCCAGCTAGAAGGAAGGTGCAGCAGGCTGCATGTCACAGTGGGGGACCTTGGAGCTGAGTAGGCAGCCACGGGGATGGAGCATCTGAAGCTCCCCAACGTACCCCACCAGCTGGACAGAGCGTACTCAGACAACTTTGTCCAGCTCTCCCTTCTCCTGCACAGCAAGCTCCATGCAAACCCCACCCCTTCAGCAGCCCTCTTGCTGCTAGGAAACCTCTCAGAGTGCCTGCCTTTCCTGTGACACAGAGCGACCAGGTGTGGATCCCCTCCTCTACAAACGGCCGGAATGTCAATCTCTCAAGCACTTTGCCTGTCCAAACTTCCCAACGTCCGGAGCACCACACAATATAGGTTTCTGCTCACAAAGCAGATCTCCAGGGCTAGATGTTCAGCAGTCCCAGGCTTCCACCCCCTCGCCACTCCATTTCTCTTCCTCCTAAGGGTGAGCTGGGGTGGGGGAAGGGCTTGGATCCCACTGGATTAAGGCTTTCCTGTGTTACCCTATTTAGTGATGTCTGCTCTGTTTGTGAGGTCTGTATGCAGTCTGGTTCAGCCTTCTTTCTTGTTGCTGTTTTGGGGTTAGTTGTATTAATTAACTATATTTTTGTACTATTTGTGATTTTGGGAGGAGTTCTCCGTCTCACCTCTCATTTTTTTGAGTGTTAACTGTGCTTTGTTGGCTTATGCATGAAAATCTCTCAAGGTAGTAGTTGTTTGAGTTTTTTTTTACTCAGCGAAATAGTTTGATGGATCTTTCTCTGGTGAAAGAGAAGTCCTAAAATAGTTAAGAGATGATTGTCTCAAATAGGAACTTTTTACTGAAAAATAATTTTTAAAAATTTTACAGTGTTTACAAGTGCTTGTAATTCAGAGAACAGTGCATGGGAGAGAAAGGAACCAGCAATAAATCATTAGGGCAGGACCCAAAAAACACATGAGCAGTAAGTAAGAAGTCTCTCTGTAGAGAAAGGACAAGGAGGTTTAAAACTACATTTCAAACTGAATTTGTTTGCTCTTCTGTAGGGTACTGTAATTAACTTCCACTCTGTACAGCTTTGATAAAACTTATAATGCACAGTGATCAGACACCTGCAGTGTTTTTGGGAATGAAGGTAGCCATATTTAAGGGGAACTCAGAAGACAGAGGACAGTAATTCAGGAGGTAATATAGGATGTGGTAATCAAAATTCATTGGGATGAAGGTATTTTGGAAGCAAAATTATAGGGAAAAGATAGCCCTTTCTATGACTTTTGCCTCCTTTCTGGGAAGGCTCTAGAAATGTAAAGCTCATAGGATTTCTCTGGACAGGATCAAAGCTCAATTTATTTGATATTAAAAAGTTTAAACTCACAGTGCTGGGAGCCCTGGGAACAACTAATTTACTCCTGTTTCTGTCACTTCCACGAGCTACTTGCCTTGATGTTGAGATAACAAAAACGTGAAATTGCAGCTGGGAGAGCAAAGACAGCTTGAAAAAAACATTTGATGAAGAAATCAAATTGCAAAAATGTGTCTTTTGTAACAGGATGGATGTTGAATTACTTTTTTTTGAGAAAAAAGGCAAAACAGATGACTAATTTAAAAGTCTTTAATCCTTAATGAAGACATTTTTAATATTTCTAAGATAACTTTAATAATATTTGCTATTTTACCAGTACTCTAGTTTTTGTTCAAGATTTATGTTTTGTGAAATTTGGCATTTCTTGTTTGTTGGCTTGTTTGTTCTGAGGTGTTCAGCATCACTGAAACCTTGACTTAGAGGTTTTAAAAGATCACTCATACCACATCCCCTGACCTCATGTCAACATGCTTGATTTTCATGTAACGAGATCCATATATATGAAATAGTTGATACTGGTTAGAGTTTTCCTTTAATTGGTTTGTCTTTTTTTACTTATTGTCTGTTTGGGCAAAGTTGTTTTCCTTCCTGAAAAGAGTGTATGTCAATATGTAAATAATATCTGTGCTCTTTGGGAACCTTTATAGATATTGCAAAGAGGTGCCTACTCTGTTATGTACTACGTCACTATTTAAGATGCCCCAAAGAGTGTGTTAAACCTGGTCACTAATCTTTCACTGGACACGCCTCAAAATACAAATAAAATCTGTTCCAGTTTCAGAAAAATACTTGCAGAAATGAAGAACTTTTATTACAAAAATGATAACCTTTCTTTCAAATTAAGTTCTGTTTTTTTTCCAGATTACTGGGGAGAAAGTTCATTAAAAGTGTTATATGAATATGAAGAAAGTTAATTAAAGTTAAGGTTTACAAATTTTAGTAGAAGGAACTCAGCTGACACTTTGGGGTAGTAACCTGAGCACTGTGTATGCATTGAGGCTCCTTTAAACGGAGGGGAAGCAAGTCAGGTATGTTCCATGCACAACAGAGTACGTTTTGTGGTTTTTGCTTTTCTAAGTTATGTGAATGGCAGTAAAAGTACTTATGAGAGGAAGTGTTTAATTCTATTCAAGTTGTCATGGCTGGGAGTCAAGCAGGTAAGCAGGACTCTCCCATGCCGTATGCTAGGACAGAGCTGTTTCTCAGTCAGTGTGAAAGCTTGAGCTTTCTGGGCAAAAACAGGAAACGGTACTAGTTCAGGACCAGAAGCAAAGGTCCCTGATTATGTGGCAAATTTGTTCAATGTAAACTTTCTCTCAGTGCCACACTGTTGATGCTCAGGCTCAGGGCGGAATGAGCATGATCAGGGCGCACTATGACGAAGTGCTGGTGAGAACCAGAAATGAAAGAGGTTCTGAGTTTTATATCCCTTTAATTGCTGAATCCCCAAATTTATTGAACCCCATCATCAACCGCTTTATTCTGCTTCCTTACACACACCCCCCCCCACACACACACAGCATCTTCAAGTCTCCTGTTCTGAGATCCCTGCCTGACATCTGCTGGATAGTCTGCTATCCACTTTTAATCTTTGTGAGGACATTCATGTAGAGGTTCCTGGTTCCAGATCCAAGATGAAGGGGTGAGCAGAAAATGCTTGCTGAATGCAGAAGGAGGAAATTATTATTGATTCAGTCATTTGTTTGTTTATGTAAACACATACACATGCACATGGCTATGTGCTTGCACACAGACGCACGCACACACAGTAGCATGCCCACACACACACAGTTGCGTGCAACCACACACAAGGATTTTGTACCTGTAATTTTCTCATAATGAGTGGCTTTGGGCCTTCTGTCACAAATATACATAAGGCACGGTAAGAGAAAGATAACCATGGAGATTCTCATAATGCAACAGAATAGAGCTACTTACTGTATTTAGATAGGTCCTAAAACCAGTCTCATCTGATCAAAATTACTTCTTAGAGTAGATTTTATTGGCTCAAAGTGCATGTTGAGACAGATGTGGTGCTTCTCCCTGCGTCTGTCACAATTGCTTTTTCTCTTGGACATCGGGACATTTCACTGTATGGTCAATGAAGACCAGAGGAAGTAGCTGGATTATATGCAGGTTTCTCTTGTAAAAAACATGCACATAAATATTAAAATCACTCTCAGTGGGAAGGTTTACTTTGTGAGGCAGACTCTCATCTTCCTCAGAGAGTGGAAGGGCTGGTGGAATTAATCACATGGGCTTTTTGAAGTTTCTCTCTGACATAAAGTTAAATTAACCAATTTTAAATATTATTACAGAGAAGTGGAGAGTGTTGTAGTCACTTTTATCATGTTTCATCTTTTCACCGTCATGTCTGTCAGTTTGTGTTTTCTGAAGGTAAGAAATGTGAGATGAGTAAGAGGGGGTAACTTAGTTCTCATTTCATAGGTGATGGAACTGATACTCAGATGTGCCCATGGTTTGGTCCAAGACACAGCTATATGTGGTGGGGCAGAGACAGGGACTTGGGTGTTTTTTTTTAATTGAAGTATAGTTGATATATAATATTATATCTTTCAGGTGTATGGCATATTGATTCAACTATTTATATACATTACAAACTGCTCGCCACATAAGTGTACTTAGAATCTGTTCACCATATAAAGCAATTACAATATTATTGACGATATTTGCTATACTATACTTTCATCCCTGTGACTTATTTATATTATAATTGAAAGTTTGTCCCTCTTTGTGCCCTTCACCTACTTTTGCCCATCTCTCAGCCCCTACCTTATGTCAGCCACCAGTTTGTTCTCTATATTTATAAGTCTATTTCTATTGTATTTACTTGTTTGTTTTTAGATTCTACATATGAGTGAAATCATATGGTATTTGTCTCTCTCTGAGTTATTTCATTTAGCTTAATACTCTCTGTGCCTATCCATGTCATCACAGATTGCAAGATTTCATTCTTTTTCATGGCTGAGCAATATTCTATATGTACCACATCAACTTTATCCATTCATCTATCACTGGACACTTGTTGGCTGTTGTAAATATTGCTGCAATAAATGTAGGGTGGATATACTTTTCAAATTAGTGATTTTATTTTCTTTGGGCAAATATCTGGACCTGAAACTGTAAAATTCCTAATAGAAGACAGAGACAGTTTATCCTTGAACATTGGCATTAGCAATTTTTTTTCTGGATCTATCTCTCCAAGCAGGGGAAACAAAAGCAAAAATAAGCAAATGTTTATTTGGAACTACATAGCACTAAGCAGATTCTGTACAATAAAGGGAGCCATCAGCAAAAGGATTGGGTGTTCTGATTTGAAATATATCAGGGCATTATTATTCTACAAAGTTTTCCATACTTTTAAACATCACTGGAACATAAACAATGGTTGATGGTAATAAAGATGCCTCACAATACAAATAGAAGCAGAATCTTAAAATAAGAAAAATGTCAAGAAATTATTTTTCACCTTTTCTATTTCACAGCTATATTGCTTCATCTAGAATATGTGAACATGTTCTTATTTGCTATGGCCTACACAATAAAAGGAAATACAAACTATAATCATCATTCCTTATTCTCTTGATCCTTCTGAGGGTGGACACAGATCACCATGAAGCTCTATCTAAGTGATGAAGCGATATAAAAAAAGCCAGAGTGATTGCAACAGTATCAAGATGTAAAATGAAAGAATACATGGAGTTACTTCCAACAGGAGCACCTACAGAGCACTGGGGTGCTGGCAATATTCTGAATATAGATGTGCATGTTTCTCAAAGCTGTTTATAATAATATTTGACTAGTATAGTTTATAGAGCATTATATATGTATTTATGTGAATTTATCAGCAGGGTTTCAAACTTTGATTATCCCTCTATTTTAATTAAATATTAAACTAATCAATAAGCAAAGACGGCATATAAAGGCCCAAGTATGTGGGACACCCTGCCCAGTACAGAAGGACTCATACAGAAGAACCCCAGCAGAGGTAGAGTAACATGAAGGGTAATCCAGACCAGTCCAGGGCAGAGGCAATCCTTTACTAAAATCAATGAGGGATTTCCACTGCTGTCTGGGAGGAAGGAACTCAATATACAGGTTTGTAGTAGGTTATATGTCATTATGTTTAGGTTAATGTAAAAGGTAGAGTGTAATTTTCATTCTACATTATATTTTTCATTTTCTAGACCCTTTCTACTTTTTTCATAAGGCTTTTCCTAAAAGCACTTCTTTAGACATTATTTTTGACAACTATGTGATTATAGTGATTTGGGATATAGAAAAATGGATGTATTTAGACCTAGAGAAAAGACTGGGCTTCCGGCATCAGAGGTATTATGAAACATGAGGATTGAATCAGAACCATGTATCACAGTATCACAGTGGTAATCACGTTTAGAGGTGATTCAGCAGCAAGTACATTTGTGTTGAGTCTGGGAATGTTGGGTTAGAGCATTGTACGTCTCACCTGCTTGGATAAGCACTGTGGCTAGAGATCAGAATAGACGTGATTCTGCACATAGAAGTCAGGTTGGCTCAGTTTCGTCAAGTGGAAAGTGAATAAGGAGCTGACCCTGGTCTTTCTATGTGTGTAGTCATAATGCCATTATTGTGGGTTTTATTTTTCTATAAATAGGTGACATATTGGGAAGTTGCCATGATTTGGGAATTTTTCAGCCCTTTTTTCCTTGAGTAAACTTTCTGGTCCCTTCTCTCTCTTGTCCTGCTGGAATTTCTCAAACGCATGCTTTGATCCACTTGGTACTATCCATAAAGCCCCTGAGCTTTTTTCACTGTTTTTCATTCTTTTTTCATATTGTCCCTCTCACTGAACAATTTTCAATGACCTTTTTCAAATTCATTGAAATTTTTTTGTTTCATCTAGTTTGCTCTTGAGCCACTGTAGCGAATATTTCAGCTCAGTTACTGTATTCTTTACTCCATGATTTCTGTTTAGTATTTAAAAGTTTACTCTCTCTTTGTTTTTGTCACTGGATGCATGGAGAATCTTTTCCCTCACCAGGGAGAAGTTGTAAGAGAGGTTTTGAATTGGTTGCTCCGTGCTAAGCAAGGGGAAGGTGCTATGGTGATTTCCAGCCCAAAACCCCATATTGGTTCTCCCTCACCCTGGACAGCTCAAGTGTGCTGGGTCCTGTGTCCCCTCTGCATTCTGATATAAACTATCCAGAATCCAGTCTTTTGGGCAACCCTAAGAAAAGTTGGAACATTAAACACATGGTGTACTTCTTTCCCGCCTCTTGAAGAAACTAGGACCTGGGGCTTTTGTCCCACTTGAAAGGTGCTGGGTCAGAGAAGTATTATCGCAGGAGAATATACTGAATTGCCCTAAGAGCTTCTATATGACTGATTCCATGCTTAACCCATATCAGGACACCCTTAAGTAGTATCTGGATGTCTTACAAAGAAATTCTGTACCTGAAACATTTTTGAGTCAGAGTGTTCCAGGGTAAGAGGGACTAGGGCTTCCTCTTCTGCCGTCTTCTGAAATGGGAGTTAATTTTTGGCTCTCCTTTGGGGAATGTGCAATCCCTACAGTGAAGAGAAAGCTTAAGTAAAATTTTGGGTCCCTAAGGAAGTAAAGACACATTACGATCCTGAGTGTTGATCCAACCCCCTTAGTGCCTTGTTGCCCCAAGAACCTGCTCCCTGGGGAAGAGACTGAGCAAGAGTCTGCCCTGGATGCCCGAGTGAATCACATCACTGACTTCCCATGAAATCTGTGACTTACCACGTGGCAAAAATGATGATATTAAAGACTGTTTATTTTTCTCTACTGCTTGGAAGGACTCATACTCAGAAACTATGAGCTGTTGTTCTAAGTAGAGTGAGTTTCTGAATTCTGTTCATGCTGGTGCCCTCATTTTGTGATGGAAGTCCAGAGACTGAAGATATGCTACTTTGCCATTTTTTAGTCCTGAGATTCATGTTGAAATTAATAGAAGAGTGTTCAGTAGGGGGAAACGCAGGAAAGGCTCAGAGACCTTATGGGGCTCAAAGGATGAACTACAGCAGCTCCATGGATGGAATTCTCACCCTTCTATATTTATGGCTTTAGTCTGTGACATGGGACAATAAGCTAACCTCTCCCAGATTCTGGTGGTTGTGTTTTGGAAGGCAGAAACATGTTCTGGGTTCCCACTCACCAAGTCTAATCTGCATAGAGACCAGCACCAGGATGTTGGGGGTGTTACCTCCAAGTTTACTGGTGAGGAGAAGGGCCATGTGAGTGAAGAAATCATGAGATAACAGAAGGATGACTGTTCTGGTTCAACTTCTTCCCCCTCAGCCTCTGATTTTCAAGTCGGCATGTTTTCAGATGGAAGCAGTGACCCTCATGCTGTTGGCCAAGTTTTTATGCTCTTATGTATCTTAAAAGGGGGGTATTCATGTCGGTCAGTTTCATGGAAATAGGAAAACAGACTCTCTGGGTTCAGAATGCACTAATCTCAGACCTTCTCAGGGCTTACACCACTCTTTGAGAGGAGATATTGTGGGAAAGCTTAATGTTTCTCTTGTAACTTTTTCTTCTGTGTCCATAGATCTCCCTAAAGGAGAATGGCTTCTGATAATGGCTCTTTCATGACTCACTTTGTTCTGTTGGGGTTAACAGACAAACCAGATCTCCAACTCCCCCTGTTCTTCCTATTCTTAGTAATGTATATGGTCACTGTGTTGGGAAATATGGGCTTGATAACTCTAATTGGGTTGAATTCACACCTACATTACCCCATGTACTTTTTCCTCCTTAATTTGTCCTTCATGGATTGCCTTTATTCTTCTGTTTTCACACCCAAAATGCTGATTAACTTCATATCTGAGAAGAATATTATTTCCTATGGGGGATGCATGACCCAGCTTTATTTTTTGTGTTTTTTTGGTATTTCTGAATGCTACGTGCTGACATCAATGGCGTATGATCGGTATGTGGCCATCTGCAACCCACTTCTGTATAATGCTGCCATGTCCCCTAAAGTGTGCTCCAGCCTTATGCTTGGTTCATACTTGATGGCCTTTTCTAGTTCCATGGCCCACACTGGATGCATGGTGAGACTGACCTTCTGTGATGCTAATACCATCAACCATTATTTTTGTGACATCCTCCCTCTGCTCCACCTCTCCTGTACAAGCACCTACGTCAATGAGCTGGTGGTGTTCATTGTGGCGGGCATCAACATCATTGTGCCCTGTCTCACCATCTTTGTCTCCTATGGTTTCATCCTCTCCAGCATCCTCCGCATCAGCTCCACTGAGGGCAGGTCCAAAGCCTTCAGCACCTGCAGCTCCCACATCATTGCTGTTTCTTTGTTCTTCGGATCAGGTGCATTTATGTATCTCAGGCCGTCATCTGCTGGTTCTATGGATGTGGGGAAATATTCTTCTGTCTTTTATACAAATACAGTTCCCTGGATGAACCCCTTAATCTATAGCTTGAGGAACAAAGATGTTAAGGTTGCTCTGAGAAAAACCCTGAGTAGGATAAAGTTTTGTTCAGAAGCAGTATGTGTCTCTGCTGTTGGCTACAGGACAGGAAAATTCTGTGCATTTAATTAAAATATATTTGGTAGTTACCAATTTATCCTAATTTTCCCTTGGCATGATAAAAGGTATCTGAGTCTTATGTCATTATTTACAGTTTTTATAAGTCAGATCTTTTTTATTATTATTGTTACCTCCAAATGTTCTCCTATTTGTCCTCTTTTTGAAATAGCATTGAGAAAAAAATGTGTTACCTCTGTTTTTTATTATTATTTTTAAATTTTATGTTTCTCTGAAACACAATGAACAGACTTCTAATATTTTAACCCTAGAGTGACATTGCCTTGATGGTGGTGTTTTTATCTGTCACTTGCTCTTAGGAACCTGAGTCAGATTATCCTGTTATACTCCCAATCTTCTATCCTGTGATTAGCAAAATATGTCTCCTTTTAATGCCAGATGCTGAAAATTCCTTAAGACTATCAAGAAATCCAGTTTGCACTGTTGCATCAAGCTTATTGTTACACTTTTCTTTTTTACTTACACTTACCGCAGCACATCACTGATTGTCAAAATAGTTTTATTTTATGGATGAGAAACTGAAGACTGGTTAGTGATTTACCTAAAGTTGCATGGCTTCGTAAAGAGAAAGTCTAGACTAAACTCTTAACCTTCTGATCTCAAGTCTACTACTCTGCGCAGTCCACTTCTGCTTTTTCCTATTAGCATTGTCTCAGTAAGCATGGAATATGAAAAAACATTGCTACCTTCAATGTTCAGTGTGCTTTTGTCTCAGGATGATAAATGAATTTCTCTCTGTGTGAATATTACTTTTTTTCAATTTTTTGTTCAGGAACAAAGCTTGATGGTTATTTTGTTTGTAGAAGAGAGAGACCTTTTGGACCAGTGTGGTGTAGAGATGATTGGCTTAGGTAGGGAACTTACTTTTAATGCAAATTAAAAAAAAACCCAGAATTTGGTATATTTGCAAGCATTTGCATTTCACAGAAGAGAGCATGGGAGAGAAGGGAGCCTAGAGTCATGTCAGCAGGTGAGGACTCAGTAGACCCATGGCCAGTAAGTAAGTGATTCCCCTGTGGGGAATGGCCGTGAAGATTAGGAAGTGTGTTTCAATCTGAGCTGGTGTCCTGTTGTGTAGAGTACTGAAAATGTGTTCTACTGTTCATAGAGCTCTGTGAAGACGGTAATGTACAATGCCTGCACATTAGTAGTGTTGGGAATGAAGGCAGAAGAGCTGTGGACAAATGTGAGGAATCAGATAGAGAGAGGGCAGAAGCTTCAGGAGATAAAATAGTGAGAGGTAATTGGAACTCAAGTCAGGAAGAAGAAACTTACCAAGTAAAATGATGGCTAATGAGAGCCTCTACCTATGACTCTCTCTTTTCTAAAAGGCTGTAGAAATGCTATGGAGATTACAGGGTTTCTCTGGATAGTAAAAGCATAAGTTAATTTCATGTTTAAAAATAGTTAAACCACACTGTGGAAGACATAGAAACAAATCACTCCTGTTTTATTGACTTCTGTATGCTAATTTCCCATGGAATTTTAGGTACAAAAAGCCCAAATGGCTGCTGGGAGAACAGTGACACTAAAGAGACATTGGGTGAATAAACCAAACTGTGACAATGCCTTTAACTGGTAAGGATCTATGTGGGATTTTTTTTGGGGGGGGGGAATTAGGCAAAATATGCTAGTCTAAAAATCCTCAACATTGTGTTTCATGTGACAATTAAAATTTTTTCTATGATGGCTTTAATAATATTCACTAGTCACCATTTCCTTGAATATTTAAGTGTTTTAACTCCGTATAACTGGTGTGTTAGAGTGTTTGTTTTTTACATGTTCAGTATTGCTAAATCCTTGTTTTAGGTTTAAATGACCACTTGTTTGCCATCCCTGATTCCAGTATCAACACGCTTCATTTTCACTTGACAAGTCGAATTTGTATATGAAATAGGTGATCTTTTGGGTGTTTTGTTTTTCTTTCTTTCACTTAACCTTCTTTTCGCAAAACTTCTTTTCTTTATTGAAAGATATTTATATAAATAGATTAATAATACCTGTGTTATTGAAAACCTTTGTAGACATTGAAGAGGTATGTCTACCTCATTATGTATTTCATCATGATCTGAGGTGGCCTGAGAGGTGCCTTAAACCTGGGCACCAACCTTTAATTTTATGAGCCTCAAAATTCAGATGAGATGTCTCATGTACCAAAAAGATAAACTTTCTTTAAAATTTACTTTTGACAAATAGGAAAAAAATTTTTGTAATTGTTTTGATATACTTTGTGATATTTAAAAGTGGTGATATTTTCAAAGAGTCAACTTAGCAACTCTTAGGCATCTTAAGCACTTTGCAGCAGTAACCCCTGTGTCTATCTCTTTGGACCTTTTTCAAAGGGAGGCGAATCAAGCCAGGGTGTTTTACTTGCATGCGTAGTTATCCTTAGTTTTAACTCTTTCATGTCATGAAAATGACACTGACAGTTTTAAGGGGAAGTATGATTCCATTGAATTGTCACAGCTGTGTCACCCAGGTGAGCCATGGGATTCTCCTGGGCTGTGTACTAGGACAGGGCTGTTTCTAGGTCAGTGTGAAAGCTTTGATTTCATAGGCATAATAGAAAATGATCCTTTCAGTTAAAACTCAGAAAGGTCTGTGATTACAGGCTGAGTTTACTCGGTGTAAGCTATCTCTAGGGGAGCGACTGCTGTTCAGCATCAGGTCTGCTGTCGCTCAGGATCAGGTCCGGAATGCTCATGATCAGGGTGTGTACTAGGCACAAGGTCCGAGGAAAACCAAAAGTAAAACGTGTTGTGAGTTCTATGTCTCTTGAATTCCTAAAGCTCCCAAGGTTATTGAACCCTATTCTGTACTTTTTTTCATGGCCTCCATACACACACACACACACACACACACACACACATACACGCACAGTTCTTCAGTTCATTGTATGAGATCACTGATTAACATTAGTTGCATGTGATCCACTTTTGATCTTTGCAGGCACCACCAAGTGGCACAAACAAGGCAATGTAAGGCTGATTTTCAAATGAAAGTAGAGTTACATTGTACATGTGGTAAGATTTGAAAATTGTTCTTATATGGTCTTACATTCTTCCTGAAATTTGATCATGTCAGCAAGTGTCCATGTTGGGGACAGTTCCTTAAAAGTGGCACAACTGGTTTTTCTCTTGAGCATTGGGGTATTTCTGTCTATTCAGCCTGGCACTAGGGTGAAGTAGTTGCTTTATACGCAGGGCTTTGTCACACAAAATGTGAACCTCTAAACATTAGCATATCACTCAGAGTGGGAAGTTCTAAGTTCCCAGCCAGAGACTCCCATCCTCCCCAGTGAGTTTAAGCGATGGTGAAATCTCCTCTTCTGTTTGGTGTCTTTCTCTGATATAAGGTTGAAAAGACTCACTCAGAAAACAGAGATGTGTGCAGGGTTTACATTTGCTTTAGGGAGAGTATTTTGTTGCAGTGTTCTCTGCATGCCACATCAGTTTGTCTGTGTGCTCCTTGGGGAAGGACGTTGAGGTAACTGGGGAAACGGATCCTATTTCCCATTTCAGAGGTGCTGAGACTAATGCTCAGAGATGTTCATGGTTGTTACAAATAACAATTAATAAATGCCATAGCGAGACTAGGACTTGTGTGTTTTGATTCTAAACCTTTGAGGATCTTAAAGAATAGTTATTGTTATACTTTATTATTATTTTATTATAATTTATTTATTATTATACATTATTATGGTCTTACTTTGAGTAAATCCGTGAAAGTTGAACCATAGTTTTAGTGAACAAAATATCTCTGAACACCAGTAAGGACGAAATACTGAAATAAAAATGTCCATAAAAATTAGTTCAACCATTGTGGAAAGCAGTATGGAGGTTTCTAAAAAACTCAAAATAGAAATACCATTTGACCTAGGAATCCCACTCCTAGGAATTTACCCTTAGAATGCAGCAGCCCAATTTGAAAAAGACATATGCACCCCTATGTTTATCACAGCACTATTTAAAATAGCCAAGAAATGGAAGCACCCTAAGTGTCCATCAGTGAATGAATGGATAAAGAAGATGTGGTACATATACACAATGGAATATTATTCAACCATAAGAAGAAAACAAATCCTACCATTTGCAACAACATGGATGGAGCTAGAGGGTATTATGCTCAGTGAAATAAGCCAGCTGGAAAAAGACAAGTATCAAATGATTTCATTCATCCGTGGAGTATAAGAGCATAGAAAAAACTGAAGGAACAAAACAGCAGCAGATTCACAGAACCCAGGAACGGACTAATAGTTACCAAAGGGAAAGGGACTGGGGAAGATGGGTGGGAAGGGTGGGACAAGGGGGAAAGGGGGGCATTATGATTAGCAGACATAATGTAGGGGGTGGCACGGGGAGGGCTGTACAACTCAGAGAAGACAAGTAGTGATTCTATAGCATCTCACTATGCTGATGGACACTGACTGTAATGGGGTAGGTGGGGGGGACTTGATGAAGTGGGGAGTTTAGTAACCATAATGTTGCACATGTAATTTTAGATTAATGATACCAAAAAAAATGTCCATAAGTATCTTTCACAATCCATCTTTAATAGCTCTTTTGCCTAATTTAAAATGTGTTACTATGTTGTTCTTTGTTGAAGGTTTATACAATGAATGGGAACACATAAGGATAGCCTGTAATAACCATTCTTATTAGCTGTTTACAAAATCCCAGCACCATCACACATTCAGTATCTTATTAATCTTCACAGCTGGGATGTCTGATAGCCATAAAAATAGTTAACCCAGTACAGCATATGTTGCTAGCTGTTCACCTCTTCTTCCAGAACATACATTTGCCAGTGTTTCCTGCAGTGACATGTGACATGTGACTGAGTTCTAGACATGATGGAAAAGTTGTGCCTTTTCCATATTTTCTTCCACCTTCTGTGAGTGAGTAGCAGGTGACAATGAGGCATTATGTAGGTGATGAAGCTTTAAAGAAAAGACAGGGAGTGATTGCAGTGGTCATGATGGAGAATGGAAGAATGGATGGAGCAGTCGTCTAGGAGGGCACATAGAGGGCTTCCAATAAATCAAAGATTTTATTATGAAGTCATGGTAATTTCCTAATATCGCAATCTATTTTAGATATATAAAACCCATAATAATTGCATTATGAATATACACATACACAGACCTAGGGTCAACTGCATATTACTCTCCACTTTACTTGAGTATAGATGACTACTACCTTGAGACTGAGGTCTATGCTGATCTCCAGCAACAATGCTTAACTGATTCTTAAATGTGCATGGTGGTTATAAGCTGTTGTTTTTGTAATAATTGATGAAGTGTAGTTTTACAAGCTTTATTTATTGAAGCTCAATTTCACAATATATTGAGATTATAAAACTTTGGTTAGATATCTATTTTAAAAGAACACTGATGCATAAGCAAAGACTGAGACTAAAGCCCCAAGTATATAGAACAGCCTTCTGAGTTCAGAATGGCTCCCATTGAAGAGGACCACTGTATGCAGGATAATACTTAGGGTACATTACGGACTAGTCCAGGCAGATCAATTCTCTTTAGTTACCCAATGATGAATTTCACCAGTGTCTGTGGGAGGAGGAAACCCGATATATAATCTCAGTTTGTTGATTTGTATTATGCTATGTATCATTACGCTTGACTCAGTGGTATAATAAAGAGCATATAGTTCTCATCCCATATTATGTAATTCCATTTTCTGAGTCTTGTCTACTTTCTTCATAAAGTCATTCCTTAAGGAACTTCTTCAGGCATTATTTTGGATATCTGGTTCCCTCCAAAATTTGAAAATTTAGAAATATGGCAATATTTAGGTATAGAGAAAAGACTGTGCTTCAGAAATCAGAAATACTATAAAACATAATCATTGAATCAGAATCAGGTATTACAATTGTAGTTCAAGTTTGGAGGTGACTCAGCAGTAAGTAAATTTGTGTTGAGTCTCAGAATATTGGATGTGCATTGTTCCTTGAGGTAGGATAGACCTCAGTCTGAAGGCAGAAGTCAGCTCTTCTCAGTTGAATAAGTTGGAGAGTGAATATAAGTAGTTCACCCTTGGTTTTTGTGTGAATATATTAATAATGCTACTATTGCAGGTTTTATCTTTCGAAAATTGTTCACAGTATTGGGAAATTGCCATGAGTTCGGTATAAATTATTTGATTTATTAAAGTAATTGTTGACTGTGGTGATAAAAGGTGGATAAAATAAACAGGTGAGCATTTATGATAGGAATTTTAAAGATAAAAGAAACATAAAAAAATAGAACTCGAGGGACAATTGTAACAACAACAAAAAAAGGCCAAGTAGAAGTGCTTACTCACCACTGATACTGGAATTTGGAAATGTGTAACCATTCATATTATTTTGACAGAATTCTGACTTGAATATATGATTGAAGCTCCGAGCTAGTAAAGTCTGCTCAGAGTCTTTACTAGTATTTGACTAATAAAGTGACTCAATAATACTTTTTCATTTGTGTTTTCATTGCTTAGGAAAGAATCTTCTCATAAACAAGGAAATGAACATACCCCAAACAGGCATTTTATTAGTCTTTAAATTTCTAAAATCCTCATTTCTATCCAAGGAAATCTGAACTTATAGATATTTCTATCAATGAATTGGTGATCATTGCTTATTGAAAGTGAAGTCCGGAATTGTAGCTGATTATGGAATTTGTTAACTATGGTAGAATTCTAATTAGTAGATAAGCAAATGTGTACACAAATGTGGACAAAAAAATCTGTAGAGTTGAAAATTGTCTTTTATATCTTAGAACATGTGTTTTGTAGTTGATGTAAAATTTGACAGTCAAGCAACTCTTTTCTCCTGCCTGGAATTACTAACTACTATTTTTTCCTATCCTGTTATCCGTGGGTCCTACCTTCTTAGGATCATTTTCTATGGCGTAATACTGGTGAGGATTTCCTTCTTTGGTTTCATCCTATGAGCATTTCTTCTACTATAGCACTTATTTTTTATTATAAATATTTTATATTTTATTATAAATATAATAAAATATTTTTACATTCATCCATCAATCTCAATAAAGAAGTAATACTACAATAGGATTTTTTTCCCTTTTACAATAATAGTCTAGAGCACCAATTTAAAATGTATCAGTAAAGCAAAACCAAGTTTTAATGCCATGAGCTGTGTTCCAGGCTTGGGTAAGAAGATGGGACTAAGTAAGACTTTACACTTTCTCACCACTCTACTTTATGGAGATGCATGCTCAGTGAGAATGGTTAGTGGAGCTGATCTGACGGCCTGCAGAAACTCATCATTTCTTGTTTGTTCAGGAAAGAAAGCTACTATTCTCAGCCAATGTCGGCATATACAATGCTGTGTTAGATACCCTACAGACAGAAATTTGACCTAATTATTTTGAGCCAGCTAGATATAGTGCTGACCTTTGTGGAGAGTTGAGCAGCCACTCATGTTCTGACATGTCCATGTATAAGTCATATATACATACACATATATACATTTACACCCATGTTTGCATATATATGTTTATGAATAAAACCGATTGACATGCTTATATTTCAAAAGTAGAATTGTTGTCTAACCTCAAACCAATCAGTCATAATCCATATGTATTAACAAGTTTAATTTTTAAGGTGAGGGAGCTTCACTGAATGAATATTTGATTGATGAGTCCCAACATCTAACTGGAGAAATTTCTGAGCATCTCTACCTAGAATAATCGGTATATCTGACTGATGTATAAGATCTTTCAGGGTGTAATATTAGTTTGCTAATTCATGGGTAATCAGCTAATATTATTTAAGTAAATTAGTGGCTGAGCATTAGGTATGGGGCCAACTGTGGTCATAGTGAGTTACAGGAGTGTAGTGTGTGAAGCTGGTTTACTTGAGTTTCATCATGGTGCCTTCATGATTTAGTAATTTCAGATTTGTTTTTTGCACATTGGATTTATTTGGGAGTTTAAAATAAATACAGAGATTCATCAGATTTAAAAAAGTTCTCTTAAAATAGAGTATATTATTTTATTCAATAAATAAGCATTAGTAAATCTTTAGAAGCTATACAATGAAAAGATAAAAACATGGCTTTTGAATTTAGATTTTTACTCAAACACCATCAAAAATATATGCAGCACTATTTGTTCTAGTTTGTTGAAGAATGCTGTTGGTATTTCAATAGGAATTGCACTGAATCTGTAGATTGCTTTAGGCAAAATTCATGTGGAACCACAAAAGATGCTGAATAGCCAAAGCAATGCTGAGAAAGAAAAACAAAGCTGGGGGAATTATGCTCCCTGACTTCAAGCTCTACTACAAAGCCACAGTAATCAAAACAATTTGGTACTGGCACAAGAACAGACCCATAGAGCAATGAAACAGAATAGAGAGCCCAGATATAAACCCAACCATATTTAGCCAATTAATATACAATAAAGGAGCCATGAATATACAATGGGGAAAAGACAGCCTCTATAACAGCTGGTGATGGGAAAACTGGACAGCTACATGTAAGAGAATGAAACTGGATTATTGTCTAACTCTGTACACAAAAGTAAACTCAAAATGGATCAAAGATCTGAATGTAAGTCATGAAACAAAAATCTCATTGAAGAAAACATAGGCAAAAATCTCTTGAATATAAACATGAGCAACTTTTTGCTGAACACATCTCCTCAGGCAAGGGAAGCAAAATAAAAAATGAACAAATGAGACTACATCAAAGTAAAAAGCTTCTGTTGAGCAAAGGACACTATCAGCAGAACAAAAAGTTATCCTATAGTATGATAGAATATATTCATAAATGATTTATCTGATAAGGGGTTAACATCCAAAATACATAAAGAACCCACATGTCTCATCCCCCCCAAAACAAATAACTCGATTAAAATATTGGTGGATAATCTGAGCAGATATTTCTCCAAAGAAGAAATTCAGATGGCCAACAGGCACATGAAAAGATGCTCCACATCGTTAATCATCAGGGAAATGCAAATTAAAACCACAATGAGATATCACCTCACACCAGTTAAGATGATCAATATCCAAAAGACAAGAAACAACAAATGTTGGCAGCAAGGGTGTGGAGAAAAGGGAACCCTCTTACCCTGTTGGTGAAAATGTAAATTGTTTCACCATTGTGGAAAGCAATATGGAGGCTTCTCAAAAACCTAAAATAGAAATACCATTTGACCCAGTAGTTTTACTCTTAGGAATTTACCCAAAGGAAACAAAATCCCTGATTCAAAAAGACATATGCACCCCTATGTTTATCATTGCAGTATTTACAATAGCCAAGATATGGAAGCAACCTAAGTGTCCATTCATAGATGAACAGATAAATACATACAATGGAGTATTATTCAGCCATAAAAAGAACAGAAATCCTACCATTTGCAACAACATAGGTAGATCTAGAGGGTACTGTGCTCAGTGAAATAAGCTAGGTGGAGAAAGACAAATACTAAATGATTCATTCATTCACAGCAAAGCAAAACAGAAGGAAAGAAATAGTAGTAGACTCACAGATACTAAGAATGGACTAGTGGTTACCAAAGTGGGTGGGGAAGGAGAAGAGGATTAAGGGACATTATAGGTAGCATTCACAATATATGTAGGTCATGGGGAAGGCAGTACAGCATGGAGAGGACAATTAATGTCTCTATAACATCTTACTACATTGATAGACAGTGACCACAATGGAGGGCTTGAGGACTAGATAATATGGGTGAATGTTGAAACCGCTGTGTTGTTTATGTGAAACCATCATAAAAATGTATATCATTGATACTTTAATAAAAAATGAGGTAAATCGATAGGATCCTTTGGAAAAAAAAATATGAAGCAAAAACCGATAGAATTGGCCTGAAAAATGAAAGTTCTAATAGTCAGAGAGCTCAATAACCCATTCTTAAAAAACAGATAACACACCAGACATAAGACAAGGAAGGAAATAGAAGAATTGAATTAATGTATTAGACATATATAAAGCATCTACACACAAACAGCAGGATACACATTTCCCCAAGTGCCCCTGGGATATTTTGTAGGAGAGACCATATATTAGGGCACAAATTAAATCTCAGTAGATTTAAAAATAGAAATGTCATATAAGGTATTTCCTCTGACCCCAATGTGATAGGGGCAGGTAGAAATCAATAACAAGGAAAACTAGAAAAAGCAAAAATTTGTGAAATTCAACAACACACTCTTTTATAAACCAATGCATCAAATAAGAAATCACAAGAAAATTTAGAAAACACTTAAAGATGAATGAAAACAAAACCACAACATACCAAGGCTTACGGGATGTTGCAAAAGCAGTGGTGAGATGGAATTTTATACCTATATAAGCTTACATTAAAGAATAGGAAATATCTAAAGTAAACAACATTACCTTAAAATGTAAAGAAGTAGTAAAATAAGAGCAAACTAACCTCAGTCTATCAGAGAAATGATATAAAGTCTAAGGCATAGACAAATAAAATTGAGAATAGAAAAACAATTCAGAAATCAATAAAACCACAAGATGGTTCTTTGGAATAATTCACAAACTTGGGAAACCTTTACCTACATGGACTAAGAAAAAAGAAAGCTCAAATTGCTGGTGTCAAAACAAGATATTATTGATAAGAACAAATTGATCATGAACACATCATTTCCTGGTTAGGAGAAAAAATATCTACCTCATTTCTTTTTGGGAAAGATTTATCATCCCTTCTCTGCATTCCTCTCTATAACTGTCTCCTCCTCTAACCATAATAGATATTCATAAGTTGTTGGAGGGACTGAGGTGAAAGGTTATATGATACCTTTTCCTTATTTCCTTTACTTTTAATACCTATAAAGCATCTTAAATGCAGAATGGAGCTACAACAGTAACTTGCTTGTGGAGGGACCAAGGGAGCGATGGCCTACATTTGAATGGATTTCCATTAAAGAATTTATGACAAAAGGATGCTGCAGGGAAAGAGTTTCAGAGTGGACCAACTATATCCACTCATCTTATCACACATCTGTACCTCAAACTTTTAGTGTAGGCCTTTGTTAAACTTCTAGCCCCACAATCAGGGAAATTCTGATGCTGACTGGACATTTGATAGTATTACAATGTTATTATTTAATTTGGGAGTAAAGTAGGGTTGTGACATAGTTTTAATAAATATTTATCTTTTAGAAATACATATTAAAATATGATATCTTGGATTTGCTCCAAAATAACACAATTGAGGAGAGGAATTAAGTGTGGTAGACATGATGCAATTAGTTAAGAGTTGACAGTTTTTGAAATTTTATGATGGGTTCAGGACAGTAAATTGTAATATGCTTTCAACTCTTCTATATGTATGACATTTTCCATAATGAACGTTTTTAAAAATATAAAAAGAAAATCAGAAATGAACCTGAGGATGTAACGGTTAATTCTCCTGAAACAGAGTTATAAGAAAGGGCTTTGAGCAGTTATAAGCCAACAAACTGTATAACAGATGAAATTTATAAATACCGTGGAATGCAAAATCTACCATGTCTAAATCATGAAGAAATAGAAAATCTGAATAGATATATAACTAGTAAGGAGATTCAATCAGTAATCAAAAATCTGCCTCCCAGTAATGAAAAACACAGGACCTAAAGGCTTCACTGCTCAGTTCTACCAAACATTAAAGAAGAACCAATACTAGTCCTTCTCACACTTTTCCAAAACAATAAATGGAAGGACAGCACACTTCCTGGTTCATTGTTTGAGGTCACCATTACCATGCTACCAAAGCTAGGTAGAAACACTGCAGGAGAGGATTCTAGATCAATATCCCTAATAATCATTCAGACAAATAACCTCAACAAAATAGTAGCAAATCACATTTACCTGCAAACTTAAAGGATTATACACCATGACAAAGTGGGATTTACTCCTGGGATGCATGGACGGTTCAACAAATTAAAACTTATCAATACAATACACATTAACAAAATGAGGGGAAAACACACAGTCATGTCAACTGATTCAGAGAAGGTATTGGACCAATTCAGGGTCCTTTCTAGGTATACATTCTCAACACACTAGGAATAGAAGCAAAGTATTCAACAGGATAAAAGCCATATTTGTCAACCCTACTGTGAAAGTGATACTTAATGGAAAAACCTGAAAGTTTTCCCTAAAAGATCCAAGGATAAGACCAGGATGCTCACAATCAGCAGTTCTATTCAACATAGCACTGGAATGTCTAGGCAGAGAATTAGGAAAGTAATAGAAGTAAAAATTAGAAAAGAAGAGGGGTGATTATCTATAGTCAAAAATGATATGGTCTTATATGTAGAAAATTCTAGAGATTCCAAAAAATTGTTAGAACTAAAAAAGGACTCACTAATGTTGCAGGATATAAAGTAAACACACAAAACTCACTTGCATTTCTATACACTGAATGAATAATTCTACAAGGAAATTAAGAAAATCATTCCATTTGGAGCAGCATCAAATGGTAAAAGGCTTGTAAAGTGAAAACTAAGAAATATTTCTGAAAGAAAATAAAGAAGATGTAAATAAAATGAAACCAAGTCCATGAATATTTTAAAGACATTTAAATAACTTTAAATAAAAAATCAAAGAACAGTTAATATTTTAAAGACGTCAGTACTACCCAAAGTGATCTACAGATTCAATGCAATCCATATCAAAATCCCAAAGCCTTTTTTTTTACAGAAAAAGAAAAACTTATGTTGAAATTCATATTTAAAATCAAAGGACCCTGAACACCCAAACAATCTTGAAAAATAAATAAAGCAGCAGGACTCACTCTTTCTGGGTACACAACTTAGTACAAAGTTATGGTAATCAAAGCTACTGGCATAAAAACAAACATAGAGGCCAGTGGAATAAATTAGAAAGCCCACGTATAAGCTCTTGCCTATATGATCAGATGACTTTTGATAAGGATGCTATATAATTTCAACGGGGAAAGGATAATCTTTTCTACAAACTGTGCTGGGCAAATTGGATATCCACATGCAAAAGAGTGAATTTGGACCCTTACCTAACAATGTATACAAAAAAAAATAATAAACGTGGATCAAATTCCTAAATGTATAAAACTGTTAGAAGAAAACATAGGGGGTAAGATGCACAATCTTGGACTTGACAATGAATTCTTGGATATGACACCAAAGGCACAAGCATCAAAGAAAAAAACCCCACAAATTGAACTTAAGGGAAATTAAGAACATTTCGTGTATCAAAATATAATAATTAAAATAAGAATGCAACCTAAGAATGGGAGAGTATATTATCAAATTATATAGTTTAAAGCAATTAATAGCCATAATATATAGAAAACCCTTTAAACTCAACAAAAATAAAACACATAACCAGATTGAAAAATGTACAGTGGGCTTGTCTCCAGAGTAGATGTACAAATGGTTAATAAGCACAAGAAGTGATTCACAGTTTCACTGTTTGTTACTGAAATGTAAATCAAAGCTACAGTGAGATACCACTGCTCACCCATTAGGTTGGTTTCTATCAAGGGAAAAAAATAAACAAGAATTGGTAAGAATGTGGAGAAATTGGAACTCCTATTCACTCTTGGCAGGCAATTTGTGTCTTTCAGTGAATTTTTCCATTGCATTAGTTGTCAGATTTATTAGGTATACATACATTAATAATATTCCCTAAGTTTCCTTTTAATATTTTTAGCATATGTAGGAATGTCCTGTCGTATTTGTAGTACTGGTTGGGTTGTGTCACTTGTCTTTTTTGCGTGACCACTGTGGCTAGTAGAATATCATATTATCGATCTCAGAAACACAGTTTTTGAATGAAGGGATTTTATATATTATTATCCTCTTTCTTATTGTATTGCTTTGCCCTTATCTTTACCATTAAAATTTTCCATTTTGGGGGGTTTAATTTGATGGTGGTTTTTTCTACTATCATAATAAGAAATTTTAAGTCTTTAAATTGAGACATTTCTTCTCTCCAAGATAGATGCTTAAGTTTAACAAATAACCACAGCTATACTTAACTGTAATACACATATACTGCAAGTTGTTTTACATTTTCACTTCAAAATGTTTTCTGACTGCCATTTTTATTTTGGCTTCTTGTGTTTAGTATTTTTTCTGGAAATACATTTACTGATATAATTCACATACCATTTAATGTGCTCAACACCTTAGAGAGTATATAACAATGTGCTCAAAATCTTCAACTCTGAAGAAATATTTCTTCATGATTCCTCATCACATACAACTGAACTGAGAATGACATTTACAAATGGTAGCCTAAGAGATTTCAGCCCTCATCTCCCCACAAAAACAATGATTTAATAACTAACCATGCATGAAAATAGCTCTGGGGTACAATTATAAAGCTACATCAAACCTGTGGAGGACAGAAACTGGGTACAGCTATGTAGAAAAGCACAGGAAACATTGAACCTATATCAACCCAACCCTCAACCAAAGAGGTGAAAGACATGTAAACTGAGAATTATAAAATGTTCTGGAAAGAAAGGCAAGAGGCAGCAAGTGTTGTTCCCATTGTGGAGAAAAGTGAACACTTGTGGTGTTGGTGGTAATGTGAAGTTGATACAGCCATTTTGGAAAAAAATATAGAGGTACATAAAAATAATAAAATACAAGAAGTACCTTATGATCCAGTAATCCCAATCTGGGTATAAATTCTGCAGAAATGAAATCTGTTTCTCAGAGATATTTGCACTCCATTGTTCACTGAAGCATTATTCACAATAGCGAAGATACAGAAACAAATTAAGTGTCTGTCAGCAGAAGAATGGATAAGGAAATTGTGTTATAAGTAAAAAATAGATGATTGAGCCTTAAAAATAAAAATTGTATTCTGCCATTTGTGTCAATGGGATGAACTTGAAGAACATTATGATAAGTGAAATAAGGCAGATGCAAAGAAACAAATACTGTGTGATCTCTTTAAATGATTATTCTATAATCATCAAACTCATAGTAGCAGAGAGTAGACTGTGGTTTCCAGAATCTGGGGGTAGGTGGAAGCAGGAGATATTGGTGAAGGTATACCAAGTTTCCTCCGTGCACAATGAATAAATTGTGGATACATAATGTACATAAATGTGACTATAGCTCAAATTACAGGAGAGAGACAACTGAAGTGTTGTACTGCATCTTGAAAAATTTCGGGTAAAGAAACAGAATCCTGGAATCAGAGCCCTTGCAGATAATGTTCCACTTAGGATCTGGGAAGAAAGAAAGAATGGCATACATTTCCCTTCTGAGAAGATGATGGCAGGGAGATGGGAGTGCAGTTTTGACTCTGAATTGGGAGATTGGCAATCCCTACAGAGACTGTAAAAATGAGTAAATATTGAGTCCCTAAGGAAGTAAAAACAGATCCATGGCTCAGGGTATAATATCCAATCCCCTTATTTCCCTTTTCCCCTATTCCCACGGGGAGGAGACTAAGCAAGCATCTAACCTGTTTATAACCAGATGCATTATATCATTAAATCCACATTCAATCATCTGTATCTTAATTAAGTGGTAAATGTGGTAGTAATGAAGACCTTATTTTTCTCTGCTGTTTTAGAGGACCCAAAGTCTTATCCTGAAATTATGGCCTCTAGTTCAGAAAGATTTCCAAGGCACACCTGAGATGAAATCTGCAGCATCCTCTTAGGGTCAAAAAACCAAAGTTTCAGCCTGAAATTGCCCTTCCAGGACCACAGGGGTGAATAATAATGATGATGATAAGGAAGCACTGAGGTTTTCTGGCCTAAGGAGGGTGAGTTGTTGAGTTCCATTTGCATGAATGTCCCTCTTGTGAGATGGGTAGGCAGAGATCTGTGATACCACACTTTCTTGCTCATTTTGTGCATTTCTGAGATTCAAGCCAAGGTGGAAGAACAATCCACTTGAGGCACGACCAGTGGAGGTTCTGAGACATTAAGGGCTCAGGGCGCAGAGTATGTTGGGTAAGATCCCTCTCCATGCAAGGACCTCTCGCTCTTCTGTATTTGTGGCTTTCCCTCTGGGACATAGGCAGTAGCTTGACCTCTCCTAGTTGCTGATCCATCAGTGCTAGAATAGAAGCTGTGTTCTTGGTTCCCTCTACTGCCGAGTCTGAGCTGCATTATATTGCAGCACCTGGATGTTGGGATCTCTGCCTCCAATTTTGCTGTTGAGGAGAGGGTTCAAGTGAATGAGGACATGGTGAGATGAGAGTGGGACAATCAGTCCTGGCATATCCTTCCTCATGCCTTCCCCCTTGCTTTTCTCAGCAGCCATGTCTGCATAGGGCAGCACTGGCCTTCCCTCTGCAGTCTCATTTTGTGACTCCTTGTTTCATTTATCTTATAAAAGGCTCTAAGAAAGGGAGACTTAGTTGTCACTCGGTATCATGATACTGGTAAAGGAAGATTTTATAGGTTCAGATTGGGTTATTCTCAGATATTTCCAGTGTGTATGCCTTCTTCTAGGAGGAAATATTATGGAAAGTTCTCATTTCCCTTTAATTTAACCCTTTTTTCCTGTGCTCACAGATTATCTTGGAAAAGAATGGCTTCTGGAAATGGCTCCCTCATTGCTGAATTTATTCTATTGGGAATAACAGACAAACCAGATCTCCAGCTGCCCCTTTTCTGCCTTTTTCTAGTAATGTACATGCTCACTGAGTTGGGAAATTTGGGCTTGATAATTCTAATTGGGCTGAATTCACACCTGCACACACCCATGTACTTTTTCCTGTTGAACTTGTCTTTCATAGACTTCTGCTATTCTTCAGTGTTTACACCACAAATGTTGATGAATTTCTTATCAAAGAAAAATATGATCTCCTATGTGGGGTGCATGACCCAGTTCTGTCTTTTCTGTTTCTTTGGTATTTCTGAATGCTATGTGCTGACATTAATGGCCTATGATCGCTATGTGGCCATTCGCAACCCACTTTTATATAATGTTGCCATGAACCCTAAAGTGTGTTCCAGCCTTATGCTTGGTTCATACTTGATGGCCTTTTCTGGTTCCATGGCCCACACTGGATTCATGCTGAGACTGACCTTCTGTGATGCCAACACCATCAACCATTATTTGTGTGACATCCTCCCTCTACTCCAGCTCTCCTGCACCAGCACCTACGTCAATGAGCTGGTGGTGTTCATTGTGGGGGGCATCAACATCACTGTGCCCTGTCTCAGCATCTTTGTCTCCTACGGTTTCATCCTCTCCAGCATCCTCCGCATCAGCTCCACTGAGGGCAGATCCAAAGCCTTCAGCACCTGCAGCTCCCACATCATGGCTGTTTCTTTGTTCTTTGGATCATGTGCATTTATATATCTCCAACCATCTTCCTCTGGGTCTATGGATATTGGGAAAATCTCTTCTGTCTTTTATACCAATGTCATCCCCATGATGAACCCTTTAATCTACAGCTTTAGGAATAAAGATGTTAAACTTGCTCTGAGAAAAACTCTGAGCAGGAGAGTCTTTCGTTCAGAAAAAGTGTCACGGTGCAAGTAATTATAGGACTGGTATATTCTTTTTATTATAGTAGTTTAATGAAAGACTTCATGTCATCTCTTCTTACCATGTTGTAGGAAATTTGAATCTTGTCTTAATTTTTTCCAGTTTTTTTCACAGTACATGTTCCTGTCTCACTGTTGTCACAATTGCTTACTTTTCTTTATTACCTTATTAAAAACAGCATTAAAGTATAAATTTTTCCCCCTGTGGTCATTATGGAGTTTGTTTTTTCTCTTGGAAAAAAAGGAACAATTGTGGAAATGATATGGAAAAGTAACACTAGGGTGATATTGGACCATTGACGGCATTTCTTCTTTTTTTTGTGGTCTCTTCTATTCCATTTATTATATGCTACTGGATCCAGGAAAGAGATGATCACCTCTTTCTACTCCTGCTTTACATCCTCTGCTGTCCAGGGATGAGCCTTCTTTAAGTGCCAGTGTTTTACAGAGAGAGCAGGTTCTCCAAAGACTATAAAACATAATCCACTTCCCAGGTTTAAACTGTATTCCATAAGCTTCTTTGACAGAGATTTCATATGTACCTTTGTAACTATGCAATGGATACAATAGATTGTCAATGTATATTTATGGTATAGACAGGATACTGAAGCTCAGATAATGATTTAATTCATACACATTGTATGTATATGTGTGTGCAATCATTTGCTTGTTTATGTAGACTCAAACACATGCACACACTCCTGTATGCACACACACACACACAAGTATTTTGTACCTCTAGTTGCCTGACAATTGTCAATTGGGGCTATATGTCACAATCATAAATAAGACATGGTAAGAGAAAGATATACATGGAGATTCTCATAATGCAGCAGAGGCGAGCTAAATACCACATGTTGATAGGTCTTAAAATCAGTCTCATGGTCAAAGTTACTTCTTAAAATGGATTTTATTGCCTTCAAGTCCACGTTGAGCCAGATGTGTTGCTTCTCCGTAAGTCTGGCACAGTTGTTTTTTCTGTTGGGCGTTGGGACATTTCTCTTGTTCAAAATAGGCACCTTTAAGTATTAAAATCACACTCAATGGGAAGGTTTAACTTTCTGAGGTGGATACTCTCATCTTCCTGAGAGAGTGGGAGAGCTGGTGGAATCACAGGGGCTGTTTGAAGTTCCTCTCTGACACAGAGTTAAATTAAATCACTTTAAATATTACTACAAAGAAGAATATTGTAATCGCTTTTATCGTGTTTCATCCTTGCAGTGTCATACATGTCAGTTTGTGTTGTCCGAAGGTAAGTGATGTGAGATGAACAGGAGGGGGAGTCCATGTTCTCATTTCATAGGTAATGGAGCTGATGGTCACATGTGTTTATGTTCCAAGACAGAACTTTTACATGGTGGAGCACAGACTGAGACTTCGGTGTTTTGGTTTTTTTTTTGTGTGTGTGTGTGTGTGTTGAAGTCTAGTTGATATATAATATTATACAGCAGGAGGAGGACTCACACACACACCCTGCAAGTCTATAGACCTTTTTCATTTTTGTGATGAGAAAAAATAGATGGTTTCAGTGAATGAAATGTTACATACAAGGGTCCAGCAGAATAGTGAGGTAGAAATTTCCAGTAGGTGTTCAGAAGTTAAGACTTTACGAGGAATACATGACATTGCAAGTTATTTTATAGATATCACAGGAGGGAGACATCTGAAGTGATATACTGCAGCTTGAAATTTTTCAGGTAAAAAACCAAGAGTACTGGAGTCAAACACTTGCAGAAAATGTTCCACTCAGGATCTGGGAAGAAAGAAAGGATAGCATACATTTTCCTTCTGAAGTGATAATGACAGGGAGATGGGAGTGCAGTTTTGGGAGATGGGCAATCCCTACAGTGACCAGAGAAATGAGATAAATATAGAGTCCTTAAGGAAGTAAGGACTGATCCATGGCCCAGGATGTAACATACAATCCTCTTATTTCCCTTTTCCCTTATTCCCATGGGGAGGAGACTAAGGAAGCTTCTACCGTGTTTATAACCATATGCATTTTATCATAAAATCCATATTCAATCGTCTGTATCTTAGCAAGTGGCAAATATGATAGAAATGAAAACCTTGTTTTTCTCTGCTGTTTAAAAGGGCTCAAAGTGATACTCTGAAATTATGGCCTTTGGTTGAGAAAGATTTTCAAGGCACATCTGAAACTCTACAGCCTCCTCTTAGAATCAAAAGAACCAAAGTCTCAGAGCCTGAAATTGCCCTTCCAGGACCACAGGGGTGAATAACGATGGTAAGGAAGCACTGAGGTTGTCTGGCCTGAGGAGGATGAGTTGCTGAGTTCCATTTACAGGCACATCCCTCTTGTTGTGTGAATGATATGCAGAGATGTATGATGTATGATATGTCACTTCCTTTTTTCATTTTGTGCAGTTCTGAGATTCAAGTGAAATTGGAAGAAAAATCTGTTTGAGGCAGGCCAGTGAATGTTCAGAGACATTAATGGCTCAGGGCACGCAGTATGTTAGGAAGATCCCTCACTTTGGAAGAAACTAATGCTCTTCTGTATTTATGGCTTTCACTCTGGGACAGAGGCAGTAGCTTAACATGTGTAGGTGTTGATCCCACAATGTTAGATTAGAAGCTGTGTTCGTGGTTCCCCCCAATGCCAAGTCTGAGCTGTGTTATATGGCAACACATGGATATTGGGATCTCTGCCTCCGATTATACTGGTCATGGGAGGATTCAAGTGAATGAAGATACGGTGAGATGACAGCAGGACAATCTGTCCTGGTATATCCTTCCGCATCCCTTCCCCATTGGTTTTCACAGTGGCCATGTTTGCATAGGGCTGCAGTGGCCTTCCCTCTGCTGTCTCCTGTTGTGATCTCTTGTTACATTTATCTTTGAAGACTCTAATAAAGGGAGAGTTTGTGTCACTTGGCGTCATGATACAGGTCAATGCAGATTTTAACATGTTTAGATTGGGTTATTCTCAGATATTCCCAGCCTGTATGCTTTCTTGTAGGAAGAAATATTATGAGAAGAGCTGCTTTTCTTTTAATTTAACCTTTTATTTCTGTGCTCACAGGCTACCTTGGAAAAGAATGGCTCCTGGGAATGGCTCTATCAATGCTGTATTTATTCCATTGGGATTAACAGACAAACCAGATCTCCAGCTGCCCCTTTTCTGCCTGTTTCTTGTAATGTACATGTTCACTGAGCTGGGAAATTTGGGCTTCATGATTCTAATTGGGCAGAATTCACACCTGCACATCCCTATGCACTTTTTCCTTTTTAACTTGTCTTTTATAGACTTCTGCTGTTCTTCAGTATTTACACCAAAAATGTTGATGAATTTCTTATCAAAGAAAAATATTATTTCCTACGTAGGGTGCATAACACAGTTCTGTTTTTTGTCACTTCTGAATACTATGTGCTGACATCAATGGCCTATAATCGCTATGTTGCCATCTGCAAGCCACTTTTGTATAATGCTGCCATGTCCCTTAAAGTGTGTTCAGCCTTATGCTTGGTTCATACTTGATGGCCTTTTCTAGTTCCATGGCCCACACTGGATGCCTGCTGAGACTGACCTGTGATGCCAACACCATCAACCGCTATTTTTGTGTCATCCTCCCTCTACTCCAGCTCTCCTGCACCAGCACCTACATCAATGAGCTGGTGATATTCATTGTGGTGGGCATCAACATCATTGTGCCCTGTCTCATCATCTCTGTCTCCTATGGTTTCATCCTCTCCAGCATCCTCCACATCAGGTCCACTGAGGCCAGGTCCAAAGCCTTCAGCACCTGCAGCTCCCACGTCATTGCTATTTCTTTGTTCTTTGGATCAGGTGCATTTGTGTATCTCCAACCTTCTTCTGCTGGTTCTATGGATGTGGGAAAAATCTTTTCTGTCTTTTACACTAATGTGTTTCCCATGATGAACCCCTTAATCTACAGCTTGAGGAACAAAGATGTTAAACGTGCTCTGATGAAAACCCTGAGTAGGAGAAAGTTTTGGTCGGAAACAGTGTCATTTAGTTGGTAATTTATGACTGGTATATTCTATTTTTTATAGTAGTTTGTGAGAAAGCCTTTTTACCATGCTGTAGGAAATTTGAATATCGTCTCAATTTCTTTCCAGTTTTTTAATGATACATCTTCCTGCCTCACCGTTTTCATAATTTCTTCTTTTCCTCTTTTATCTGATTGTAAACAACATTAAAGTATACATTTTCTTCCCTATGGTCATTATGGAGATTGTTTTTTCTCTTGGAAAAATTAAACAGAGTTGGAAATAATTTAGAAATGTAACACTAGGTTAATATTTGACCCCTGAGCTGTTGTTTTGTTTTGTTTTGAGGGAATTCCTACCTGTCATTTATCATATGCTTGTGGATCTGGGAAAGCGATGACCATCCCTTTGTACTCCTGTTTCACTTTCTCCGTTGGCCAGTGATGTGCCTCCTTTAAATGCCAGTGTTTTGCCGAGAGCAGGTTCCCCAAATTCCACAGAACATAATCCCCTTCCCAGGTGTAAACTCTATGCAGTAAGCTTCGTTTGGCAGAGATTTCATATTTATCTTTGTAACTATGCAACTGACACAATAGATTGTCAATGTATATTTACTGTATAGACAGGATACTGAAACTCAGTTAATGATTTAATTCATACACTTTGTGTGCATGTGTGTGTGCAATCATTTGCATGTTTATGTAAACACACACATGTACGTGGTCCTGCATGCACACACACACAGGCATTTTGTACCTTTAATTTCCTAACAACTGTGGCTTGGGGCTATGTGTCACAATCACAAGGCATGGTAGGAGAAAGATATACATAGAGATTCTCATAATGCAGCAGAGTAGAGCTACATACTTCATGTTGATGGGTTCTAAAATCGGTCTTATATGGTCAAAATTGTTTCTTAAAATAGATTTTTACTGGCTCAAAGTGCATGTTGAGACAGGTGTGGTGCTTCTCCCTATGTCTGGCGCAGTTGGTTCTTCTGTTTGGCATTGAGACATTTTTCTGTAGAAAATAGGCCCCTTTAAACACTAAAGTCACACCGAGTGGGAGGGTTTACTTTGTGAGATGGATAGTCTCATCTTCCTTAGCAAGTAGGAGGGCTGGTGGAGTCATATGGGCTGTTTGAAATTTCTCTCTGACATAGAGTTAAATTAAACCACTTTAAATATTACTATAGAGAAGAGAAGAGTGTTGTAATCAGTCGCTTTTATCATGTTTTGTCTTTGCACTGTCACATTTGTCCTTTTGTGTTTTCTGAAGTTAAGTGATATGAGATGAACAGGAGAGGGAATCCTCATTCTCATTTCATAGGCAGTGGAACGGATGCTCACCTGTGCTCATGGTGTGTTCCAAGACACAACTTTTACATAGTGGAGCAAAGACTGGGACTTGGGTGTGTCTTATAAACTGAAGTGTAGTTGCTATATAATATTATATTCATTTCAGGTGTACAGCACAGTGATTTGCTGGTTTATACATAGTATGGAATGTTTTCCACATTAAGTGTCATTAGAATGTGTGACCATACAAAGCTTTTAGAATATCTTTTACTGTATTTGCTATGTTATACTTTCATCCCTGCAACTTTCTTATTTTATAATAGAAAAATATCCCTCTCTGTACCCTTTACGTATTCCATTCCTTCCCCCACCACCCCATTATGGGAATCACCAGTTTGTTCTCTGTATTTATTAGTCTATTTATCTTTTATATATTTTAATTTTTTTAGAATTCACGTATGAGTGGAATCATATGCCATTTGTCTTGTATGACTCATTTAACTCAGCATATGTACTCTGGGTCCATCCATGTTGTCACAAAGACAAGATTACAACTTTTTAGGGGTGATTATTATTTCACTACATATATGTACCACATTTTCTTCCATTCATCTATCAATGGACACATTAGTTGCCTCCATATCATGGCTATTGTAAATCATGCTGCATTAAATATATGGTGCACATATCTTTTTGAAGTAGGTCATTTTGTTCACATTAATCCATGAAACTCCTAAGAGAAAACAGGTAGTAAAACCTTGAACACTGGCACTAGCAGTTTTTTTCTAGATATGTCTCTCCATAAAAGCTAAGTAAACAAAAATGATCAAGTGCTAGTACCTCAAAATAAAAAGTTTCTGTATAGCAAAGGATACTATCAAAAAAAGTACTTGGGTGTTCTGATTCTAAATATAGCAAGGAATAAGTCACAACAGAAATTTGTCACAGGGATGAAAGTACAGCATTGAAAATATAGTCAATATTTCTGTAACATTGTTCTGTATTGATAGATAGTATCTCTACTTAGTGGAATGGGGATTTAATAATGCTCAGAACTGTTGAACCACAGTGTTATATACTTGAAGCGAACATATTATTGTGTATCTACTATACTTCAATTAGAAAATAAATAAAATAAATATATCAAGGTATTATTTTATTATTAACATACAAAATTGCCATGCTTCTAAATACCAGTGAACCATGAACAGTGGTTTATTGTAATAAAAGTGACTTGTAACACCAACAAAGGGAAAATCCTAAAGAAAGAAAAACGTCAAAAAGTTGTGTTTCACATTTCATATTTGACAGTTCAGCATGTTTGAGTATGTTCTTCCTTAGTATCGACAAAAATAATAAGTGGAAACGTGATTGTGGACTGTTAGAATCATTTCCACATTTGGTGACTTTCTGCGGGTGGATACAGATTACCATGAAGCCCTCCCTAAAAGTGATGAAATTATAGAGAAAACTAGAGAGTGATTACAGCAGTGTCAGGATTGAGAATGGAAGAATAAATGGAAGTACTATCAAGTAGGAACAAATACAGGGTGAGGGGAGCTGACAATGTTCTAGTTATAGATCTGCTTGGTTGCTATAAGCTGTTTGTTTTCAAGTAACCATTGTGCATATTTTGTAGACTTGTATATATATATTTGAGCTAGCTTTCACAATAAACTGAGATTACAAAACTTTGATTATACCCCTTTTTAAACTGAATATTAAAACTCATCAATAAGCAAAGACTGCAAATAAAAACAGCCTGCCTAGTACAGAAGGACTCATACAGAAGAACCAGCAGGGTTAGAGTACCATGCAGGGTAATCCAGCCCAGTCCAGGGCAAAGACAATCCTTTACTAAAATCAATGAGGGACTTCCACCACCTGGAGGAAGGAACTCAATATATAGTCAAACTATATAGGTTTCTAGTAGTTTAAATGTCAATATGTTTGGCTAAATGAAAAATGTAGGCCATAATTTTCATCCCATATTATATTTTTCATTTTCTAAACCCTTTCTACTTTCTTTTTGAAGCCTTCCCTTGAAGAACTTTTTTAGGCATTATTTTTACTAGTATTTGATGATAGGAATTTGGACTATAGAAAAATGGATATATTTAGGCATAGAGAAAAGACTGGACTTCATCATATGCATTATAAAACATAAGGATTGAATCAGAACTACATATCTCAATGGTAATTCAAGTTTAGAGGTGATTCAGCAGTTAGCTAATTTGTGCTGAGTCTGGGAGTACTGGGACAGAGCACTGTATGTCTCCCCTGCTCCCATAAGCACTGTGGCCAGGGATCATGTAGAGGAAAATTCGCACACGGGATTCAGGTTGGCTCATTAGTCAAGTGAAGAGTGAGTAAGGAGTTGACCCTTGGTCTATGTGTGTCGTCTTAACGCCTTTACTGTGTGTTTATTTTTCTCTAAATAAGTGACAATGTTGGGAAGTTGCCATGATTTGGGAATTTTTCAGCCATTTTTTCTCTGAGTAAGTCTGATCCTTTGTCTCTCTCATCTCCTGCCGAATTTCTGAAATGCATGCATTGATCCACTTGGTACTGTCCAGTAAGCTTCTGGCTTTCTTCACTGTTTTTCATTCTTTTTTCAGAGTGCCCCTCCAACGGAATGATTTGCAATGCCCCATTTCACAGTCAATGTTCTGTTTGTTTCATCCGGGTGCTCTTGAACCACTTTAGTGAATTCCTCAGTTGTTATGGTATTCTTTAGTGTATGATGTCTGTTTAGCATCTTAAGATTTCTGTCTGTGTTGAAATTTTCACTTGGTTCATGTGTTGTTCTCTGAGTACAGTGAGCAACTTTATGACAGTTATTTAAATTTCTCTGTCAATTTAATCTCATATTTCCATTTTATTAGTTTCAGTTTGCAGACATTTATTCCTTTCTGGAAAATATTTCAACTTGTCTTTATTTTCAGTGACCTTCTGCATTGGTGTCTGCACGTGAAACACAACACCCATCTGTCCTAATCTTCATGGATGGGCCTTTTCCTGAAGAAGTCACCAGTAAGCCTGGTGGGAGAATCAGCAATCTCTTGAACATCATGTAGCCTAATTTACATCATTGCAAATTAATGTGGAGATATCCCAGCAGGAGAGAAAAACTGAAATAGGTCATTACATATTTGAAAAACTTCAAAGAAGAAAAATGAAGGCTGGAGGTAGAAGCTTATTCCCATACTCCCACATCACCAAAATGATTACCATTTTCTGAAATTCCACTCAGTGTTTAAATACTTTGAAATTTAGCATGGGTGCTTTTTTGGCTTGTTTGTGTTGCAAAGTTCTGTATGTGAGAAACATAAAAATGGCAATGTAACAGACTGAAAAAAGGTAGACTGTCATAACACAACATAGTAGAGTTACATCCTACACTTGGACAGATTCTAAGATTGGCCTTACACAGTCAACATTACTCCTGACAGTTAATGCCATCAAAGTGCAATGGAGGACAGATACAGCCATTTTCCCTGAAGCAGCACAATTGTTATTTTTTTCTTGAGCTTGGGTAAATTTCACTGTATATTCAGCCTGACCCCAGATCAACGAGTTGGTTTATATGAAGGGCTTTGTCTTATAAAACATGCAGTTTTAAACATTAATTGAGAGTCCATTTTGTGAGAAGTGTTGCATTCTGAGGCAGAGTCCCTGCCTTCCTCGGTGAGTGACAGGGCAGGTGCAATCACCTGTGCCGTGCAGAGTCTCACTCTCACATAAAGGTGAATAGAGCCACTCGAAAGATAGATGTGTGCAGGGTTTACATTTGCTCTTAGGGGGAGTGTTGTGTTGCAGTGTTGACTGCATGTCACATCTGTCAATCTATGTGCTCTTCAGGGAAGGATGTTGAGGTACATAGACAAAGGGACACTATTTCCCGTTTCAGAGATGGTGAGATTAATGGTCAGAGGTGGTCATGACTTGTTCCAATTCACAGTTTATAGGTGGCCCAGCTGAGAGTAGGACTGGCTGTTTTGATCTCAATGTATCAGGGTTTTATTATTATTATACATTCTTTATCATAGTTTTAGGACTCAGTGAACAGTGAACAATGAGTTTTCATGAATAAAGTACCTCTGGACACACTCGTAAGGGAAAATATTCAAGTAAGAAAAATGTCCAGGAAATATCTTTCATGTGTCACATTTGACAGTTCTCCTTCATCATGTACATATTCTCATTTGATGCAGGTGTGTAATGGGAACACATAAAGCACACATATCCTATGATAATCATTATAATCAGGGGCTTACAAGGTCCCATGTTCAGCAGTCAGTTCACATGTTCATAACCATATTTAATATTCACTTCAGTGATGTTTGTTAAGCACCAATATGATTGACCCAGTGTGGCCAAGATTGATAGCTGCTTACCTCTTCTCCCAAAACATACATGTCCTCCTTTCACTGTGGGTTGGCATGTGACTGGGGTCTGCACATGATGGGCTCCATTCCAGGGCCCAAATCTCTCCTTTCCACATTCTCTTTAACATTCTGTGGGCTGGATGCAGGGGATGAAGAGCCCCTATATATGTGATGAACCGGAGAGAAAAGTGAGAGAGTGATTGGCACACAATCAGAATAGACAGTGGAAGAATGGACAGAGGTACCTTCTAGTAGGGAGACTCAAAGGGCTCTAGTACGCTGGTAATATTCTGCTGTCACCTGCCTGGTGGTTATAAACTTTTAATTTTATGATAATTGGTAAAGTATAATCTTGCACAATTTTAATGTGTATTTAAGGTCAATTTCACAGTGAAGTAAAGTTACAAAATTTTTGATTAGAGCACCACTTAAACCACTAGCTTAACAAAATCCAGAGGCAAAACATGAGAACAAAGTCCCTGCTATTGGAATGCCTCCAAGTACAGACTGGCTCACACAGAAGAGGACCACCACAGGTAGCGTTATGCTTACAGAACAATACAAACCACTGCAGAGCAGAGACAATTCTCTTTATCAACCCAGTGGAGACTTTCCAACAGTGTCTGTGTGAGTAGGAGAGTCAGTGTACAATCACAGTTGGTGAATTTGTAGTATATTATGTATCATTATGTTTAGGTTATTCGTATGTAAAGACAGTATAGTTCTTATCCTACATTATATAATTCCATTTTCTGAGTCTTCCCTGCTTTCTTCATGAGATCTTTCATTAAAGACTTTATCCATCCATCATTCTTGATATATTTAATGAAAAGCATGTAAAAGTGTGTAATATGGAATATTTAGTTACAGAGAAATGACTGCTTCAGTCACTAGAAGCATTGTAAAACATCAGGATTAAATCAGAAGCAGGTATCACAACTGGTCGAGTTGAGAGGTGATGCTGCAGTAAGTAATCTTGTGTTGTTAGCCAGAATCTGGGGTTACAGAATTTTATATTTCAGTTGCCTGCATAAGAATTGTTCCTGGAGATCAGCAGAGACTTGAGCCTGAAGGTGGAAATCAGCTATTCTCAGTTAAGCAAAATACAGAGTGAATAACTAATTGACCATTGGTCTTTATATGTATAGACCCAAAATTATTTTTACCTTCAGAAAAGTAGGTTACTATTTGCACTTGTGAGGAATGTAGTATAGGTTATTTTTTTTAAGTGATAGTGATATGTGATAATTAAAAACTGTGAAAATGAAAATTTTAGCAATACTCTGCAATAATAAAGGAAACTACAAGCAGATAGGGGCAGTCATTTAACATAAGGGCCAAGGAAAAGATGTTATTCACCATTGACAATAAGATTAGGAAATTTGAAACCATTAACATTACTTTGACAGAACCAGTTTTGAATCTATGAACTGACATTCCCAAATTAGGAACGTCTGTTCAAACTGAGTTTCAGTGCTATTTTTCTCATTTGTTCTTGAATTATTTAGGCAAGAACCTCATTATGCACTGTCCTTGAGGGAAAAAAAAGGAACACTTAGTCTCTAAATTTCTAAAGTTCCTTATATTCTTCATGGAAAGCTCATGTTGCCAGGCAGCTGTGTCTGGGGAGGTTTCTCCCTGTGCACCAGGTGAAACCTCAACCTGGACCGGGGACGGTTCTTGACTCTAAAAGCAAAAGAATTCTCAAGCATGTCAGAAGAGTGTAGGTAAGGAAGGAATCATCAGAGTGAGAGCAGCAGAGAATGGCAGCTGCCTTGCAGTCAACTGAGAGCAGGAAAGTGTAGAGGGAAAGAGGGAAAGTTCACTGAACTCCACAGCACAGAGTCCTAAAGCCAGGGTCACCTGACATCCCACGTCCACTTGGATCTGCACAGTGTGGTGACTATCCCTTACTACCTCAGGATCTGGAGGAGCTGTGGAGTGTGGGATGGGGTGAGATTATGTTCTGAGAACTTCCCAAAGAAAGGAGATTTTCAGAGCTGATCATGCAGCTGCAGTTTTCTCTGGATCACCCAGGGGCTGGGAAGTTGCAGGCCCAAACCAGAGCACTCAGAAGCCACTGTCTAGTCATCAGGAGTGACAGAGATAGAGTGAAGACTTGGAAAGAGAATGAAATAGCAAAGAGACAAAGACGCTTACCGCTGGAAGAGTGCAGAGACAAAACACAGTAAGTTAAACAGTGAGAAGGCTTTATTTGAAAGTACACACTTAGAAAGGAGTCCGGGTGCCCTCAGAGACAAGGAGCACCTATGGGCTTAAGATTCTGACTTTTAAGGCTTTCAAGAATGCGGCAAAGGGTGAGGGCTGGGGGGTTTGGTGTCTCATGATGTCTGTCACCAGTAAAGGACACTATGTCCTCATCCACAGACAGTCCTCCAGATAATTCTGTAAGATAAACTTAACCCAAGGAATTCATTGGTCCTTTCCTCTCCTAGATAGTGGTTACCAGCAACTGGGAACAAATTAGTAAAGACTGCTTGCCTTGCCTTAAGATAGGTTGTTGGCTGATTACGAATAACATGTGAAGCGTTTTACTTCCCAACATCCTGCTTTTATTTATTTTTTTTTAATTTTTAATTTGGAATTATTAATGTACAATTATATGAGCAACATTATGGTGACTAGACTCCCCCTATTATCAAGTCCCCACCACATATCCCATTACAGGCACTGACCATCAGCGTAGTGAGCTGCTATAGAATCACTACTTGTCTTCCCTGTGTTGTACTGCCTTCCCCGTACCCCCCCACCCCACCCCAACACCAGCTACATTATGTATGCTAATTGTAATAGCCCTTTTTTCCCTTATCCCTCCCTTCCCACCCATCTTCCCCAGTCCCTTTCCCTTTGGTAACTGTTAGCCCATTCTTGGGTTCTTTGAGTCTTCTGTTGTTTTGTTCCTTCAGTTTTTTCTATGTTCTTAGACTCCACAGATGAGTGAAATCATTTGATACTTGTCTTTTTCCACCTGGCTTATTTCACTAAACATAATACCCTCTAGCTCCATCCATGTTGTTGCAAATGGTAGGATTTGTTTTCTTCTTATGACTGGATAATATTCCATTGTGTATATGTACCACATCTTCTTTATCCATTCATCTACTGGTGGACACTTAGGTTGTTTCTATTTCTGGGCTATTGTAAATAGTGCTGCGAGAAACATTGGGGTGCGTATGTCTTTTTCAAACTGGGCTACTGCATTCTTAGGGTAAATTCCTAGGAGTGGAATTCCTGGGTCAAATGGTATTTCTATGTTGAGTTTTTGGAGGAACCTCAGTACTGCTTTCCACAATGGTTGAACTAGTTTACATTCGCACCAGCACTGTAGGAGGGTTCCCCTTTGTCCACATTCTCACCATTTGCTGCTTTTCTTATGGATGGTGGCCATTCTAACTGGTGTGAGGTGATATCTCGTTGTGGTTTTAATCTGCATTACTCTGGTAACTAGCGATGTGGAGCATCTTTTCATGTGCTTGTTGGCCATCTGAATTTCCTCTTTGGAGAAGTATCTGTTCAGCTCCTCTGCCCATTTTTTAATTGGCTTATTTGCTTTTTGTTTGTTGAGGTGCATGGACTTTTTATATAATTTGTATGTCAACCCCTTATCGGATATGTCATTTATGAATGTATTCTCCCATACTGTAGGATGTCTTTTTGTTCTCCTGATGGTGTCCTTGGTGTTCAGAAGCTTTTTAGTTTGATATAGTCCCACTTGTTCATTTTTGCTTTTGTTTCCCGTGCCTGGGAGATATGTGCATGAAGAAGTTGCTCATGTTTATATCTAAGAGATTTTTGCCTATGTTTTTTTCTAAGAGTTTTGTGGTTTCATGACTTACATTCAAGTCTTTGATCCATTTTAAGTTTACTTTTGTGTACGGGGTTAGGCAATAATCATTTGTCCAGTTTCATTCTCTTACATGTAGCTGTCCAGTTTTGCATCACCAGCTGTTGAACAGACTGTCATTTCCCCATTGTATATACATGGATCCATTATCATATATTAACTGACCATATATGCTTGGGTTTATATCTGGGCTCGCTATTCTGTTCCATTGGTCTATGGGTCTGTTCTTGTGCCAGTACCAAATTGTCTTGATTACTGTGGCTTTGCAGTAGAGCTTGAAGTCAGGGAGCGAAACTCCCCCTGCTTTATTCTTCCTCCTCAGGATTCCTTTGGCTATTTGGGGTCTTTTTTGTTTCAATATGAACTTTAGAACTATTTGCTCTAGTTCATTGAAGAATGCTCTTGCTATTTTGACAGGGATTGCATTGAATCTATAGATTGCTTTAGGCAGGATGGCCATTTTGACAATATTACTTCTTTGTATCCATGAGCACGGGATGTGTTTCCAATTATTTGTATCTTCTTTAATTTCTCTCATGAGTGTCTTGTGGTTTTCAGAGTATAAGTCTTTCACTTCCTTGGTTAGGTTTATTCCCATGTATTTTTATTCCTTTTGATGCAAATGTGAATGGAATTGTTTTCCTGATTTCTCTTTCTGCTCGTTCATCTTTAGTGTATAGGAATGCAACAGATTTCTGTGTATTAATTTTGTATCCCACAACTTTACTGAATTCAGATATTATATCTAATAGTTTTGGAGTGGATTCTTTAGGGTTTTTTTTAATACAATATCATGTCATCTGCAAATAGTGACAGTTTGACTTCTTCCTTGCCAATCTGGATGGCTTTTATTTCTTTGTGTTGTCTGATTGTTGTGGCTAGAACTATGCTGAGTAAAAGTGGAGAGAGTGGGCATCCTTGTCTTGTTCCCGATCATAAAGGAAAATCTTTCAGCTTCTCGCTGTTAAGTATAATGTTGGCTGTGGGTTTGTCATAAATGGCCTTTATTATGTTGAGGTACTTGCCCTCTATACCCATTGTGTCGAGAGTTTTTATCATGAATGGATGTTGAACTTTGTCAAATGCCTTTTCAGCATCTATGGAGATGATCATGTGGGTTTTGTCCTTCTTTTTGTTGATGTGGTGGATGATGTTGATGGATTTTCGAATGTTGTACCATCCTTGCATCCCTGGAATAAATCCTACTTGATCATGATGGATGATCTTTTTGATGTATTTTTGAATTCGGTTTGCTAATATTTTGTTGAGTATTTTTGCATCTATGTTCATCAGGGATATTGGTCGGTAATTTTCTTTTATTGTGGTGCCTTTGCCTGGTTTTGGTATTAGAGTGATGTTGGCCTCAAAGAATGAGTTTGGGAGTATTCTCTCCTCTTCTACTTTTTGGAAAACTTTAAAGAAGATGGGTATTAGATCTTTACTAAATGTTTAATGAAATTCAGCAGTGAAACCATCTGGTTCAGGCATTTTGTTCTTAGGTTATTTTTTTGATTACCAGTTCAATTTCGTTGCAGGAAATTGGTCTATTCAGATTTTCTGTTTCTTTCTAGGTCAGCCTTGAAAGATTGTATTTTTCTAGAAAGGTGTCCATTTCTTCTAGGTTATCCAGTTTGTTGCCATATAATTTCTCACAGTATTCTCTCATGATTCTTTGTATTTCTGTGGTGTCCATAGTGATTTTTCCGTTCTCATTTTTTATTCTGTTTATGTGTGTAGACTCTTTTTTTCTTGATAAGTATGCCTAGGGGTTTATCTATTTTGTTTATTTTCTCAAAGAACCAGTTCTTGCTTTCATTGATTCTTTCTATTGCTTTATTCTTCTCAGTTTAATTTATTTATTTCTGCTTTAATCTTTACTATGTCCCTCACTCTACTGACCTTGGGCCTCCGTTCTTCTTCCTTTTCTAGTTTCATTAATTATGAATTTAGACTGTTCATTTGGGATTGTTCTTCTTTTCTGAGGTAGGCCTTTATTGCAATATATTTCCCACTTAGCACAGCCTTTGCTATGTCCCACAGATTTTGTGGTGTTGAATTATTGTTGTCATTTGTCAGCATATATTGCCTGATCTCTGCTTTTATTTGGTCATTGATCCATGGATTATTTAGGAGCATATTATAAAGCCTCCATGTGTTGTGGGCTTTTGCTTTTTCTTTGAGTAATTTATTTCTAGTTTCATACCTTTGTGATCTGAGAAGCTGGTTGGTACAATTTCAATCTTTCTGAATTTACTGAGATTCTTTTTGTGGCCTAGTATATGATCTATTCTTGAAAATGTTCCATGTGCACTTGAGAAGGATGTGTACCCTGTTGCTTTTGGATGGAGTGTTCTGTAGATGTCCATTGTTCTAAAACATTGTTCAGTGCCTCTGCCTCTATTTATTTTCTGTCTGCTTGATCTATCCTTTTGAGTGAGTGGTGTATTGAAGTCTCCCAAAATGAATGCATTGCATTTTATTTCCCCCTTTAATTCTGTTAGTATTTGTTTCACATATGTAGGTGATCCTGTGTTGGGTTCATAGATATTTATAATAGGATATAACTTTTGTTGGACTGACCCCTTTATCATTATGTAATTTCGTTCTTTGTCTCTTGTTACTTTCTTTGTGTTGAAGTCTATTTTGCCTGATACAAGTACTGCAGCTCCTACTTTTTTCTCCCTATTAGTTGCATGAAATATCTTTTTCCATCCCTTCACTTTCAGTCTGTGTATGTCTTTGGGTTTGAAGTGAGTCTCTTGTAGGCAGCATATAGATGGGTCTTGTTTTTTTACCCATTTCATGACTCTACGTCTATTGATTGGTGCATTTAGACCATTTACGTTTAGGGTGATTATAGATAGGTTCTGTACTTATTGCTTTTGCAGGCTTTAGATTCATGGTTATCAAAGTTTCAAAGGTAATTCCCTTACTATCTAACAGTCTAATTTAACTCACTTAGTATGATATTATAAACACAACCTAAAGATTCTTTTTTTTCACCGTTTTTCTTCCTCCTCCATTCTTTGTATGTTATGAATCATATTCTGTACTCTTTGTCTAGCCCTTGGGTGATATCTTCTTAGCCTTAGGAATACTTCCATCTATAGAAGTCCCTCCAAAATGAACTGTAGGTATGGTTTGTGGGAGGTAAATTCTCTCAGCTTTTGCTTATCTGAAAATTGTTTAATCCCTCCTTCAAATTTAAATGATAACCATGCCAGGTAGAGTATTCTTGGTTCAAGTCCCTTCTGCTTCATTGCATTAAATATATCATGCCACTCCCTTCTGGCCTGTAAGGGTTCTGTTGAGAAATCTGATGATAGCTTGATGGGTCTTCCTTTGTATGTGATCTTTTTTCTCTCTTTTGCTGCTTTTAAATGTCTGTCTTTATCCTTGATCTTTTCCATAATTATTATATGTCTTGATGTTGTCTGCCTTGGGTCCCTTTTATTGGGAGATTTGTGCACCTCCATGGCTTGAGAGACTATCTCCTTCCCCAGATTGGTGATGTTTTCAGCAAGTACCTCCTCAACGACACTTTCTATCCCTTTTTCTCTTTTTTCTTCTTCTGGTACCCCTATAATGCGAATATTGTTCCATATGGATTGGTCACAAAGTTCTCTCAATATTCTTTCATTCTTAAAGATTCTTTTTTCTCTCTGTGCCTCAGCTACTTTGTATTCCTCTTCTCTAATTTTTATTCGATTTACCATCTCTTCAACTATATCTAATCTGCTTTTAAATCCTCCACTATATGTTTCATTTCAGATATAGAATTTCTTCATGATTGAATCTCCATCTTAAATTCATTCCTGAGTTCTTGAATACTTTTCTGTACCTCCATAAGCATGTTTATGATTTTTATTTTGAACTCAGTTTCAGGAAGATTATTAAGTTCAGTTTCATTTGGCCCTCTTTCTGCGGCTTGTGAGATTTTGGTCTGAACCATGTTCTTTTGACATCTCATATTTCTGTGTGACACCCTCTACTGCCCAGAAGCTCCAGTCTCTGGAGCTGCTCAGCCCCTAGAGTGAGGTTGGGGGTCAGAGGGGAGCATATCTGGTCCTTGGGGGAGGAAATATCTGTTTCCTGATTCCCATCTGCCATGCCTGTCTCCCGTATCAGAGCCAGTGGGCCAAGCACACAGATGTAAGCCTCTGTGCTTTTTGTCTCTAGCTGTGGTAGGCAGGGCCTCCCTCTTACTGGCCTGATGCCAGCACAGTGATTGCAGTTTTTCAAGCAGGTGCTGGCAGGCCAGGAGGAAGACACAGCAGCTGTAAATCACAGTGGGGGCCTGGGAGCTGAGTAGCCAGCCAGGGGTATCGAGCACCTGAAGTTTCTCAAATATACCAATCTGTTGGGCATAACATGCCCAGACAACCTAGTACCCCTATCTCTTCTCCCTTGCAGCAAACTCCATGCAAACCCTGCCCCTTCAGCAGCCCTCTCACTGCTAGCAAGCCTCTCAGACCACCTGCCTTTCCCTTGTCCCAGAGCAGCCAGGTGTGGATTCCATCATCCACAAATGGCTGGCATCTATCTCTCAAGCACTCCGCCTGTCCCAGCTCCCCATTCCCCAGAGCACTACACAATGTAGGTTTCTGCTCGCAAAGCAGATCTCTAGGGCTAAGTGTTCAGCAGTCCCAGGCTTCCACCCCCTCCCCACGCCATTTCTCTTCCTCCCTCAGGTGAGCTGGGTGGGGGAAGGGCCTGGGTCCCTTCGGTTCAAGGCTTTGGTACATTACCCTCTTTTGTGAGGTCTGCTGTGTTTGTGAGGTGTGTATGCAGTCTAGTGCAGCCTTCTTTCCTGTTGCTGTTTTAGGATTAGTTGTATTAACTATATTTTCACACTATCTGGTTTTGGGAGGAGTTCTCTGTCTCAACCCTCATGCCGCCATGTAGGATTCTGTACCCAGCATACTGCTTTTAAAAATGGAATCTTGGCATTAAGATGGAGTCCCTCCTGTTCTTACTATGCTTACTATTTATATCTCATCATGTTTTGGAAAATTAAGAATGATGCTTTCTCCATGTCTCTGACCTACATCACTCTCATTATAGGTAATTGTATTCATGAATTGTGAATCTCGCTTATTGAATCCAAAATTTGGGATTGCAGCTCATTAAAAGTATTGTGACTTAATATAAAGAATGAGATAAGTAATGGTAGATTAAACTGCATAGAGTGAAAGGTTGCTTTTCACATCTCAGAAAATGGGTATTGTATTTGGTGTAACCTTGACCATTCTTTCCCCCTACCTGAAATCAGTATCTCCTGCTTTTCCCTATCCTATTTTCTTCTGATCCTTCCTTTTTGCAGGAGCATTTTCTGATTCTTTAACACTGAGTGAGGGTTTCCTTCTTTCCTTGCATCCCATTGGTGTTTGTGTCTACTGGATTATGTAACCCAGTGTATTTAAATGCTTTTTGCATTCATGTGTCAATCTCAGTGAAGTGGATTTCTTTCCCTTATATCAGGTGGGTCTTTGCATAGAGCACATATTTAGGAAGTATGGGCAAACAAAACCACATTTTAATGCAGGCTTAGAGAATAAAATGGAGTTGTGTAAGACTAGACTTTCTAACCATTCTGAGATGGATAGTTAATAGCCACTGATGATCACAGATGGAGTTGATCTAGCAACTGAGGGTCTCAGGAAACTTGTCTTTTCTTGTCTGTTGAGTCAGGAAACCTACTACTATAAACCTTGTTATCTTAGATACCCTGGAGACAGATGTCTGTTTTGATTCTAGATATCGTCCTCAACCTTGCTGAATGTCAGGGCTCATGTGTCCATGTAAAAATCATACATACATATAAATGTGCATACACAAACATATATTTATATATACATATATATAACGTGTGTGTGTATATATATATATAATACATATATGTGTGTGTGTATACACACACCCACACACACACATATGTATTTATAAAACTGTTTGCCATACTTGCATTTCCAAAAAAGCATTGGTGCCTATACCCAAATAATATACCATATTGTAAATGTGTTAGCTAGTTTTAAATTTCTGCCAAGGGACTTTCAATGATTGATGGGTCAGAGCTACTGGCTGAGGAATATCCTGGGCATCTCCTACCAGAAAATATCTCCAGTCCTCACTAATGTGTAAGAGCTTTAAAGATAACAATTATTTGGCTAACTTAATTTTTCAGGTTTTAGTACTTCATGAGTGCTCAGTGTATTTATTTGAATAAACAGTGGCTGAGCTATGGTGCTTCTAGTGGTTGTAATGAGTCTCACAATTTTGGCGTTTGATGTCAGTTTACAGATTTAATATGTTAACTTCCTGATTCCATCTTGCACAGTATTTTTTTCTTTGTACATATAAGAGATTGACTGCTTTAAGGAAGTACTGAGATACACGAGATGAAAAACGGTCGTTTATCCTTAATCAAAATATATTATTTTATTCAAAATATAAGCACAAGTAAAACCGTAGAAGCTTTGCCATGAAAATAAATTGCTTTTGTATTTATTTTTACTTAAACACCACCAAATTTAGCATTATCCATTTTATCAATGCACTGAGTTTCCGTATCTAGGCCATTCCTAATATTACCCTTTCCTCCCATTCAAAACTGATTTAGAACTATGCTTACAAAATTTTTCAAAGTGTTTATACGGAATTGGTATTAATTGTTCCTAAACGTTTGCTAAAATTTAAAAAAATTTAGCAAAATTTCTCGGCCTAGAGTTTCCTTTCTAGAAAACATTTTTTCACTCTTTTATGTTTCTGTAAGACTCTAATTTTTTAGAACTGTTACTAAATTACTAAATACAGAGGAGCACCCACCCTCTAAGTCTGTAGGTCCTAATCTTGTCTATCATGAGAAAAGCAGATAACACTAGTTATTGAAATATTACATATATTGACACAGCAGGATTGTCAGGTAGAAATTTCCAGTAAATGTTTAAAGTGCAAACTTTAGAAGGGATATACAATGTCACAAATTCACTTAGAGATATCCTAGCAGATAGAATAACTGAAATAATTTATTGCATGTTTGAAAATTTTTAGAGAAGAAAATAGAAAGCTGGAGGTAGAAGCCTTGCAGAAAAATTTCCATTTAGGATATGGGAATAAAGTGGGGAAAAAACAAGATAGTAGGTTTCCCTACAGAGATGAAGAAATAGACACATGGGAATCCAGGTCAGATGAGGACTGAGGGATGTACAATCCTGGAGTGAAGTGAAAATGATCGAAATACTGAGTCCCTGAGGAACTAAAGGCTCATGATGGCCCCAGGTATGTGATCTCCTTGTTTCCCCTTTACACAAGAAACCTATTCCCTGAGGAAAAGCTGAGCAGGCTTCCACCCTGTATATAGCCAAGTGCATTGTATCATTGAATTCATATTAAATCTGTGTCTAATCAGGTATCAAATGTATTACTAACGAGGAGGACATTATTCTCTGCTGCTTGAAATGATTCAAAGTCATCATGAGGAATTATGGCCTGTAGCCCAGAAATATTTCCAAGACAAAGATGAGTCTTCTAAGCTGCTTCCTCTTAGAATCAAATGTATCAAAGGTTCAGAGCCTGACATTTTCTCTCCAGTACCACAGGGTTAAATACCAATGATACAAGAACACTGAGGTGTTCTGACTCCAGAAGAGAAGTTTCTGAGTTCTGCTTATAATAATAGGTTCCCTGTTTTGAGATGGAAGGGACCTAAGGCATGCCACTTGCTTTCCCATTTTGTACATTTCTGAGTTTCAGGTGAGTGTGATGGAACATTCTATTATAAGGGAAAGTGGGGAATGTTCAGAGACATTAGGTGCTCTGGGGTTGCAGTATCTCAGTTAGTAAATTCCTTCTCCCAGGAAGGAACTCATCACTCTTCTACATTTATGGCTTTTCCCTGTGGCATGGGCAGTAACTTAACCCATCCTAGACTCTGGTCAGTTACTTGTCATAGAAACAGTGTTCCTGGAAGAAATGAGAGGAGGATGATTCTGTCCTCCTCTAAACTTATCCCCCTTCCTTGTTTTTTTCAGCCTTCATGTTTGCATATTGAACCTCTGGCCTTCCCTCTGAAGGCTATTTGTGATTCTCTTTACTATATGAGCTTATTTAGGCCCCAATAAGGGAGAGTTTGTGTTAGTCAATATCATGGGAGTGGTAAAGCCAGTTCTATGTGCCCAAGTTGGGCTATTCTCGGGCATTCTCAGCTAATACATTTTCTTTTAAAACAATAGAGCGTAGGAATTATTGATTGTTCTCTAACGTAGTCTTTTTCCTGTCTGCAGATTCCTGTAGAGAAAAATGCCTACTGGAAATGGCTCTTTCCTGACTGAATTCATTCTGGTGGGATTAACAGACCAACCAGATCTCCAGCTCCCCATGTTCTTCCTGTTTCTAGTAATGTATTTGGTCACTGCAATGGGAAATTTGGGCATGATATTTCTAATTTGGTTGAATTCATACCTCCACACTCCCATGTGCTTTTTCCTCTTTAACTTGTCTTTTATAGACTTCTGCTATTGTTCTGTGTTTACACCCAAAATGCTGCTGGATTTCTTATCAAAGAAGAATGTTATTTCCTACATGGGGTGCATGAGCCAGCTCTACTTTTCCTGTTTTTTTGCTATTTCAGAATGCTATGTGCTGACATCAATGGCCTATGATCGCTATGTGGCCATCTGCAACCCGCTGTTGTATAAAGTTTCCATGACCCCTAAAGTGTGTTCCAGCCTTATGCTTGGTTCTTACATGATGGCCTTTTCTGGTTCCATGGCCCACACTGGATGCATGTTGAGACTGACCTTCTGTGATGCCAACACCATCAACCATTATTTGTGTGACATCCTCCCTCTACTCCAGCTCTCCTGCACCAGCACCCATGTCAATGAGCTGGTGGTGTTCATTGTGGGGGGCATCAACATCATTGTGCCCTGTCTCACCATCTTTGTCTCCTATGGTTTCATCCTCTACAGCATCCTCTACATCAGCTCCACTGAGGGCAGATCCAAAGCCTTCAGCACCTGCAGCTCCCACATCACTGCTGTTTTTTTGTTCTTTGGATCATGTGCATTTATGTATCTACAACCTTCTTCTGCTGGGTCTATGGATGTGGGAAAAATCTCTTCTGTCTTTTATACCAATGTGGTTCCCATGATGAACCCCTTAATCTACAGCTTGAGGAACAAGGATGTTAAACGTGTTCTGCGCAAAACCCTGAGTCGAATGATATTTTGATCAGAAACAGCATCTGTCTGTGCAGATAGTCACAGGAGTGGACACACTTGGGTGTTCAATTCCAGTAATTTTATTGACAGCTATCTCATCCTCTTTCTTATGCTGTAGGAAATTTTAATATTCTGTCATTTATTTTTACTTTAGAAATGTTTACATTTTCTCTTGTTTTTGATGGTTTTATTTGGTAATTAAGTATAGATTATATGCAATATAATATTGGTTTCAGTTAAACAACTTAGTGGTTCATCAATTATATACATTACTAAATGGTCATCCTGATTAGTGAAATTATCTTGTCACCATACAAAAGTATACAATATTATGAAATATTTTCACTGTGCTATGTACTGCATGCTTGTGACTAAATTATTTTATAATTTGATGTTTATAACCTAATAGATCTCTCTTTTTGTCTTCACTATTTTAACATTTCTTCTTACCTTTATTTTAATAGCAGTAATAATATTAACAAAATTTTTTATCTGTTTCTTTTTCTTTATCATTTTGAATTGTTTTTCTCTCTAGAAATAGAAGTCTTGTCTATAAATGATAAAGTCACGAAAATTAGGGTGACATAATGTCATTGAGATGTCTTATCTGGCACTTGCCATTGGAAGCATGAATCAAACGATGTGTTTCTACTATCTTTCCAACATCCGTGAGTAACAGTACGTCTCTAATGCCGCAGGTAGATGGTTCTGTAAAGACTGTTAAGGGCAACCTATTTTGCATCTGTGAACACTGCACTGTATTTCCTTTTACCAACGATTTTCATACTTTTACATATTCCAACACTGCACATAATTGTTTGCAGAACATAACTTTAGCATGGATCGTAAAGTAAAGCTCAGAAGGCTAATGATTTACAGTCACAAATCTTCTTAACAATAAAACCTAGACTGTACTCTAAGCGTCTGATTTAAAGTCTCCTACTTTTTCTAGTATACTGTGCTTGTGCTTCATTACAGTATTTTGGTTTGAAAAGCATGGAATACGAGAAAACATTCCTAATCTTGATGTACTCTGTGCTTTGTTCCACGGTGATACATAAATTTCTCTCAGGCTGTGTATTGCTTTTTTTTGTTTGTTGTTTAGGAAAACAGTTTGATGGTTCCTTTTGTTGCAAAAGGGGAGGTCTTTTGGGCCAGTACAGTTGGGAAATAATTGGCTGAAATAAGAAAGTTTCTTCTTCCACAAAATTAGAAAAAAGAAAAAATTGGGAATAGTTGCAAGAATTTGTAATTCAGAAAATGAGGCACGAGAGAGAAAGGTCCCAGAACATATAATTAGTCCAGGATTCAACAAGATATATGGCCAATAATTAAGAGACCACTGTGGGCAGGGTTGTCATGAGGATTTGCAAACACTCAAAGTAGGAGAGCAAGTGAGAGTTTTATTTAGAGATAAAGTGAGAGGAAAGAGCCCCTGGCTTTCACCAGGAGAGGACAAGAGAGCCCGAGGGATGATATTTTTGATACTTTTTTAAATTCAGTTTGCTAATATTTTATTTAGGATTTTTGCATCTATGTTCATCAGGGATATTGGTCTGTAATTTTCTTTTTTTATGGAGTCCTTGCCTGGTTTTGGTATTAGAGTGATGCTGGCCTCATAGAATGAGTTCGGAAGGATTCTCTCTTCTTCCACTTTTTGGAAAACTTTAAGGAGGATGGTTATTAGGTCTTCTCTAAATATGTGATAAAATTCAGCGGTGAAGCCATGTGGTCCAGGGGTTTTGTGCTTAGGTAGTTTTTGATTACCAATTCAATTTCATTGCTGGCAATTGGTCTGTTCAGATTTTCTGTTTCTTCCTGGGTCCATCTTGGAAGGTTGCATTTTTCTCGAAAGTCGTCCATTTCTTCTTGGTCATCCAATTTGTTAACATATAATTTGTCATGGTATTCTCTATTAATTCTCTGTATTTCTGTGGTGTCTACAGTTATTTTTCCTTTTTTCATTTCTGATTATGTTTATGTGTGTACACTTTCTTTTTTTCTTGATAAGCCTGACTTGGGATTTATCCATTTTGTTTATTTTCTTGAAGAACAAGCCCCTCCTTTGATTCTTCTTGCTGTTTTATTGTATTCCATTTTGTTTATTTCTGCTCTGATCTTTACTATATCCCTCTTCATACTGTCTTTGGCCTCATTTTTTCTTGTTTCATAAATTCGAGGTTAGACTGTACATTTGGTATTGTTCTTCTTTCTCAGGGTATGCCTGTATTGCAGTACACTTTACTCTTAGAACTGCCTTCACTGTATCCCACAGTTTTGTGGGTATTGAGTTGTTGTTTTCATTTGGCTCCATATATTGCTTGATCTCTGTTTTTATTTGGTCATTGATTCATTGATTATTTACTAGCTGGTTATTAAGCACCATGTGTTTGTGTGCTTTTTTGTTTACTCTGCATAATTTATTTCTATTTTCATATCTTTGTGGTCTGAGAAGGTAGTTTTCACAATTTCAATGTTTTGAATTTACCAAAGCTCTTTCTGTGGCCTTGTATGTGATCTATTCTGATAAGTGTTCCATGTGCACTTGAGAAGAATATGTATCCTGCTTTTTTTCAGTGGAATGTTCTGTAGATGTCTGTTAGGTCCATCTCTTCTAGTGCCCAAAAGCTCTACTCACTGGAGCTGCCCAGTGCCTGGAGCAATGTTGGGGATCATAGGCACATGGCACTGGTGCCTGCTGGGAGGAAACAGCTCCTTACTGCTCCCCAGCTGCTGTGCCTGCCCCCCTGCCAGTTCCAGTGAGCCAATCTTGTTGAAAGGAGTCTTTCCCTTATGATGCCCCTATCACTGTCATAGGCACCGCCTCCTTCTGGCTGGCTGGAACACTGGCTGGGGCAGCAGGTGTGCAGACTGGTGCCTGCTGGGGAGAAGGCATATCAGGCTGCATATAACAGTGGGTGGTCTCAGTGTTGCATTGCCAGCAAAGTGATGGAGTGTCTGAAGCTCCTGAAAGTTCCCAACCTGCTGGACTGTGTGTGCTGGGACGATTTTGTCCTCCTGCCCTTTCTCCTTACCAGCAGTCTCTGAGTAATCTTTACCCTTTAGCACTCCTCTTGCTGCTGGGAAGTCTTTCAAAGTAATCACCTTTTTCTGTCCCAGAGCGGCCTTTTGTGCGTACATTTCTCCAGAAGCAGATGGAATCTCAGTCTCTCTGAGTATTCGGCCTTCCCCCGCTTTCCAACTCCACTAATCTCCAGAGCACCATGTGATGTGGGATTGTCATCCCAGAGCAGATCCCCAGGCTATTGCTCTCTCCCCACTCCATTTCTCTTCCTTCCATTGCTGAGCTGATGTGGGTGGAGGTCTTGGGTCCCACCAGATCACGGCATTGCTACCTAACCCTTTCCTGTGAGGTCTTCTCTTTTCCCCAGATGTAGGCAGTCTGTTCTCCAGCCCTCAGGTCTCTCAGGATTAGTTGTATTTGCTGTATTTTAATATTACATGTGGTTTTTGGAGGAGGATTCTGACTCTCACTTCTCACACCTCCATCTTTTCCCCCCATTCCAATTTTTCCCATTAAAATTTTCTACTTATATTGGAATTAATTTGATGTTTTTTTGTACTTTAATAATATGGAAGCTGTAATCTTTAATTTGAAATATGTATTATATCCAAGATAAGTGTGTAAGTGGAATAAATTGCCACATATATTCAATATGCAACTACAGTACATGCAATTTGCAATTTGTTTTACATTTTCACTTCAATATGTTTTATGAATCTCTTTATTTCCTTTTATGTTTAGCATTTATTTCTGCTAATAGCTTTATTGACATAATTCACATACCCTTAAATGTGCTGAACAGTAAAGAGAATACATAATAATTTCATAAATTCTTCCACTCAGAAAAAATCATTTTTTAACAGCTTGTTATCAAATATAACTGAGTTGGGACTGACACTAACAAAATAGTGGTCTAGCAGGTTACAGCCCTCATCTTCCCACAAAAACATATTGATTTAGCAACTGGTCAAGTATGAATATAGCTCTGCGAGAGCTGGGAATAAAGCTACATAAAACCTGAGGAGACCAATGAGTGAGTATGGTTGCACAGAAAAGCATAGGAAACATTTGTCCTGTATCAACCCAGCCTTCAGGCAAGCATATCTTGGTGGTAAGAGGGGTCCCTGTGGGAAATGAGCAGTGCAGGAGGAGTCCAGCAGCCTTTACTACTGTGGATCAGCAATCCTCACTGCCATGTCAAACAACTGTATCTTTCACCACCAAGAATCTGCATGACCTTTGCAGATGCTGAGCCTAGGTGACAGGGCTGCTTGGAGTCAGTACCACTGTGGTTCCCTGGATGGAGAGCCATTCTGTGCACGTCCCATACCTGAGTGGCTGCTCCTGTAAGCATCCTCCATCCAACAACCACATGAACAATGTGCCCTGGCATGCCATCACTACATGCACTTTATGCCCTGTGTCTTGGTGTAGTCAACACCTACGTATATATTACAAATCTGACATCAAGAGGAATACCCTCAGCTGTGACTTCTCCCAGTAGGGAGAAGAGTAGAACTCCAATAGCCTTCATCACTGATGACAAGCTTCATCTTCACGAACAATGACCCCAGCTGATGGAGCTACAAGAGTCCATGCCTTCTGTGTCTATAAAGTCACTTTAGACTTAAGAACACATATAGGCTGAATGTCATGTAAAGGAAAAAATATTCCATGGAAATGGTAACCAAAGGAAACCAGGTTTGACTGTAGTTATATCTGAAAAATATAGTCTTAAATTCAGAATCTGTCAAAAAGACACAAAGAAGATTATTATATAGATAAATTATATTCTTCAGAAAGACATTATAATTATACATACATGCATACCCAACAACAGGTCACCTATATTACAAAGCAAATATAGACATATTTGAAGGAAAAAATTATAGCAATACAGTAACAGTAGGGAACTTAACTATCCCTGTTTCAACAATGGAAAGAACATCCAGACACAAAATCAGGAAAGAGCTGCTGACTTGACCAACCCTATAGACAAAAGGGAAGTAATAGACATAAGAGAACTTTTCACCAAACAACAAATGGATATACATTCTTCCCAAGTCCCTGTGGGACATTTCCAGGGTAGATTGTGTATTACGTCCCAGAACAAGTGAACAAATTTAACAAGATAGAAATCCTTGCAAGTATCTTTTGGACCATAATAGCATGCCACTAAATATCAGTAATAGTAAAAAATGGGAAAACTAACAAATATATGGAAAGTCAATATACAATCCTGAAGAACCATTAGGTCAAAGAAGAAATCACATGGAGCCCAAAGTATCTTGGGATAGGTAAAAATGAACACATAACATGCCAAAAATTATGGAACGGTTTGGAAACAGTTCTAAAGGAACATTCATAAACAGGTATACTAAAGATGAAGAAAGATCTGAAATAAAAAAGTGTAACTTTATACAACAATGGACAATAATAAAAAGTGTAAAGTTAATGCAGAAAACAAGTAATAAAGGTAAGAGCAGAAATCAATCAGAGAGTAGAGAAAGCAATAAATCTAAGATGAGATGTTTTTAAAAATTATAAAAACTTTAAATTGTTTTTATAGATTGAGAAAAAAAGGGAGAATACTCCAATATATGAAGTGATAGAAGGTCTTATAGTAGATGACTCAGAAATCAGAAGGATCACAATGTACTATTATGAACATCAGATGATGAGAAATTAAATAACCTAGAACAAACGGATCGGTTCCTAGAAACACACAACCTACAAAAACTGAATAATAATTAGAAAGCCTGAAAACACCAAAAACTGAAAGATTGAATCTGTAATCAAAACCTCTCAACAAGAAAAGCCCAGGCTCAGATGGCCTGAGTGAATAGTACCAAACATTCCAAGAAGAAACGGTACTAAATCTCCTTAAACTCTTCTAAAAAATAGAAGACAAGGGGACACTTCTTACATGTTATTAAGCCAGCATTGGAAAATCTCCGAGATTCAAATGAAACTGGAAGAAAACACAAGACTTAAGGAAAATAAAAGTCTGATGAGCATCATGATGGAAGTTCTGAAAACACAAAAAATGACAGCCAACATTAATTGACTATTTACCATAGACCAGGCACTGCTGTAACCTTTTGACTTTCACTTTTTCATATAATCATCATAAAAGATCATTGAAGGAGATGCTATTTTACCATTACTATTTTACAAAAAAGAACCAGAGGGAGAAAGAAATTAATTTTCCCAAGGTGTTACTGTTAGTGAGAGCAGGAGGAGGACTCATACACACATCCTTTAAGTCTTTAGCCCCTATTCTGTTTTGTGTTGAGAAGAAATAGATGATCTCAGTCACGGAAATGTTTCATAAATGGTCTCAGCAGGATAGTATGGTAGAAATTTCCACTAGAAGTTCAGAAGTTAAGACTTTACAATGAATACGTGACATTGCAAGTTATTTTAGAGATATCACAGGAGGGAGATATTTGAAGTGATATTCTGCATCTTGAAAATTTTCAAATAAAGAAACAAAGAATCCTGGAATCAGGACCCTTGCATAAAATGTTCCACTTAGGATCTGGGAAGAAAGAAAGACTAGCACACATTTCCCTTCAGAGATGATGATGACAGGGAGTTGGGAGTGCAGTTTTGGGAGACGGGCAAGCCCTACAGTGACCAGAAAAATGAGTAAATATAGAGTCCCTAAAGAAGTAAAGACAGATCCATGGCCCAGGGCGTAGTATACAATCCTGTTATTCCTTTTTGACTTATTCCCATGGGGAAAAGACTAAGCCAGCTTCTACCCTGTTTATAACCAGATGCATTATTTCATTAAATCCACATTCAATCATCTGTATCTTAACAAGTGTTTGGAATATATGGTAGCAATAAAGAACTTATTTTTCTCGCGATTTAAGAAGACCCCATGTCTATTCTGACATTATGACCTGTAGTTCAGAAAGATTTACAACACACATCTGAGATAAAATCTACAGCATCCTCTTAGAATCAAGAGCCAAAGTCTCAGCCTGAAATTGCCCTTCCAAGACCACAGGGGTGAAAAAAGGTGATAAGGAAGCACTGAGGTTGTCTGGCCTAAGGAGGGTGAGTTCTTGATTTCCATTTACATGAATGTCCCTATTGTTGTGAGATGGATATACAGAGATCCATAATCCACTTTCTTTTCCATTTTGTGCAATTCTGAGATTCAAGTGAAACTGGAAGAAGATTCTGTTTGAGGCAAGACCTCTGAATGTTCAGAGACATTAAGGGGTTCAAGGCGCACATTATCTTAGTAAGATCCCATGCTATGGAAGGAATTCTTGCTCTTCTATAATTTATGGTTTTCACTCTGGGACACAGGCAGTAGCCTAACCTCTCTAAGTGTTAGTTTAGAAGCTGTGTTCTGGTTCCCCAACACTAAGTCTGAGCTGCATTATATGGCAGCACCTGGATATTGGGATCCCTGTCTCCAATTTTACTGGTGAGGAGAGGGCTCACATGAATGAGGACATGGTGAGATGAGAGTAGGACAGTCTGTCCTGGAATATCCTTCCTCATGCCTTTTCCCTTGGTTTTCTTAGCAGCAATATTTGGGTAGGGCAGGCAGCACTGGCCTCCCCTCTGCGGTCTCATTTTGTGATTCCTTGTCACGTTTATCTCATAAAGGGCTCTGATGAAGGGAGTGTCAGTGTCACCCGGTGTGAGAATGGTAAAGGCAGATTTTACAGGTTCAGACTGGATTATTCCCAGATATTTGCAGCCTATATGTCTTCTTGTAGGAAGAAATATTATAGGAAGAGCTGCTTTTCCTTTAATTATTTTTTTATTCCTGTGCTCACAGGTTACCTTGGAAAAGAATGGCTTCTGGAAATGGCTCTCTCATTGCTGAATTTATTCTTTTGGGATTAACAGACAAACCAGATTTCCAGCTGCCACTTTTCTGCCTGTTTCTAGTAATATATATGCTCACTGAGGTGGGAAATTTTAGCTTGATAATTCTAATTGGGCTGAATTCACATCTGCAAACTCCCATGTACTTTTTCCTCTTTAACTTGTCTTTTATAGACTTTTGTTATTCTTCAGTATTTACACCAAAAATGTTGATGAATTTCTTAACAAAGAAAAATATAATCTCATACATGGGGTGCATGACCCAGTTCTTTTTTTTCTGTTTTTTTGTTATTTCTGAATGCTATGTGCTGGCATCAATGGCCTATGATCGCTATGTGGCCATCTGCAACCCACTTTTGTATTATGCTGCCATGTCCCCTAAAGTGTGTTCCAGCCTCATGCTTGGTTCATACTTGATGGCCTTTTCTAGTTCCATGGCCCACACTGGCTGCCTGCTGAGACTGACCTTCTGTGATGCCAACACTATCAACCATTATTTGTGTGACATCCTCCCTCTACTCCAGCTCTCCTGCACCAGCACCTACATCAATGAGCTGGTGGTGTTCATTGTGGGGGGCATCAACATCATCATGCCCTGTCTCAGCATCTTTGTCTCCTATGGTTTCATCCTCTCCAGCATCCTCCACATCAGGTCCACTGAGGGCAGGTCCAAAGCCTTCAGCACCTGCAGCTCCCACATCATTGCTGTTTCTTTGTTCTTTGGATCATGTGCCTTTATGTACCTTCAGCCAACTTCTGCTGGATCTGTGGATGTGGGAAAAATCTCTTCTGTCTTTTATACCAATGTGGTCCCCATGATGAACCCTTTAATTTACAGCTTGAGAAATAAAGATGTTAAAGTTGCTCTGAGAAAAACCCTGAGTAGGAGAAATTTTTGATCAGAAACAGTGTTATTTTGTAGGTAATTATGGAACTGGTATATTCTGTTCATTGTAGTGGTTTAAGTGAAAGCCTTTTAACCATGGTGTAGGACATTTGTGTCATCTCAATTTGTTTCCAGTTTTTAATGGTACATCTTCCTGCCTCACTATTTTCATAATTTCCTCTTTTCTTTCTTTACCTGATTGTAAACAACATTAAAGTATACATTTTGTTCCCCATGGTCATTATGGAGTTTGTTTTTTCTCTTGGGAAAAATTTGTACAGAGTTGTAAATGATTTAGAAAAGTATCCCTAGGGTAATATTGGACCGTTGAGCTTTCTTTTTTCTATTGAAGGATTTCCTATCTGCCGTTTATCATATTCCACTGGATCCAGGAGAGAGATGATAATTTCTTTCTACTCCTGTTTTACATTCTCCCTTGGTCAGGGATGTGCCTCCTTTAAATGCAAGTTTCACAGAGAGAGCAGGTTCCCCAAAAACTATAAAACATAAGCCCTTTCCCAGGTGTGAACACTATGCAGTAAGCTCCTTTTGGCAGAGATTTACCTTTGTAACTATGCAACTGACACACACAATAGATTATTAATGTATATTTATTGTATAGACAAGATGCTGAAGCCCAGTTACTGATTCAATTCACAAACTTTATGTGCATGTGTGTGCAATCATTTCCTTGATTATATAAACACACACAGGCACACCCTCCTGCATGCACACACACATAAACATTTTGTTCCTGTAGTTGCCTAACAACTATGGATTGGGGCTATATGTCACAATCATTAAATCATGGTAAGAGAAAAATATACATGGAGATTCTCATAATGCAGCAGAGTAGAGCTACATACTATATGTCAATTGGTCCTAAAATCATCTTATATGGTCAAAATTACTTCTTAAATTAGATTTTATTTTAGGGCATGTTGAGACAGATGTGGTGCTTCTCCCTAAGTCTGGTGCAGTTGGTTCTTCTGTTGGGCATTGGGACATTTCTCTGGTACAAAATAGGCCCCTTTAAACATTAAAATCACACCCAGTCGGAAGGTTTACTTTATGAGGCAAAGACTCTCATCTTCCTCAGAGACTGGAGGACTATGGAAGCACAAGGACTGTTTGAGGTTTCCCTCTGACATAAAGTTAAATTAAACCATTTTTTTACATTACTACAGGGAAGAGAAGAATGTTGTAATTGCTTTTATGGTGCACCATCTTTGCACCATCACATCTGTCAGTTTCTGTTTTCCATCGATAAGTGATGACAGATGAACAGGAGAGGGAATATTAGTTCTCATTTCATAGGTAATACAACTGACGGTCAGATGTGCTCATGGTGTGTTCCAAGACACAACTTTTGTGTGGTGGAGCAGAGACTGGGACTTGGGTGTTCGTGTGTCTGTGTGTGTGTGAAAGTATAGTTGGTATATAATATTGTATTGGTTTCAGGTGTACAGAACAGTGATTTGACAATTTATGTATATTATGAAATGCTCACCACATTAAATGTGGTTAGAATCTGTTAACCTACAAAGCTTTTAGGATATCTTTTACTGTATGTCCTATGCCATACTTTCATCCTTGCAACTTATTTTATAGCTGAAAGATGTCTCTCTATATACCCTTCACATATTCACCCTTTCCCCCACCACTCCTTTGTGGCAATCACCACTTTCTTCTCTGTATTTATTAGTCTGTTTCTCTTTATTTGTTTTTAATTTTATTAGGTTCCACATATGAGTGGAATCATATGGTATATGTCTTATCTAACTCATTTGACTTAGCATATATTTTCTAGATCCATCCATGTTGTCACAAGGACAAGATTACAATCTTTTTTATGGCTGATTAATATTTCATTGCACGTAAGTACCAATTTTCTTCCATTCCTCTATCAATGGACACACAATTTGTCTCCATATCATGGCTATTGTAAATAATGCTACATTAAATATAGGGTGCATATATCTTTTTGAATTAATTTATTTCCTTCAGGTTAATACCCACGGGTGAAGCCATAAAAGTATAAGAGAAAACAGGTAGTTAACCTTCGAACATTGGCATTAGCAATTTTTTCCTAGATATGTCTCTCCATGAAAGCTAAATAACAAAAATAATCAAGTGGGAGTACATCAAAATAAAAAGTTTCTGAACAGCAAAGGACACAATCAAAAGAAGTACTTGGGAGTTCTGATTCTAAATATGGAAAGGAATGAGTCACAGTATAAATTAGGGAGATGAAAGTACAGCATTGAAAATAGAGTCAATATTTCTGTAACATTATTCTTTATTGACAGATAGTATCTACACTACTTGGAGTGAGGATTTAATAATACTCAGAACTGCTGAACCACTCTGCTGTTTACTTGAAACCAATATAATATTGTATATAGCACTATACTTCATTTAAAAAAGTAAATATGTCAAGGTATTATTTTCTGATTAATATACAGAGTTGCCATACTTCTAAATATCGGTGGAACATGAACAATGGTTAATGTAATAAAAATGCTTTGTAACATAAATAAAAGCAAAATTCTAACGTAAGAAAAAAGTCAAAAAGTTGTGTTTCACGTTTCATTTTTGACATATCAGCGTGTTTTAGTATGTTCTTCCTTAGTATTGATGTACGTAATAAATGGAAACACGTGATTGCAGACCATTATAATCATTTCCACATTAGTTGAACTTTTGCGAGTAGATACAGATTACCGTGAAGCCCTACCTAAAAGTGATAAAACTATAAAGAAAAGTTAGAGAGTGACTGCAACAGTGTCAAGATGGAGAATGGAAGATTAAATGGAAGTACTATCAAGTAGGGGCAAGTACAGGGTGAGGGGGGCTGACAATCTTGTATTTATAGATCTGCTTGGTTGCTATAAGCTGTTCATTTTTTTAATACCCATTGTGCATATTTTGTAGAATTGAATATATATATTTGAGCTTTCACATTAAACTGAGCTTACAAAACTTTGATTATACCCCTATTGAAACTGAATGTTAAAACTAATCAATAAGCAAAGACTGCCATTAGGGTCCAACTATCTGAGAAGAGCCTGCCTAGTACAGAAGGACTCATACAGAAGAACCAGGAGAGGTAGAGTAACATGCAGGGTAATCCAGCCCAGTCCAGGGTAGAGACAATCCCTTACTAAAATCAATGAGAGACTTCCACCAGTGTCTGGGAGGAAGGAACTCAATATATAATCCAACTATATAGGTTTGTAGTAGCTTAAATGTCAATATATTTGGATTAATGAAAAGGGTAGGCTGTAATTTTCATTCCATATCATATTTTTCATTTTCTTAGCCCTTTCTACTTTCTTCATAAAGCTCTTATTTGAAGAATTTTTTTAGGCATTATTTTTGACTAGTATATGACAATAGGAATTTGGACCTTAGAAAAATGGATATATTTAGGCATAGAGAAAAGATTGGGCTTCAATCATCATACATAGTATGAAACATAAGGATTGAATCAGAACCACCTATCACAATGGTAATTCAAGTTTAGAGGTGATTCAGCAGTTAGCAATTTTGTGCTGAGTCTGGGAGTACTGGGACAGAGCACTGTATGTCTCCCCTGCTCCCATAAGCACTGTGGCCAGAGATCGTGTAGAGGTTAATTGCGCACACGGGATTCAGGTTGGCTCATTAGTCAAGTGAAGAGTGAGAAGGAGTTGCCCCTTGGTCTATGTGTGTCATCTTAACGCCTTTACTGTGTGTTTATTTTTCTGTAAATAAGTGACAATGTTGGGAAGTTGCCATGATTTGGGAATTTTTCAGCCATTTTTTCTCTGAGTAAGTCTTCTGGTCTTTTCTCTCTTCTCCTGCCAGAATTTCTGAAACGTATGCATTGATCCACTTCATACGGTCCAGTAAGTCCCTGGCTTTCTTTACTATTTTTCATATTGCCCCTCCAACTAAATAATTTGCAATGCCGCATTTCACAGTCAATCATCTGTTTGTTTCATCCAGGTGATCTTGAAATACTGAAGTGAATTCTTCTGTTGTTAACATTATTCTTTAGTACATGATTTCTGTTTAGTACTTTAAGTTTTCTGTCTCTGTTGAAATTTTCACTTGGTTCATGTGCTGTCCCCTCAGTATGGTGATCATCTTTATGACAGTTATTTTAACTTCTGTCAGGTTAATCTCCTATTTCCATTTTTATTAGCTTCAGTTTGCAGACATTTATCTTATTCCTTTATGGAAAATATTTCAACTTTCCTTCATTTTCAGTGACCTTCTGCACTGGCGTCTGCACAGGAGGCACAAGGCCCACCTGTCCTAACCTTCATGGGTCCGCCTTGTCCTGGAGAAGTCACAGTTGCCTGTTGGGAGACTCGGCAATCTCTTGAAATTTCTGTTGCCTAACCCTCTGCAATCTCTAGACCTTCATGCATTTTAATTTATATCATTGCAAATTAGTCTGCAAATACCCCAAGGGAGGGGACAACTGAAATAGGTCATTGCATATTTGAAAAATTTCAGAGAAGAAAAATGAATGATGAAGATAGAACCCTTGCAGAAAAAATTTCCATTTAGGATATGGGAATAAAGGGAACAAAAGAAGATAGTAGGTTTCCTTTCAGAAATGAAGATAATAGACACGTGGGAATTTAGGTTGGATCTGCATTTAGGAATGTACAATTCCTAGACTGAAGTGAAAATGCGTGACATACTGAGTCCCTAGGGAAATAAATGCATATCATTGTCCAGGGGATGTGATCACTTGTCCCCCTTTGCACAAGATATCTGTTCCCTAGGAAAAGCTGAGTAAGCTTCAACCCTGTTTATAACCAAGTGTGTTGTGTCACTAAATTCACTAATCGGGTAGCAAATGTGATCATAACAAAAACTATATTTTTCTCTGCTTCTTGAGACAATTCAACATCACAGTGGGGAATTACAACCTGTGGCCCAGAAAGATTTCCAACGCATACATGAATTTAAGTCTGGGCTTCATCCTCATAGAATCAAAGTTATCAAAGGCTCAGAGCCTGACATTTCCATTCCAGGACTATAGGGGTAAATATCAAGGATGTGAGAACACTGAGGTTTTCTGACCTAAGGAGGTGAGTTTCTGAGTTCTGCTCATAATAATATGGTCCTTGTTTTGAGATGAGACCAGAGACCTAAGGCATGCCACTTGATTTCCCAGTTAGTGCAGTTATGAGATCAGGTGAAAGCGATAGAAGAATCAATTTGAAGTGAGAACAGGGAATGTTCAGAGACATTAGGGGCTCAGGGGGTGCATTATTTCAGTTATTAAGTTTCTTCTCCCTGAAAGGATCTCTCACTCTTCTTCATTTATATCTTTTCCTGCTGACATGGACAGTAACTCAACCTGTCCTAGACTCTGCTCTGTTATTTGTAATAGAAACAGTGTTCTTGGAAGAAATAATGAGCTGAGAAAGATGATTCTGTCCTGGTCCAAACTTGACCCTTCTTCCTTGGTTTTTCTAGCAGTTGTGTTTGCATGTTGAAGCCCTGGCCTTCCAGCTCTAGGCTACTTTGTGATTCTCTTTGCTGTATCCAGCTTTTTTAAGCTCCAATAAGGGAGAATTAGTGTCACTCAATATCATGGTAGTGGTAAAGTCAGCTTCTCTCGGTATGAGTTGGGCTATTCTCAGTGATTCCCCGTTTTAACCTTCTTTTCAAAGATGAGACAGTGCTGTAATTGTTGAATTGTTGCCTAATGCACCCCCTTTTTTATTGTATCTACAGACTCCTGTAGAGAAGAATGCATAAGGGAAATCGTTCTTTCCTGACTGACTTCATTCTGGTGGGTTTAACAGACCAACCAGATCTCCAGCTTCCCCTGTTCTTCCTTTTGCTAATAATGTATTTAGTCACAGTGATCAGAAATCTGGGCATGATAACCCTCATTGGGGTGAATTCATACTTCCATACTCCCGTGTACTTTTTTCTCTTTAATATATCTCTTATAGATTTCTGCTATTCTTCTTTATTTATGCCAAAATGTTGATGAATTTCTTATCAAATGAGAATATTATTTCCTTCATGGAGTGCATGGCCCAGCTCTACATTTTCACGTTTTTTGCTATTTCTGAATGCTATGTGCTGGCATCAATGGCTCATGATCTCTATGTGGCCATCTGTAAACCACTTTTGTATAATGCTGCCATGAGCCCTGAAGTGTGTTCCAGCCTTATGCTTGGTTCATACTTGATGGCCTTTTCTGGTTCCATGGCCCACACTGGATGCATGCTGAGACTGACCTTCTGTGATGCCAACACCATCAACCATTATTTGTGTGACATCCTCCCTCTATTCCAGCTGTCCTGTACCAGCACCCATATCAATGAGCTGGTGGTGTTCATTGTGGGGGGCATCAACATCACTGTGCCCTGTGTCAGCATCTTTGTCTCCTATGGTTTCATCCTCTCCAGCATCCTCCACATCAGCTCCACTGAGGGCAGGTCTGAAGCCTTCAGCACCTGCAGCTCCCACATAATTGCTGTTTCTTTGTTCTTTAGATCAGGTGCATTCATGTACCTCCAACCTTCTTATTCTGTGTCTCTGAATGGGAGAAAAATCTTCTCTCTCTTTTATACCAATGTGGTCCCCACGTTGAACCCCCTAATCTATAGTTTAAGGAACAAAGATGTGAAATTTGCTCTGAGAAAAACCTTTGGATTTTCTCCAAACTTTATGAACAGAAACAGTCTCTGTCTGTGCAGGTAGGTACAAGACAGAGAGATTTTGTGTATTTAATTAAAATATTTGTAATGATAACCTTCTTATCATATTTCTGTCTTAACATGATGAAAGATAACTGAGTTGTGTCTTAGTATTTCCAGTCTCTATATCTAGCTCTTCTTTTTACTACCATTTGCACAGTAACTTTTCCACCCCTTTCCTGTTTAGTAATAACATTATTTAGTCTTTTTAAACATTGGAATTTGTGCTTCTTGTTTCCACTAGATAAAGGAATGGTCTACATAGATCAAATTACGTTAAGGATAGAGTGACATTTGGTATTGTTTTCTGCCAACTGATATGAAAATCTAAATCAGATACTGTGTTTCTGCTCATATATCATTATCATCCTATCATCAAATATATATGTTTTAAATACCGGAGATGACGGTTCCATACAAACTATGTATATATAATCCAAATTACATCATTTTGCAATAAAGTTCCTTTGGAAGTGTGATTACTTTTTTACCTTTGTACTCAAATCACCACATATCTAATAATGAAAATATATTTATTGTATGGATGGAAGCGAATCTCAGAATGGTGAATGATTTACCCAGAGTCACACAGCATCATAAACAAAAGGTCTAGAGTAAGGTCTTCATCTTCTGATTTCAAGTCTTCTACTCTGCAATAGGCTTTGCTTCTTTATTCTATTGCTTTTGTTTCCATAAACATGGGTTATTTGAAAACATTTCTAATTTGAATGTTGACTCTATTGTCCAACAACACATGAATTTCTCTTAGATAGACTTTATTTTGTTTGTTTGTTGAGGAAAACAGGTTGTTAGCTTTTTTTGTTGTGCTAGCATACTGGGGAGGTGTTTGTCTCAAATAAGAAGTTATTTTATTTACAAAATTCAAATCCTGAATTTGGAATGTGTGCCAGTGTTTGTATTTCAGAGAACAGAGCACAGGAGAAATGAGCACAGAAACCTTTTGTTAGGCCAGGACTCAAACAGACACATGACCAGTAGAGAAGAGGTCCTTGCATTTGGGAGGGTCATAGTGAGTTTTAGTCACTTTATTTCCTTCTGAAATTCTCTAATTTCTGTACAGTATTTTCAAAATAGTCTATTGTCCATATCTATGATACAACTATAGTGCACAGGGAGTGTGCAATAACAGTGTTTTATAGAATGAATGTAGAAAATCTGTGGCCACATTTGGAAGCAGGTAGAGAGAGGACAGCAGCTTCAGGAAATAAAACAATGAGATATCATTGAAATGTAGTATAAGAACGAGGAATTTACAAAGTAAAATGATGAATAATGAAATGCTCTACCCACAGCTCTCTCCTTTCTCACAGTCTCTAGATTTTTTATGGACATCAGAGGATTTATCTGAATGAGATGAAACTTTAGTAATTTTTGGTATTTGAAAAGTTAAACCCATGGGGCCGAATATCCTCATAACAACGAAATAATTACTGTTTTTTTTTACTTCCACATTCTACTTCCATATGGATTTGAAATACAAAAACCTCCAATTGAAGCTAGGAAAGCAAGGACAACTTGAAGGAAACATTTGGTGAATAATCCGAACTGTGACAATTGCTTAAGTGGAAAAGAGGGTAGATTATTTTTTTTTTTTGAAAAATGCTGCTGTAATTCCTCTGTGTGATTGATCTGGACACACTATAAGTATCTGTCAGTGTATACCTTTAATAATATTCATTATCAACATTTTATTCGCATATTCCCACATTACCAAAATTATTACCATTTTCTGAACTCCACTCAATATTTAAATATTTTGAAATTTAGCATGGGTGATTTTCTGGCTTGTTTGTGTTGCAATGTGCTGTATGTGAGTAACATAAAAATGGCAATGTAACAGACTGATAAAAAGGTAGACTTTCATAATGCAACCTAGTAGAGTTACATCCTACACGTGGACAGATTCTAAGATTGGCCGTACACAGTCAACATTACTCCTGACAGTTGTTTATGCCATCAAACGTGCAGGATGGGGACAGACATGGTTGTTTTCCCTAAAAGCAGCTCAACTGGTTTTTCTCTTGAGCACGGGGACACTTCATTGCATATTCAGCCTAGTTTAGATGAAGGATTCAGATTATATGTGGGGCTTCATTTTACAAAACATGCAGTTTTAAACACTATATGTGACTCTGTTTCGTGACAAGTGTTGCATTCTGAGGCAGAGTCCTGCCCTCCTCGGTGAGTGACAGGGCACGTGCAATCACCGGTGCTGTGTGGAGTCTCACTCTCACATGAGGGTTAATAGAGCCACTCAAAAGATAGATGTGTGCAGGGTTGACATTCGCTTTAGGGGCACTGTGTGTTGCACTGTTCTCTGCATGTCACAGCTGTCAGTCTGTGTGCTCTTCAGAAAAGGGCTTTGTGGTACATAGACAAAGGGACACTATTTCTCATTTCAGAGATGGTGAGATGAATGCTCAGAGGTGGTCATGACTTGTTCCAAAACAGAATTAAAAGTTTCACAGCTGAGAGTAGGACTGGCTGTTTTGATCTCAATATATCAATATTTTTTATTACTATATGGAATTCACCATTCTTTTGGACCCAGAGAGCACTGAACAATGAGTTTTCATGAATATAGTGCCTCTGAACACAATCTAAAGGGAAAATGTTCAAATAAGGATAATGTCAGAAAATATCTTTCACTTGTCACATTTGACAATTCTCTTTCCTTATGTAGAATGTGTGAACATACTCTCATTTGATGCAGGTGTGTACCAGAAGTGGGAACATAAAAACCACCTATATCCTATGATAATCATTCTAACCAAGGTCCTATGTTCAGCAGTCAGTTCACACATTCATTACCATATTTAATGTTCACTTCAGTGATATTCGTTAGTCACCAAGACGATTGGCCATCGAGTCAGAGATTAATAGCTGATCCCCTCTTTTCACAAAACACACATTTCCTCTTTGCAGTGAAGCTTGGCATGTGACTGAGGTCTACACTTCACGGGTTCTGTGCAAGGCCAAGCTCGGCCCTTCCTACATTGTCTTTGGTATTCTGTGGGTTGGATCAGGGTGTTGTTGAGATGCTATGTATGTGATGAAGTGCAGAGAAAAGTGAGAGAGTGATTGGCACACAGTCAGAATAGAGAGTGGAAGAAGGACAGAGCTACCATCGAGTAGGGAGACGTAGAGGGCTCTAGTGTGCTGGTAATATTATGCTCTCATCTGCATGGTGATTATAAACTTTTAATATTATGATGGTTGGTGAAGTGTAATTTTACACACTTTGTATATGTATTTAAGGTAAATTTCACAATCCAGTAAGGTTACAAAAATTTTTTGATCAGAACTCTACTTAAACACTAAAATCATCCAGAAGGAAAACATGAGAATTAAGTCCCTTCTGTTGGGGTACCTCCAAGTACAGACTTGCTCACAAAGAAGAGGTCCACCATTTGTAGTGTAATGCTTACAGAACAATACAGACCACCACAGAGCAGAGACTATTCTCTTCATTAGCCCAATGGAAACTTTCCAACAGTGTCTGTATAAGGAAGAAAGTCAATGTACAATGCCATTTTCTGGATGTGTAGTTTATTATGTATTATTATGCTTAGGTTATTGGTATAGTAAAGAGGGTGTAGTTCTTATTCCATGTTATATAATTCTTCTTTCTGAATCCTGTATACTTCTTCATTAAGTGTTTCCTTAAAGATAAACTTTCCAGGCATCATACTTGGTATCATTAATGAAAAGAATGTGAAAGTGTAGAATATGGGAATATCTACTTAACGAGAAAAGACTGCACTTCAATCACAAGAATTGTTGCAAAACGTAAAGATTGCATCAGAAACAGGTATCACAATTATTTTTCAGGGTGAGAGGCAATGCAGCCGTAAGGAATCTTATGTTGTTACCCAGAAGTTTGGGTTAGAGCCTTTTATATATCAGCTGCCTGCCTAAGAATTGTTCCTGGAGATCAGGAGAGACTTGAGCCTGAAGGGGAAAGTCAGCTAGGCTCAGTTCAGTAGAGTGGCCAGTGAATAAGTAATTAAACCTTGGTCTTTGTATGGATAGGCAGTAAGTTATTTTTATCTTTCTAAAAATAAGTTTATTTGAACTTTCCAGGAATTTAGTATAGATTATTTGATTTGTAAAAGTGATAGTGATATTTGATAATGAAAATTGGTGAGAATGAAATTGGTAGCCATTCTGTTTGGAATAATAAAGGAAACTTAAAACACTTCAGGCTGATAGGGACAGTTATTTAACAACCGGCAAGGAAAAGAGCTCATTCATCACTTACACCAAGACTGGGAAATGTGAAAACATGAACATTACTTTGACAGAATAAGTCTTCAGTCTAGGAATTGGCATTCCCAAATTTGTGAAGACTGCTCAAGCTAGACTCAATGCTGTTTTTTTCATTTGTTCTTGCATGATTCAGCCAAGAACCTTCTCGTACCCTGTCACTGAAGGGAATACAGGAGTGTTTAATTAGTCCCTAAGTTTTTGAAATTCTTTGTATTCAAGGAGAGCTCACATGATAGATAATTGTATTCATGAATTGTGAATCTTGCTTATTGAAACTGAAATTAGGCATTATAGCTCATTTAAAAAATTGTGATAGAACTTGAAGTATTAGATAACTAGCTGTAGATAAAAGTGTACAGAGTGAAAGATTGTCTTTCACATCTAAGAAAATGGGTACTGTAGTTGGTGTCATTTTGATCCTTGACCCATTCTTTCCCCATGCCTGAAATCTCTACCTTCTGTTTTTCCCTGTCCTGTTTTCTACTGGTCCTTCCTGCGCAGGAGCCTTTTCTGATTCCTTGACACATGGTGAGGGTTTCCTCCTTTGCTTGCATCCCTTTGGTGTTTTTATCTACTGGAGCATGTATCCCAGTGTCATTAAGTGCTTTTTGCATTCGTGTGTCAAACACAATAAAGTAATTTCTCTCCCTTAAACGAGTGAATCTTTGCATAGAGAATATATTTAGAAAGTATGGGCAAAGAAAACCATATTTTAGTGTGATTTGGCAAAGAAAATAGAGTTAAATAAAACTAGAGTTCCTCACTGATCTGAAAAGTGTAGACAGTAGTCACTGATAATGGTGGGTGTAGTTCATCCAGGAATCTGAGGCTCTCAATAAACTTTTATTTCCTTGTGTGTCCAGTCAGGAAACCTACTGCTATAAACCTTGTTATCTTAGGTATCCTGGAGCCAGATGCTCATTTTGATTCTGCACATTGTCCTCACCCTTGCAGACTGCTAGCTCACTGCTCACATGTCCACATGAAAGTCATAATACTTACACATGTACATATACAAACATATATATATATATATATATATATATATATATATATATACTTACAACTGTTTGTGATACTTTCATTTCCAAAATATCCCTAGGGCCTATACTCAAGGAATATATCCCATTATAAATGTGTTAGCTAGTTTTATACTTCTGCCAAGTGAGCTTCAATGAGTGAAGGGCTCAGCTCCAAACTGAGGAATGTCCTGGGCATGTCCTCTCAGAAAATATCTCCATTCCTCACTAAAGTGTAAGATCTTTAGAGAAAACAATTACTTTGCTAACTATTAATTCTTCAGGTTTTACTACCTCATGAGTACTCAGTGAGTTTCCTTGAATAAATAGTGGCTGAGCTATGGTGTTTCTAGTGGTTGTAGTGAGTCTCAAGATTTTGGCATTTTATGTCAGTTTACAGATTTAATATGGTGGATTCCTGATTTCATCTTGCACATTATTTTTGTCTTTGCTCTCTAAAGAAATTGGGAGCTTTAAGGAAACACTGGTATTCACGAGATGGAAAACAGACATTTTATCCTTAAACAAGATGTATTATTTTATTGAAAGATATATATAAGTACAACTATAGAAGTTTTCAATGAAAAAAAAAACCTATGGCTTTTGTATTTGTTTTTACTTAAACAGCTAAAATTAGCATTATCCATTTAGGTCTCCATCAGGAACTATTCTCACCACTTAAGTACATTTTTTTCCCATTTAATTATCATAGTAACCCACTGAAAGAGTTGCCATTGTTACCATCCCCATTTTACAATGTATCATACAAAAGATTGAGAGGAGGGAGGTCTGATTGATACAAACATCCTCTAACTCAGTAGCTCCTGATCTTGTCTATTATGAGAAATGCTGATAACATCACTTACAGAAATGTTACATATATTCATCCAGCAGGATTGTCAGGTAGAAATTTCCAGGAAGTGTTTAAAATGTAATCTGTGGAAGGAATACACATCACAAATTAGTCTGGAGATATCTCAGGAGTGAGAACAACTGAAATAAGTTATTACATATTTGAAAAATGGAAAAGAAGATAAAAGAAGACTGGAGGCAGAACCCATGCAGAAGAAAATTTCCATATAGGTTATGGGAGTAAAGAGGACACAAAACAATAGTAGGGTTTCCTTCAGAGACGAAGATAATAGACATACTGGAATTTAGGTTGGGTCTGCAGTGAGGGATGTACAATCTCTAGAGGGAAATGAAAATGAATGAAATACTGAGTCCCTAGGGAACTAAAGGCATATGATGGTCCAAGTATGTGATCTCCTTATTGCACCTTTACACAAGTAATTTATTCCCTGAAGAAAAGATGAGCAAGTTTCTACCCTGTTTATAACCAAGTGCACTGTCTCCTTGAATCCACATTAAATCTATGTCTAATCAGGTAGCACATGTGATCATAACAAAGACTCTATTTTTCTCTGCTGCTTGAGAAGATTGAAAGTCACAGTGAGGAGTTACAATCTGTAGCACAGAAATATTTCCAGGACATTCTGAGTTATGTCTTAGACATAAATTGCCTTCCTCTTAGAATCAAAGGTATCAAATACTCTGAGCCTGAAATTTCCTTTCCAGGACCACATGGTTAAATACCAAGGATACTAGGACAGTAAGGTCTTCCGACCTAATGAGGTGAGTTGATTAGTTCTGCTTAGAGAAATACGTGTCTTCTTTTGAGATTAAAGTTTAGGGACCTAAGGCATGCCACTTGCTTTCACATTTACTGCATTTCTGATATTCAGGTGAATGTGATGGAAGAATCTATTTGAAGGGAAATCAGGGAATGTCAGAGATTTTAGGGACTCAGAGGATGCAGTATCTCAGTCAGTAAGTTCCCACTCCCTGAAAGGAACTCTCACTCCTCTACATTTATGGCTTTTACTCTGTGACATGGGCAGTAATTTAACCTGTCCTAGACTCTGCTCTCTTATTTCTCATAGAAACATTGTTCTTGGGAGAAATGGAGTTGAGAGAAGGATGATCCTATCGGGGTCCAAACTTGTCTCTTCTTGCTTGGTTTTTCCAGCAGTCATGTTTGCATATTGAGACCCTGGCCTTCCCTCGGTAGGCTAGTTTGTGAATCTCTGTGCTATATTCAGCTATTTCAGCTCCAATAAGGGATATTTAGTGCCATTCAATATCATGGTAGTGATGAAGCCATATTCTATGTGTCTAAGTTGGGCTATTCTCAGGCATTTCAAGTTTATACAATTTCTTTCTGGATAAGACAGTGCATAAATTGTTGAATTGTTCTGTGATATAACCATTTGTCCTGTGTCCACAGATTGCTGTAGAGAATAATGTCCACTGGAAATAGTTCTTCCCTGACAGAATTTATTCTGTTGGGATTAACAGACCAGCCAGATCTCCAGCTGCCCCTCTTCTTCCTGTTTCTAGTAATGTACATGGTCACTGCATTGGGAAATCTGGGCATGATAACTCTCATTGGGCTGAATTCATACCTCCACACTCCCATGTACTTTTTCCTCTTTAATTTGTCCTTTATAGATCTCTGTTATTGTTCAGTGTTTACACCCAAAATGCTGATGAATTTCTTATCCAAGAAAAATATAATCTCCTCCATGGGGTGCCTGACCCAGTTCTTTTTTTTCTGTTTTTTTGGTTTTTCTGAATGCTATGTGCTGGTATCCATGGCTTATGATCGCTATGTGGCCATCTGCAACCCACTTTTGTATAATGTTGCCATGAACCGTAAAGTGTGTTCCAGCCTTATGCTTGGTTCATACTTGATGGCCTTTTCTGGTTCCATGGCCCACACTGGATGCATGCTGAGACTGACCTTCTGTGATGCCAACACCATCGACCACTATTTTTGTGACATCCTCCCTGTCCTCCAGCTGTCCTGTACAAGCACGTACATCAATGAGCTCGTCTTGTTCATTGTGGCATGCATCAACCTTGTGCCCTGTCTCACCATCTTTGTCTCCTATGGTTTCATCCTCTCCAGCATCCTCCGCATCAGCTCCACTGAGGGCAGGTCCAAAGCATTCAGCACCTGCAGCTCCCACATCATTGCTGTTTCTTTGTTTTATGGATCAGGTGCATTTGTGTATTTCCAACCTTCTTCTGCTCAGTCTATGGGTGAGGAAAAGGTCTCTTCTCTCTTTTATACCAATGTGGTTCCCATGATGAACCCCTTAATCTATAGTTTGAGGAACAAGGATGTTAAACTTGCTCTGAGAACAACCCTGAAGAGAATCTTTTGATCAGAAATATCATCTGTCTACAGATAGTCACGGGACAGGGTGACTCTGTTTTAATTATGATAATTTTGTTTGCAGTCTTCTTATCCAATTTTTTTTAACATGTTGAAGGAAATTTAAATATTCTATCAATGATTTGTGTTTTGTTTTGTTTTTACATTTTCCTTTTTGTTTTTCTATTGTTTTTATTTTGTATTTATACTTTATATACAATAGTATATTGGTTTCAGTTGAACATCTAGCTATTCATCAAATATATACATTACTGAATCTTCACCATGAGAAGTATAATTACCTTATCATCATAGAAAGATATACAATATTATGAGCTATATTCCCTATGCTGTAACTAAATTGCTTATATACTCCATGCCTGTAATTACATTGTTTTTCATTTGAAGGTTATACCTCATAGATCTCTTTCTCTCTTCACCATTTTCAAACTTTCTTACCTCTTTTTCTTTTGTTTTCACCTTTATTTAATTTTAGTTATAATATTAATAACAAAATTCTTTATCACTGTCTTTTTTTCTTCAGTGTGTCTCAATTCCAGAGATGGAAGGTCCCAAAAGACTGTTAAGTGCAACCCATTTGGCATATGTAAACACTGCACTGTGTTTCCTTTCACAAAGTGTTTTCTACTTTGCACACACCGACCCTGCACATAGCCATTTGCAGAACATATTTATTGCATGGATCATAAAAAGTAAAGCTCAGGAGGTTAATGATTTGTAGTCACTAATCTTCTTAACCAAAAAAATGTAAACTCTTAGTGTTCTGATTTCAAGTCTCCTACTTTTTCTAGTGTACTCTGCTTGTGCTTTATTATATTATTTCTGTTGCAAAAGCATGGGATATGAGAATACATATCTAATTTAGAAGTTCACTGGGCTTTGTTCCAAGGTGATACATAAATTTCTCTCAGGCTGTGTATTGCCGTTTCTTGTCTGTTGTTTAGGAAAACAGTTTGACGGTTCTTTTCGTTGGGAAGGGGAGGTCTTTTGGGCCAGTGCAGTTGGGAAATAATTGGCTGAAATAACAAAGTTTTTCTTCCACAAAATTAAAAAAAAAATTGAAAATGTTTACAAGCATTTGCAATTCAGACAATGGGACATGAAAGAGCAAGGAGCCCGGAACACGTAGTTACTCCAGGACTCAACAAAACATATGGCCAATAATTAAGAGATTCCTGTGTGCAGAGGGGTCATGAGGATGGAAAAACACATTTCAATCTGAAATTTTATCCTGTTCTATATGATACTATAAATAAACAGTTCCTGGAGCTTTTGTGAAACTTATAATGCAGTGACCATAAATTTATAGTGTTTTGGGGAACAGAAGTGAAAAGCTGTGGCCACATTTGGGGAACTAGGTGGAGAGAGGACATTTTTCATGAGATAAAATAGTGAGTAGTCATCAAAACTCATATTGGAAAGTAGGAACCATAAAGTAAGATGATGGACAATAAAAGCTTATTCTTTTGATTCACTTCTTTCTGGAAGGCACTAGAAATATTATGGGGGCCAAGGGATTTCTCTGGAAAGGATAAAAACTCAAGTCACTGAAATTTAAAAAGTTTAACTCACAAAACTGGAGGATCTGGGAATGACTAAATCACTCCTGTTTTTGTAGGCTCCTATACACTACTTCCTAATAGATTTTAACATATAAAACCCTCAAATTTTAATTAGGAAAACAATGATAATTTGAACGAAATTTCAGTGAATGTATCAAACTTGACAATGTCTCTTCCGGAATAAGATGCTGGATTCTTTTTCATTTGAGGAAACAGACATAAAAGTATTTTACTATAAAAAGCCTTAATCGTAACTAAGGGACAATTTGAACATTTTGTAAGGCAACTTTAATAATATTTTCTATTGTGCTTGTTTTCTAATCTCCAATTAAGATTTAGATATGAAGTTTTGTAGCATGGTGTGTTGACTTGTTTGTTTTTTAGGTGTTTGGTGTGACTAAATTCTTAACTTACGATGTTTAATTGACCACTCATATTAAATCCCCTGACTCCAATATTAGTATGCTTCATTTTCACTTAAATTCTATTTATATAAAATAGCTGATCTAGGTTGGTGTTTTCTCCTTGTTTTAGTTTTTTCATTTACTTCTTGTCCCTGTTGATAAAGTTGTTTTCCTTATTTAAAGAGAGGTGTATTTAAATAAGTAAATAATATCTGTGATCTTTGGGAATCTCTGTAGACATTGCAGGATGCATCCACATTGTTATTTATTTGCTCATTATTTGAGATGGCCCAAAGTGTTTGTTAAACTTGGTCACTAACTTTTATTTGAGAAGCCTCAAAATTAAATTTGTTTCATTTTTGAAAAGAAAAATCTTTCAAATTAGCTTCCATTCTTTCAGATGATTTTTGGAAAAAATAATAAAGTTTAAATACAGCTTGTAAAACTTATGTTTGACAAAGTTACAAAAGAATCAACTTAACTATAACTTTCAATTAGCAACTCAAGTTCTATTTGGTCTTCTCTCAAAGGAGGGGAATTAATTTAGGGTGTTTTCCATGTACAACATTAACTTATCCTTTATATTTTTTGATTTTTTGTATTTTGTGAATGGCTCTAAGAAAGTAATGAGAGAAAGTATGATTCTATTAAAGGTGTACAGCTGAGAGTCAAACAAAGAAGGCTGGTCCTGTGTACTAGGACAGAGCTGTTCCAAGTCAGTCAGAAAGGTTTTATTTTCTAGGCATAAGAGAAAATGGTGCTCCTACTTAAAGAAAGTCCCCTAAATATGTTCTGAATTTGTTTAATGTAAACCTTCTCCAAATGAGCTGCTCTTGGTCAGGATCCAGTTTGGAATGAACGTGATCAGGGTGCACTGGTGTTAAGGGCTGATGACAGCCAGAAGTGAAAGGGTTTTGAGCTCTTCATCCCTTTAATGCATGAACCCCAAACTTTATTGTACCCCACCCTCTGCTCCTCTTTACCCTGCATCCCTACACACACACACACACACACACACACACACACACAGTGTCTCAAGTCTTATGTCCTATGAGCTTCCTGCCTAGTATCTAAGCATGGCATGCAACCCACTTTTAATATTTGCTATGCACATTAACATATGTAGGTAGATGGTTCCTAGTTATAGTTCCCAAGGGGAAGAGCTGAGCAGAAAGTACTTGCTGAATCTGAGAAGAGGAAATGGTTATTGCTTCAATTATTCCTGTGTTCATGTAAAAAAAGTAGAACAAAACATATTTTGTAACCACTAAATGCCATCAATGTGTGGCAGTGTGCTATATGTCACAAACATAACCAAGGCAATTTGAGAGAAAGACATAGTTAGATTTTCATAGCGCAACAGAGTGGAGTTACATCTTTAGTGTAGAGAGATTCTAAATTTTGATCTTATATGGTTACAATTAGTACCAAATATGAGTATGTCAGCAAATACCTCTGTTGGGGTGATCCTATTCTCTGGCCTAATCTGGCACAGTTGGTGATTTCTTAGCATTGGGCCGTTTCCCTCTCTGTTCAGTTAGGCTGCAGATGAGGTTGATGGATTCTATGCATGGCTTTGTTGTACAAAATATGTACCTTTAAACATTAAAATCACTCTCAGTGTGGGGGAGTTTGACGTTCTGAGACAAACTCCCATCCTCCTCAGGGAGTGGGAGGGCTGCTGGAATCACATGGGCTGTTTAAAGTCTCTCTGACATAAAGTCAAATTAACCTATATCAGATATTAAAACAGAGATGTATGCAGGGTTTACATTTGCTCTTAAGGGGAGCGCTGTGTTAGTGTTCTCTGCATGTCACATCTGATGGTCTATGTGCTTCTCAGGGAAGAAGGTTGAAGTAAATGGGGAAGGAGAGCCTATTTCCATTTCACAGATGATGTAACTGATCCTCAGAGATGGTCATGGCTTGTCCCAAATCACAACTCATAAAACACAGAGCTGAACACGTAATGCAGCGGTCGGTGACATGGGAAAGCCAGTATTTATAGAGAAGACAAGTAATGATTCTATAGCATCTTACTACGCTGATGGGCAGTGACTGTAGTGGGGTATGTGGGGGGGACTTGATAACAGGAGTCTAGTAACCATAATGTTGTTCAAGTGATTGTACATTAACGATACCAAAATAAAAAAAAAAGAAAAACCAAACAAAACAAAACACAAAGATGAGACCAGACTTGGGTGTTTTTATCCTAAATCTCTCAAGGCTTTAAAAAATTACTCAAAATTTACCATACTTTTTAAAATGAGTGGAACATGAGCATTAGTTTTAGTGAATAAAATTGTCTCAGAACACAAATAAGGGAAAAATGTCCAAGTAAGAAAAATGTCCAGAAAGTATCTTTCACCCTTCATATTAACATCTCTGTTGCTTAATTTAGAATGTGTGAATATATTCTTATTTGATACAGTTCTATACAATAAATAGAAACATAAAGGTAGCCCATTATTATCAATATGTAATTGCTACTCACTAAGTCTCAGCCCTAAGTTCTTATATTTAGCATGTCGTTTCATCTTCAAATCAGTGATATTTGCTAGGCATCCATAGGATTAGCCCAGTGTGGCAGACACTGTTAGCTGTTTACCTCTTCTTCCAGAAAACACATCTCTCCTGCTTGCAGTGAGGAATGGCATGTGACTGAGTTCTATACCTGATAGGTACCTTTCCAGTGCCAAGGGGACCTTTTCCAAATTCTCCTCCACCTTCTGTGGGATAGATGCTGGTGACCGTGAGGTTTATGTTGGTGATATAGCTAAAGAAAAGCCAGAAATTGATTGCAATAAAGTCAGGATGGAGAATGGAAGAATGGGCGTATGTACAAGGTTCTGGGGTGTAACAGTATCTACTTATAAACCTGCATGTTGTTTATATGCTACTAACTTTATACAAATAACTTGAGGTGTATTTTATGCACTTTGACATTTGTATTTATGCTAAATTTAATAGCAAAGTCACAAAACTTTGATTCAAGCTGTACTTAAACTGGACTTTAAGCCAGTGCAGAAGTAAAAATTGAGTATAAAGGACCAAGTATATGGAGGAGCAGCCTTCTAGTACAGAATGTCTCACCGTGAAGAAACCAGCAGAGGTACAGTCACATGCGCAAAGTTATCCAGACTGGTCCCGGGAAAAAGACGATGCTCTTTACCAACTCCATGAAGAATTTCCACCACTTTGTAGGAGGAGGAAAATCACAGTGCAATCCTATCATATAGATTTGGAATATGTTACATATCAGTGTGCTTAGGTTACTGGAATTGTAAAAAAGAGTATAGTTCTCATTCTATATTATGTAATTTCATTTTCTTAATCCTTTCTACATTCTTGATGAAGCCTTTCCTTAAAGAACTTCATCAGACATATTTGACAGCTGTGTGATAAAAATAATTGGGGACTACAGACATATGGATATATTTAGGCATAGAGAAAAGACTACTTCAATCACCATAAATATGATAAAGCATAATGATTGAATCAGAATTAGGTGTCACACATGTAATTCAAATTTAGAGGCAATTTGGCTGTCAGTACCTTTGTGTGATTCCCCATGATTTTGGATCAGAGAATTTTATACCTCACCTGCCTGAATAAGCATTGTTTGTGGAGATCAGCTGTGTTGGAAGGCGGAAGTCAGCTACTGTCATTTAGCCAAGTGGAGAATGACTAAGTAGCTGGCCATTGGTCTTTGCAGGTATATGCTCAGAATGCAATCATCATGATTTTTACTTTTCTACAAATAGGTTGCAGTATGGGAAACTTGCCATGGATTCAAAAATAAATGATCTGATTTTTAAAAAATGATAAAAATGAACATTTTGGAAGTTTTTACTAGGAATCACAAAGATAAAGGAGCCATAAAAGACTCAGTGGAGAAAGGGACACTTATGCAAAAGAAGGGCTAAGGACAAGAGCTAACTTGCCCTGACTCTGGGATCAGGAATGTGGAGAGATTTACATCACTCTGATAGCCCTCTGACTTATATCTTTGGATTGAAATCCCGAGCTAGTAAGTTCTGTGGAGGAGAAATTCAGTGAAAAATTTAATTTGTTCTTGCATTACTCTGGTTAAAGTCTCATAATATCCAATCATTTTAAAAAAAGGTTTTTATTTTTCCCTAAATTTCTAAACTCTTCCCTATTATCTAAAGAGAGCTTAATATATGGGAATTTGTACTGATGAACTGATGTTTCCTGCTTATTGAAACCTAACTTTGGAATTGAAGCTCATTATAGAAATTGTAACGTGTGCAGAATTCCATGTGGTAGGTAAGAAATTGGATTCAACACGACAAAGTGAAGTATCTGTCATACCTGAGAACATTCGTTTTGTTACTGATATATTTAACCTTTCATCCACAGTTTTTCCCCAGCGTGGACTCCTTTTCCCTCTCCGATTATCTTCTGGTCCTAGGTTTCTGGAAGCATTTTCTGATTCTCTGAGGAGAAGGCTTCCATCCCATTGGTGTTTACTTCTACTGTAGCATGTGTCACACTATGTCTTTTACTTGGATTTGTCAAAATGAGTGCAATAGAACTGGAAGCAGATCCTTTCCCCTCAGAACGAGTGAACCTTAGCACAGAGAACACACCCAAATGTATGCGTAAACAACCATGCTTCAACACTTTCTCTCTTCAAGGTCATGAAGAAGAAAATGGAATAAAGTAAGGCTTTATATTTCTCTCCAGCCTATCAAATATATCTAAAACACACTGCCTTGCTTACGTTTCAAATATAGAATTGGTGCCTAAATTCAGACTAATACATTATAATCTGAATGTATTAGCCAGTTTCATATTTTAGTCAAATTAGCTTCCATGAATGGGAATTTGATTGAAGAGCCAGCTCCCAGTTAAGTTATGTCCTGCGCTTCTCTACCCAGAAATTATCTCCATTACTTATTAAATTATAAGATCTCTAGGGGTGTAACATTACAGTGTTAACTGTTTTATCCTCGGTTATAGTACCTCATGGGTCCTCAACTAGTATTACTTGAAAATCAAGGGCTGAGCTCCAGCTATGTTGCTGCCAGGTGGTGGTGGTGAGTCACAGGGTGTGAGATTTGTCACTTGAAGGATAGTATGGTGGCTTGATGCACTTCCTGATTTATTCCATTCAAAGTACTTTTTCTTTACAAGTAAGAATTATTTGATGGCTTTAAGTAAGTACTTAGCTTCAGTAGATTGAAAACAGTTGTTGTCTCCTTAAGGTCCAAGTATATTATTTTATTTATATTCGTAAACACTTGTAAACCTTAGAAGCTATGCAATGAGAAGACCAAAACCATGGCTTCTGAATTTAGACTTTTACTTAAACACACTAAGTATATAACTGCTTTTAACCAATAAACTGAGCTTTCATCTCTAGGTCGGTTCTTAATATCACATCTTTCCCCTTCACTCACTTTGAGTTAGAAATATTGGTAATATTTTAATTGATGTTATGGATAGATCTGTAACCACATTGGAATCTTTTTTCAAAAATTGACTTCCTGAGATACACAAGGTCACAAGTGACTTCATTAAAATGAAGATGAAATTGAAGAGGAATTTAAAAAAAAATCTACCATTCTCGTCTTCTATCTTCTTCCTTTTTATTTCATGCAAGAACATATTAGAGTGCCAGGTCTCTGTAGAGGTGCACCTTTCAGCATGGATATTGTTTTCATTCGTGAACTGAATCAGATTTACAACCATAAACTTTCTCTCACTTAAACATTAAAATACATTATTTAAATAGTTGGTCTTAAGCAAACTCCTCAAATAGAGGACTTCAGAGTCAATAAAATCAAACTTGCATGTGAAGAGATATATTCATAGTAGTCCCACCCTGGCTACATGGCATCTAAGAAGAAGCAATACAAAGAGAGAACAAACCCTGTGAAGAAATATGTTGTATGTAAAGTATATAAAGATGAATCACAGTGTTGGTTTGCAAACTGACCCCCAAACACAGAAGGCAAGGAAAAACTCAAGAAAAGACAGATTACTCCAGATAGGTCGTACATGGCAACTTTAATAAGCAAGGGACCTTAAATACATGTTTTATCTTCAGTGACCCGAAGATAGTAGATCTGCACCCACCACCCTAATCTTAAAAGTTTATGTAGAGGCCTTAGCTGGGTTCAGTCATGCATACAGTCCAGACTGTCTCAACACCACATCCTATCTCAAGGCTGTGTCCCTGGGGCAGCCTCTGGGAGCAGGGAAGACAGGTAGACGTGCATTACAGGATGGGGAGAAGGGTGAGGGTCTTCTGATTGCTGGGGTCCAGTTCACCAGACAATCAGGGGTCTCTCCTCTCAAGGAGCTCCTCCAGCTCACAATGTGCCTCTTTCATTAAGAAAGCAACACTTAAAATAGTTATCTGGGAAAATATCCTTTTAGGCAGGAGAAATGGCCAATGTAAAACCCCTAAGGTGATAGTTTGACATATTTGAAAAGCAGCAGGGTTACTGAAATGAATGAAAAGAGTGAGGGAGGCAGTCCAAGGGCATGAAGTAACAAGGGGATCATGTTGGCCCCACAGGTAATTGTGAAGCTTGGACTTTTCCTCTGAGTGAAGTGGAGTGTAGGAGTTTGAAACATAATCTGATTTAACATTTTAAAGAGATGATCCTGGCTATGGTGTTGGGAACAGACTATAGGAGGCAATGGGTGAATCAAGAATCTTGTTAAGAGAGCTTTGTAGTAATGCATATAAGAGATAACAGTTTCTCCAATCAAAGTGGTGTGTCATTGCTGTGATATACAGTGTGTGTGTATGTTATGAGTACAAAAGTAAACATTTCGTATGTATGAAATGTTAAAACTTTTCTTTGGGAAAAGAAACCTTAAGCAAATCAGTCGACTATTAGTGGATGAGGAAAAGATATAGCTTAAATGCAGGTGACAAACATAGGATTAATATCCACCCATTCTGCAATTGGATAACAAGAAGACAGCACAGAATACAGGGAAAGGACATTATCAGGCAACTTACAGAGAAGAGAATTCAAAAGGCTTACAAATCTATGAAAAGATATTCAAGCTCAGTAATATACAATGACAGTTAAAGTGATATGTTACTTCACACCTATGAGACTGTCCCTCTTACAAAATACCAATAGCATTGTTGCTGGCTAAAATCCTGGGAGAAGGAAAGGTAGTTTCATATGTGGCTTATGGAGATGTGAATTATTGTAGTCTTTGGTATTTTTTGATATTAAGCTAAATTTTGGGAATTTATCGCTTTGAAATAAAAGTACTGGTATATCAACATGTATTCACAATGCTGATTATTTTAGCATTTCTTTTGGTGGTAAAAGACTGGGAAAATTATGGATTTCTATCAACGTGGTAAGGTTGGATAAGTTATGATATAGCCACAACATAGAATATTGTAGAGAATTTAATGAAGTATTGCTGAATAACAAAAGCAAGAAGTCAAAACTGTATAGTTTATAATCAATTGTAAAGCCCTTGTAAATGTATTTGGTTATATCAGCAAGTAGGAAAATATGGGAAGACTTTCTAACTTATAAACAGGAACGGCTAGGGCGATGAATGAATGACTGGGGAGCTAAGGGCAGGGCTAAGAAAAAAGGACTAGGTAGCAATGTGCTCTAGAAAATACAATGTATGTATTATATGATTGTGGGTGTCATACTAAATGTCTGTGTAGGAGGATGTTTATGTATGAGTAATATTTTTAGATCGGTATTTCAAGTGTTACTAGCTACATATTAGCAATTGTAAAAAAGCCAAAGAAGCACTAGAAGAAAGAGGAGAGGAAAGAAGTTCTCTACCTCATTTGTCTTGGGGAATGTGCCATTTTCCCTGATGTGAAATTTTGAGTAGAGCCTCCAAAGACACCTTGGCAAAGGTATCTTCATCTGTGTATAAACAAATTTCCTAAAGGATTTGAATTATGGAGTGTCTCCTAGGAAAGTCTCTCTATCAAACCCCCTGAGACCTTAAAGCTCAAAATAAGATAATGTAGCTGATGCTACCTGTGTTGAAAACAAAGAGTGTTGTATATATTCCTCTTTTTGTAGTTTAATGCTCACCTCTGGGCAAAATCATGATTAAAAATCATGCTCTTTATCTGACTGTCTCAGAGCAAATTAAAGATGGAGATTTGTAAATGCTCAGAGCCTCTGCATGCCAATGGAGGAGGAGGGGTTTAGTTCCATTGTATTATCTTGTACAGCAATAGAGCTTTCTCTTTGGAGAACAGTGGTGGAAAGGAAACCTCAAAGGCTGTTCTCATGCTCGAGGCAAAAAGAGAGTAAGCATAGAAGCCTTTATGTTTTTATGCCTTTCAAAACCCACAGCCATGGAAAGTAATGAACTTTTCTCCTTTTCCCAGTGCTGGCCCTGAGGCACAGATGATTAAAGGCTTTGTGTAGGGGGAAACTAGAGATTAAAAGTAGTGCTGAGATGATAAGTTTTTTGGTGCCTCCAATCCTTCTGCCATTCAGAGACTATTTCCTATAGACCCAGTTCCATTCCTCATTTAATGACTTTCTTGCTGTGTATGTTGAGAAACCAGAGCGTCTTTGTGTATCTGCTGCCCCAAGTCTGCTTGCACATGTGCTCATGATCTTCACGCTTCACAGCCTCCAGGTTGGATTGGTGGGCCAGAATACAAACTCGAGTAGGTAAAGGAATAAAAAGTATTAGTGACACATTGAAGTAGAGAAATGATGAGAAATCTCTGTACTTCTTTCCTCTTGATACATTTCTCCCAGTATTGCTTGAAACTATGCTAATGCCTCCCATGTACTTGTCTTCCTTACATGAGCAGAGCCAGATCCAACTGTCTATGAAACAGTTAAACCTCAGCAGCATCTGTGGGCTTCTTGGCACCAGAATGGACTGGGCTTGGTATTGCATGGAAAATGTGGATTCTGCCTCAAATAAGACTCTACTCTTATCTTTCAGAGCCTACAGGAAGAGAATGGACATTGGAAACAGTTCCTTAGTCACTGAGTTTATCCTCGTGGGTTTAACCAAATATTCAGAGACCCAGCTGCCTCTCTTCTTCCTTTTCTTAGGAATCTACATTGTCACTGTGACAGGAAACCTGGGCTTAGTTACACTAATTGGACTGAACTCTCACCTTCATACTCCCATGTATTACTTCCTCTTTAATTTATCCTTTATTGATCTCTGTTACTCTTCTGTCATTACCCCAAAACTGTTGGCAAACTTTGTGTTAAAGATGAACACCATCTCCTATGTAGGCTGCATGACTCAGCTCTTTTTCTACTGCTTCCTTGTCAGTGCAGAATGCTATGTGTTGACAGTAATGGCCTATGATCGCTATGTGGCCTTTGCAAGCCCCTGCTGTACAGGGTCACAATGTCCCCTCAGGTCTGTGCTCTGCTGGCTGTGATTGTATATGTGGGGGCATTTATTGGCGCCTGGGCCCACACGGGATGCATGCTGAGGCTGACCTTCTGCGATGCTAACACCATCAACCACTACATGTGTGACATCCTGCCCCTCCTGGAGCTCTCCTGCACTAGTCCTCGCATCAATGAACTGGTGGTTCTTATTGTCGTGGGCTTTGATGTTGGTGTGCCCAGCCTTACCATCGTCATCTCTTACATGTTCATCCTCTCCAGCATCCTTCACATTCGTTCTACCAAAGGAAGGTCAAAGGCCTTTAGCACTTGCAGCTCACATATAATTGTTGTTTCTGTTTTCTTTGGATCAGGGGCATTCACGTATCTTCATCCTTCTTCTGTTTTGTCCATGGACCAGGGAAAAGTGTCTACGGTGTTCTATACCTTTGTGGTGCCCATGCTCAATCCTCTGATCTGCAGCTTCAGGAACAGGGAGGTCAACGCTGCCCTGAGAAAAGGTTGAGGAGAAAATAATTTTCCAAAGTTAGAGCAGTATTAATTATAAAAGAATATAGCTTCTTTTAAAATTGTTTTTGTTTCTCTGTAAGTTTCTTTCATACAGAAGTAATAGAGTGTTGGACTTGGAAATGAAGCCGTATAAGTTTCTTTTATACAGAAGTAGTAGAGAGTTGGACTTGGAAATGAAGCCATAGGTCGAAAGCTCTGCAAAATAGGGTCATCCCATTACTTTATAGGGTTATTGGGATGAATAAATTAATGCAAATGAATGTTTGTAGTATAACATTGTATTTGGGAGCCTAATAGTTGTGCAATTTCTTCTCTCCTTTCTTCTTTCCTCCTTCTTGTTCTTCCTCCCTTACTTTCTCACCTCCCAGTTTTTCTTCTTTCAGTTTAGAGCAAATATTCACACTTCTTCTAAGTAGATGTACTAATTTATCACAAATAGAAATATTTTGATTATGGAGATTATTCCTTCATAGAAAACACTAGCGTTCAAATTTGAACCTCAGACCTATGTTTTAATTGCTTGGTATCTCTTAATACTCCACAAGCATCTGGACTCAACATGTGAAAGATAACCTTATCACTGTAACATCTCCAAGTCTACCAAACTCCCATCTCCTCCTGCGATCTCTGCCATCATGATTGGTACCATCTTCCATGTGTTTGCTCAACCCTGAAACCAGGGTCTTCTTTGATTCCTCTCCCTTTTATCAAGTGCCAACAGGTTTTGTCCTTCTCAGGGCAATTTCATTTCTCATCTGGACACCAGCCCCCTTACTGGCCTCACCTCCTCTGTCTTTTCCCCGTAAGATCGATTCTCCACACTGCAACCAGAGTGCTCTGTCTATGCTTCCAAGAAGATCTCATTTACCGCAGTTTATTCTGTTTGCTGCAATTGCTTTCAAGATAAAACCAAAGCTCCACATTAGACCAACAAAGATCTTAGTGTGCTGACCTTGTTGACCTCTCCAGCCTGATGTTCTGTCATTGCAACCCCCTCCTCCCTGCCTTCATCCTAGCACTCTACTAAAATTATATGATATATTCCCCAAATATATGAAGCTCTTGTTCTTTGCACTTTCCCCTCAGCTCTTCTCAGCCTGGAACACCTTCATGTACCCTCTTTGCCTCTCTTAGCCTGTCCATCCTTCAACTATTAGGTTATCCAAAACTTCTGGGAAGTCTTTCCTGGGCAGAGACAAGGTTAGCTGACTTTCAGATGTATGCACATGGCACTCTATGCTTATCTCATTGTAATACAAGTTGAATTATATTGAAATTCCTTTTCCCCTTAAATTTACAACCCGATATTATTTAATTATAAGAAAACATTAACAAACTCATTTGCAGGAAAAATTTCAGTTCAATACAAGGGAGTATGCTATGTAAGGAAGACATATGTTTGTCTGATCTGAATTTGCAAAAGTGGTAAAAGAATCACTTGAGAATTTACCGAGTATGTAGAGGGTGTGTCTGGTTTTCTTTTCCTACCTTTCCTTGAAAATGCATTTGCTTATTGAACAATGAGGCTTCCTCCATATGCTCTCACTTTCTCTCTCTCATTAAAAAAAATATATAATATATATATGTATTATTATAATAGAATATAGAATAGAATATATTATATAATAGTAATTGTATTATAATTACATAGTATAATACATTGATATATAATATAATTGTATATAATATAATAATTAGTAGAAGTTCAGTAAGTGAGTTGGTGTAATAAGTCAATGCCTGCTATATGTCTTTAAAATTTGAGTCAGAAAGAGGAATATTTGGGGAGAAGAGTCACTCAAAGAATTGTTACCATTTCTCACTCCTGGAATAATTTTGTGATAGTTTACTTCCACTGCGCTTTTCTTCCTTATCCTCTCTTAAAGCACAATGATGGGAAACAAAGCTTTATTTATTTTTTTCTAGACTGTTGTGTGGATTCAGGAGCTGGAGAAAGAAGGTGTGAGTTGGACAGACTCCCAGAAGTGACGCTGGGTAAATAAGCTCACAGCCTCTCGTGGTAAACTCCCTGAGTTTGAATACCAGCTGTCATTTGTTAATTACGTGACTCTGAAAAGTAACATTTCAAGATATCAATTTTCTCAGTTCAAAAATGGGAAAAATAATAATATCTACCTAAAAAGATTTTTATCCATTTGCTTGGGATTCAAGCTATAGTAAATGGGGAGTAGTTCCGCCACTAGATAGCAGTGTCACTTCATTCTCAGGACCTCAGAGGAATAACCTGCAAAATAAAAGGCTTGGGTGGACTATGTCAAATACTCCATCCATTTTTTAAAATCTTGTGATACTGTGTTTCCATTTATTGACTTATAGAATCATAGGGTCAAACTGAATTAATGATTTACAACTTGAATATGTGTCAGAATCATTCAGCAAACATTTAAAATTGTAATCCCCTGGTTCTATCTCAGACCTACTCAAACATAATATATCTGTGAGCAGGGCTCAGGAATCTGCACTTCTAAAATTCTTTTCATCGATTATGATATTACTGTTTGGATAAGTGGTGATTTGGAACTTTCCACAGCTAACATTCTGTGATTGTAAAACCGTCTCTGGACAGGAGCATATGTGGGCAGTTACAAACTTACTGAAAAGGAGATTTCATGGTATTGCTATTGGACCAATCAAACTTCCGCTTGCCTGACATGCAACATGGCAAATAACTGACACTAGGTATGGTGAAAGAAAGTAGGCATTTATTGCTAAGTGCCATGCAAGGAGAATGGGGAGCTAAAGCTCAAGGTCTGGAACTCCCCACTTGTTTACAAAGAGTTTTTTAAATGCAAAATTATGGGTAAGAGTCGCAGGGTGCATGATCAGCTCATGCACCTTCTTTGGACTGGTCAGTGGTCAGGGGACAGCGGATTATTTCAGCAATCCTAGTTGTCAGTCTTCTGGCTCCAAACAGCCTGGAGTCTGCTTGCTTGTGATGAGCAGATGGTCCATCTCCCAGAAGTCTAAATTCCTGCAAACCATCTTAAGGATATGTGTTAAAATCCTATTTGTAGCCTTGGAAGGGGAACTGAGAGTCCTGTCACTGATTTATGTCTGTTTAGCTTGCTTTGTGCTGATTTTACAAACTCTTACCTGGGGCAATCCCCACAGTCTGATTCAGTACATGGTTGAAGGCCTCAGGCTTCTCAAGGATATATGAGAAGTCTGAGGGGCTTCACTAATGGAGGGAGATTGTCTGCTTGGTTTTGGTATCAGGAAGCTAACTATTTCTAGAAAGAAAGAGGTGTCAATACTGTTCGTTGCTGTAGAAAGTCTAGGAGAGGTAAGCATCAGATAGTGTCCTTTAGGACTCCATGAACTTGCCAAAAGGAGTATAGGATATGGTAGAAGCAGAAACTTAAATGCAACTGATTAAGGAATGGAGAAAGAAGAAGTAGAAAAATATACATAGTTTACTCATTTAAAATGTATTAGAAAAAATGTATTAGAATAATAGATTAGGGAAAAACAGCCTAGAAATAATCTCATGTACATATATTTAGGATACAATAAATCTAACATTTCAAATCAGTAAGGAAATGGTAGATTTTTAATAAATAGTGTTAGGACAGTGTATTTGCGGTTTAGGAAAAAATACAACTTGATATTTACATTAATCCACATACCAAAATAAATCCCATCTCTATTAAAGAATTGAATATAAAAATTTTAACTATAAACGAGTTAAGGAAAATAAATGTGAATATTCATCTAATCTCAGATTAAAGACAGAAGGAAAAAACCATAAGAAGACACTTTTAACCCAACAGGCAATACATGTGTAAAAATAACAATAAGAAATATAAGGCACTAACTTTCATCTCCTGCTATATGGTGAACTAGATATTCTAGTGGGTCCCATTCCTACAAAGTAACTGGATCCTGCACAAAATATAATATACATTGAATTGTTGTGCAAACAGAATATATGGGGAATTGCCAAGGAGAACAAAAAGGAAGGAAAGAAAGAAATAAGGAAACAAGGGAAAAGGAAGGAAGTCAGACAAACTTTAAAATATGTATCACTGGAATAGGAACAGCAATCCATACACATAGGGGCTCACATGAGGGCACATGAGCAATGATATCATTTAATCAGGTCAGCAACCAATCAGGGACTTAAATCTGGGTCTCCTACATCAAACTTGGGAAGCCAGGAGCAGAGAGGAGGGGTCTTAGAGAATAATAACGTCTCTGTTTTTTTTTTAAACAACCACAAAGAAACAAACAAATGTAAATACATACTGAAGGAAAGCATCATTAGTGCCCTCGATTTAAGTCCATAGGCTTTCCAATGCTAAATATAAACCAAATACAATTTTATAGTCAAAGATTGCCAAACAGTGGGAAAAGCAGAACAACCTCTAAATAGTCATTAGAAATAGCAAATTAAAGACAGAGTCCTTCAAGGCTTTAAGACATTTAAACTGTTAGATAAGTAATTATAAACAATAACATATGAAATGATAACTAGAAGATGGAGTCATAGAAATGAGCAAGCAACAGGAGAATACACAAAAATTCAAAGTAAAGCTTTTAGAAATATAATTTCTGGCATAAAAATAAACCCAATTCAGATCAGGCACAGATTAGAGGGAGACTCTGAAGAAATTTCTTAGAATGCAGGACAGAGGCCCTAGAAGTTAAGAAATACGAAAGAGGCTGAAGATTGTGCTCTCATGAATGGCGAAGTGCAGCTCTAGGAAGAGAGACTAGAGAACAGGTTAAAGAGAAATAATTTGAAGAGATAAATGCTAAGCATTTTCCAAGATTTGTAAAAGATATGAATTCACAGGCACTGGCTAGTTTTGCTGAACAAAGGTAATGAGGGAAAGGTAATAAATTAGAGGTCCTAAAAGCAAAGGTGGAGGAAGAGATCATGTAGGGATACAGGATCCACTGCATATATAAAGGAGAACAAATACAAATAAAGCCATCCCCAGACACATTACAGTACTATAGAACAACAGAGACCAAGGAAATAGTCTAACCAGATAAGGAGAAAAGATGACTCACTCACCTTGGAAGGAATGACAAACTGACAAGGACATTAACCACAACAATAAAACAGAAAACAATGAAATAATCCATTCATTCATCCACATGGCAAATATTTATTGCTGTTCCTTACAGTTCTTCAGGTACTAGAAATAAGCCAGGAAATAAAGCACACCAACTTTTCTACCTGTGTGTAGTTTACCATGAGCAAAACAAGTCAATTATATGATATAATAGAAGATGATGATTATGGAAATAATAAAGCAGAGAAGAATATAGGGAATTCTGAGAGTGCATCTTTCAAATAGATGGTCAGAGAAATTTTCACTAAATTACTATTTGAGTGAACTCTTGAAAGTGGTAAGAAAGTGAGCCATGTAGATATCTGGAGAAGAATATTCTATAAGGAGGAATCACCTGGTACAAATGTCCTGAGATGGAAAGGTGTCATGGTAATTAGAGGAAGAAAAAGAAGAGAGTGGGACTAGAGCAGAGTAAGAGAAGGGAAATGGGAAGTAGATTTTAAAAATCCAAGGGGTAGTGTTGGAAGAAGAGATTTAGGGACTGACAGACCACTGTAACAATTTCAGCTTTTAACCTGAGTGAGATGGGGAGCCTCCAGAGGGTTTGGGACCCAAGAGTGACATGATCTGACTTATAACAGGTTCACTCTAGCCACTGGTCTTACAGCAAAGGTGAAGCAGGGAGAACTCCTCTGAGGCTGAATCAGGCAAGAGACCATGAGATTGGACTGGGATAGCAATGGAGGTGGTGAGACACAGCTGCAGTGAAAGTAGCTTTGAAGGATTTTCTATTGATTCGATGTTGTGTGAGAGAGAAAAGCCGAGCCAATGACGACAAAGATTTTTGGCTTGAATAACTGGAAGAATTGAATTTTCATTAATTGAAGTGGAAAATATTGCAGGAGGAGCAGGAGCAGATTTGTGAAAGCAAGATCAGAATTTCAGTGCAGGAGAAAATGAGTTTGAGATAATTGTTGGACATGTAAGTAGAAATCATGAGACGAATTTGGATATAACTATGAAACTTAGAGGGGAAAGTCAGGCCAGAGATATCTTTTGCATAGGAATTTAAAATACCTAATATTAAAGAATAATAAAGAGCATATTTAAAATAAGAAGACTATTGTACAATATGAGCCACCAATAAATATTCTTATAAATTCTTACAAATCAATAACAATGAGACACCACTGCGCACCTATTAGTATGTCTAAAATCCAAAGCTCTAACAGCACTAATGCAGACAAGATCTCAATCATTGTTTGTAGGAATGCAAAATGGTATAACCACTTAAGAAGCCAGTTTGGTGGTTTCTTACAAAACTGAAACTACTTGAATCATATAATCCAGCAACTGCACTCCTTGGTACTTACCTAAAGGAATTGAAATTGTATGTCTACACAAAACCTGCACATGGTTGTTTATAGAAGCTTTGTTCATAATTGCCAAAACTTGAAAGAAACCAAGAAGTTCTTCAGCTGGTGAATAGATAAAAATAAATTTCAATACATCCATACAATGGAAAATTACTCAGCACTAAAAAGAAATGAAATTACACCACAAAACAAACTAGAGGAACCTTAATTGCATATTACTAAGTGAAAGTTTCCATGTTGTATGATTACAAATATATAGTGATCTGGAAAAGGCAAAACTAGAGACAGTGAAGTATTCAGTGGTTGCCAGGATTTGTGTGGAGGGAGAGATGAATAGGTAGGGCTCAGATTTTAGGGAAGTGAAACTATGTGTGATACTATGATGATGGATGCATGCCATTATACATTTGTCAAAACCCATGGAATGTACAACACAAAATTGCTCTAATGTAACTATGGACTTTAGGTGATAATGATATGTCAATCTTGGTTCATGTATTGTAACAAATGCACTACTCTAGTGTGGCAGATTGACAGTGGAGGAAGGGGCATTTGAGTTCCTAGCTGAGATGTCCATTCCTTCAACTTTGCTGTGAAGCTAAACTGCTCTAAAAAATAGCCTATTAAAAAAAGACACCCCCCACCACCACCACCACCAAGACTGCATAGGATAAAAGTGAGATGAACTTGAATCTGGCAATGATGTTTTAGCTGTGATACAGAAGGCACAATCCATGAGAGGAAAAATTGATAAGTTTTTTGGACTTTGTCACAATTGAAACTTCTTCCCTGACACAATATTAAATGAATGAAAAGACAAACCACATACTGACAGAAAATCATTGCAAGACATGTTTGATAAGGACTGGTATCAAAGAACCCTAAAAACTTAACAGTAAGAAAAAAAAATCCAATTCAGTCTTTAAAACTCTAAAAGATCTGGACAAGACACCTCGCAAAAGAAGATATATAGATGGAAAATAACCATATGAAAACATGTTCAACATCATATGCCATGCTGAAACTACAAATTAAGACAATGAGATACCACAACATACCTAATAAAAAGGTAAAATCCAAAATATTGACAACATAAAATGTTGGTGTGGCTATGGAGCAACAGGAACTCTTACTCATTTCTGGTGGGAATGCACATGGTATAGCTATTGTGAAAGATAGACAATTTTTAACAAAACTATCTTCCTATCATGTCATCCAGCAATAGGGTATTTATCCTAATGACTTGAAAATCATGTCCACATAAAAACCTTTACATAAGTGTTTATAACACTTTTATTCATATTTGTCAAAACTTGGAGGCAATCACGATGGTCTTATAAGGAGAATATATTAACTGTAGCACATTCATATGATAAAATATTATGCAATATAAAAGAAATGAGCTATCAAACCATCAAAGGACATGGAGGAAACTTAAAAGCATATTGTGAAGTTAAAGAAGTCAATTTGAAAGGCTTTATTCTATTTGATTCCAACAAAATAACATTCTGAAAAAGGCAAAACTGTGGAGACAGTAAAAAACAGTGGTTTAGGGGTTTGGAGAGAGGGAGGAAGAAATGAATAGGTGGAGCACAGGGGATTTTTAAGACAGGGAAAGTATTTTATGTGTTACTGCAATGGCGATTCATTATACAGTTGTTAAAACCCATAGAAAGTAACACAGTGGGCAATGGAATTTAGTTAATAATATAGCCTCAGTGGCCACAAATGAACCACACCAATAAAAGACACTGCGAATCGGAGAAATTTGCTGGGGCAGAGGGGTGGTGAGAAGGGGTGCATGGGAACTCTGTACCTTCTGCTCAATTTTTCTGTAAGCCTAAAGCTGCTCTGAAAAAATGAAATCTACTGAAAATTGTATCTCGTGTGTGTGTCTGTGTGGGGTTTGATGTTTCATTTTTCTTCCAGGTCACAAATGAACATCTGAATAGTAACTCTTTTGTGATTCAGTTTATCTACTGATTGTCCTAATTCTATTAGTACTTTTTAATGAGCCCCTTCAGTGTAGTAAAAGTTAAGGAGACAACATATGTAGTGGTATCTTGTTGCATTTTCCAGCACAACCCATTTCATGGCTCAACAATCTGAAAAACAATGCAAACACTAGCAATAAATTACTGAAAAAGCAAAGAAATAAGAACCAACTCTCAGACTCCAGGCATGTTGCACAAGGAACAGAAGACAGCATTTTACTTTTTCTGGTTGCATCTATCAGCATTTATTTTTTTACAATAATTTCATTTTTATGAAAATTAATTATGCTTATTTCAAAGACATTCAATTAAGAGAGAGAAGTAAAATAAAATAGCAACAACAGTCATCCCTCATTTGATTACACACACTAAGTAGAACACCAGTAAGTAATCCTATACTGAGACAAACGTACACACAGACTATTACACAGAAGAACAAACAGAAATCATTTTATCAAAATAGATTTGCGCTGTGCGAGCCTTCTTAAACGAAAATAATCTGTGACTTTTCATCATATGTTTTGTAGGAATTTCTCGAATTCTTTGCTAACACAAAAGTAACCAAGTTTTAATCAACATGATAGTAAAAATGTTTGGGCTTTATATTCCAAAGAACTACGTTGGAAGCCATCCTCATTCTGTCATTTACTAGCTGAAATCTTAAGCAAGCTACTTATTCTCTTGGTGTCTAAAATTTCCCATTTATACACCATAAAATGCAAAAGCCTTGATCAGAGGACTTTGGTAAGAATGACACTAGATAATTTCTATAAATATGGTACTTAATAAATTATTAATTAATATTTTTAAAACTCAGTTGTTTAGGAACAATGTGTTCTTGTCTTCCAGCTGCCTTTTGTCACTGCAGCCTGAGAATCTTTACACATCTTGTTTAGGCGGCCAGCGGGAAACCTTTGGAGAGGTGTAAAACGTTTAAGAACAGAGATCAGACAGGAATATTCCCAGCGGAGAGAAATAAATGTACCTAGGAGTTTGCTGCATACAGTCCCTCTATTCGCTTTACTTATTTATTTTCCCTTAAAATGCTTATTTATAGAAATTCATTTACTTATTCAAGAAATATTGTTTGTGCAACAACATGGCATTTATTACTCTAGGTTTGGAGATAGAAAGGCACACAAGAGAGACATGGCCACAGTTGTCATAGCCTTACATTCTAGAGGGGTGGACAAATATTACCTGATAACCGTCAGTTAAATATTTAATTAAAGTTGCAATAAGTGCTCTTAAAGGAGATGGATAGGTTTCTATGAATTCATTTTTCAGAAGGCTTTCCCTATTTTGTTCCTAGGAATCTGGAAGAAAAGAACATATAGAACTTAAAGAAACCAACCCTCAGAGAGATACATAGAAAACTGTCCAAGATTACAAAGCTATTTTGAAGCAAATCTGCCCAGATTCCTTAAATCCCAGTACAGTGAGTTTCTTGTGACACATTTTAGAGTGAAGAGCTGAAACACTAGAGGGAGAGTCTATTATTTCAATTTTATCTCTTTCTGCTATTTTCAACACTGATCCAACTGAAAAGCCTAGTGTAAGTCAAATCTGCTTGCAGGTTAAGAGCTCAGTGTTGAATGTGAAAGCTGACTCAGTTATGTATCTCATTCCAAACTGTGTGAGTAAGTATTCAGTCATTATACACTTACTTTCCTTAGTTCTCCTGCTACTGTTTATGTTTCCTTCTTGAGATCTAGAATCTTTGCTTTATTTTGGGGGGAAACATTTTTAACAGTATTGTTGGTCTACAAATAAAATATACAAAACTCTTTGTACCTCAAAGGGGCCTTTTTTTCTAGTAAGGGAGACATGAGACTCATATGTGGAGTAAGTGTACTCTTGTCTAAGCCACTCTCATAATTTTCCATCTTTGGAAATTGCAACTCTATCATGTCGATTGCTGAGGCCAAAAACTTTGGAGCCATCTTTCATTATGCTTTCTCTGAAAACCTACCTTGAGTCTGTCAATAAACATTGTCTTCATCTTCAAGATACAGCCAGGGTCATATTTCTTCTCAGTGCCTCCACTGTACCCATCAGACCCCAGGTCCTCTGATCTCCCACCTGGATTAATGTAATCATCTCATAAGTGATATCCTTGCTCCCAGTCGCATCCTACTATGTTTCATTTGCCAGAGAATAGACAGAATGATTATTCCATCCTCCCTTGTTTCAAACAGTGTACAACTTACAGAAAACTCCCAAGAACAATGATCACCCAGGCTTTCTCCATCTGGATTCACCATTGTTAACATTTTGCCATAGTTGTTTTACTGTCCTCTTTCCCCGCACCACACTACATGACACTAACATACATGCACACACACAGTGCCACACTATTTCAGAGATGATTATAGTCATCATGGCACTTCAGCCCTACATAACTGAACATCTTCCATATAACCGCCATACAATATTACATTCAGGTAGTTTAACATTGATTCAATTCCATTGATAAATACACAACCTACATTTATATAGTCTTAATTGCCCCAATAACATATGCTATAAGTTCTTTTTCTTTTTCTTTTTATCCATATCTAACTAAGCATGACACTTAATTGACATCTCCCTTTAGTATACATACTCTAGGATCATTCCTCAGCCTTTTTCTGTCTTTTATGACATTAACATTAGAAGAATACATGGTTAGCTATTTTAAAGATTATCTCTCAGTTTTGATTTCTCTGTTTCCTCATGATTCAATTCAGGTTATACGTTTTTGACTCATATGGCTACAAAGGTGATATTGTGTTTTGGGTTTGTTTTTTTTTCAGAAAAATTACAGCAGAAGTCACAGGATGTCATTTTTGTCCCATCATTCATGTTAGATTTAACCATTCATTTAGATGGTTTGCAGAAAATTTTACTAATGTAAGTGTGCTCCCTTTTCTTTGTGATTAATAAGTGTTGTGAGACAGGATACTTCAAGATTGTGGGTCTGTCTTGTCCTTATTCCCCTATAAATCTGTACCCACTGACTTAAGTTTCCATTGAAGATTTATCTAATTCAATTATGTGGTCATTGCAATATAATTTTCTAATGATATGATTCCTTTTGCACTTACTAGTTGATATTTTATGTAAGAAGAACTTTCCCTTTTCAATTGCTTCTTAATTTATTAGGCTTATTATCATTTTTGTATCATTAAGAACTCAAAGATTCTCATGAGCCATCCATTCTGATGTTCAAATTGTTTTAAATTTGTACAGTAGGAGATCTTTACTTTTGACCCATGTCCATAAATTTGGGGCACTTATTTACTTATTTGGGATACTAAGATGTGCTAGGGCTAATCTTGAAGTTTCGATATTTCTTCATGGAATGAATTTGCCACTTCTCTATGAAGTCCTGTTTCTTTTAGGGGGGTGTAGTATTGAGAAAACGATTGTCAGTGGATGATATGTGTGAGCTTTGTTACTAGGATTTCATTGCTTTGAGCCCATGCAATGAAAAGAGCAAGAATAATGTAACAATCAGATAATGTCACTCTTCTACTCAAACCCTTTCTTCAGTGGCTTCCATTCACTTCAGGGAACAGCAAACCATTCAAATTGCCCTAAATTACTACATATTTTGCCTCTCTGACTCCACCATCCCCAAGACAGCACTATTTATTACTCTGCTCCTGGCTCACTCTGTTTAAAGGACACTCTGTCCAAAGTTCATTCTGTTTGAAGTTCACTCTTCCTAAAAGGAAGTGAGGGTCACCAAAGATAAATCAGACATTTTAATTTAAGATGGTCCTTGATTTGAAACTAATTAGTTACTCTTAAAATCTGGCAGAAACAAAGCATAAGATCTATGTTTAAAAGTGCTATTTCTTTTTTTTCTTAATGCAGTTTTCTACACAGACCCAGAAAGTTTCCCTCCTTTCAGAACTTTTCTTAGGGATTCTTTGACATCCTTGTTCCTCAGGCTGTAGATAAGGGGGTTAAGCATGGGAATCACTGTGGTATAAAACACAGAGGCCACCTTCTCCTGCTTTGCATCACTCTTAGAGGTTTTAAAATACATGAAGATGATGGAGCCATAGAAGATACCGACAGCTGCAAGGTGTGAGCTGCAGGTACTGAAAGCTTTGGACCTGCCCTCAGCTGAGCAGATGAACAAGATGCTGGAAAGGATGAAGGCGTAAGAGATGAAGATGGCGAAAGCACATGCAAATACATTGAGTCCAACCAAAACCATCAGCAAGCGCTCTTTGCTGTAGTCTCTTGAGCAAGATATATTCAGAAGAGGAAGGATGTCACAGAAGTAATGGTGGATGACATTAGTTCCACAGAAGGGGCACCTAGTTATGTAGCCAGTGTGAATCAAGGCTCCAAATATCCCCACTGTATACACACTGGCGACAAGTTGGAAACAGACTCTATGGGACATGGTGACATTGTAGAGCAAGGGGTTGTAGATGGCGACATAACGATCATATGCCATGGCTGCCAGCATGTAAGACTCATCAATAGCAAGGAAGCTGAAGAAAAAGAGCTGGGCCATGCACTCAGGAAAGGAGGTGAAATTCTTCTCTGACACGAAGTTCACCAGCATCTTGGGAATTATAACAGTGGAGAAACAGAGATCTATGAAGGCTAAATTACTGAGAAAATAATACATGGGTATGTGAAGCTGACAACAAATCCTGATTAAAAAGATCAAGCCCAAATTTCCCACCACAGAGGCCATGTAGATCAATAGAAAGAGGAAGAAGAGGGGAACCTGGAGTCTTGGCTGGTCTGCTAACCCCTCAAGGATAAACTCAGTGACCGAGGAATGATTTCTTGTATCCATTCTTGTCCCAGTTATGAGAGGCTGAGTGGCTCGGGGAAGATGTTCTCATCTGGTGAACATTGTCTTTTTACAGGATTCAGTCGTTGAAGATCTGATTAGAGACATAATATTTAACTTATTATGGCACAGAATTTCCAAAAAACAAGAGACTAACATCTACTTTTAACTGAAGCCTTTGTCAAGATATCAGTGCTTCACTTGGCTTCATGTGATATTTAGAAATGAAAATCATTTTGTCCTCACAACGTGATTTTTGGAATCTCATATAAATGAAAGATAAGCCTCTAGTTTTCAGTCACCTTTAGGTGAGACTGCACAGTGGTATTCTGTTGATTTTCATCTGCAGCCATCCACACCCGCTTCTGATGTATTGGAGCTTAACCTCTCCCTGACGGTTAAGGCTATCCTTTGAACTTCGCCTCTGGCTTTGACATCTTCCATTTGCTCATTCAGACCCTGACTCCAGTCAAAACGGTCTTGGGTTTCCTCCAGGGTTTCCTTTCCCCTCTCAGTTACTGGTTTTGACTCTGCCTTTTCTTTCCTCTACCCAGGTTGTGACACAGATGGGAGAGGAATGAAGGTGTGCTGGGGACTGTGGGAGGAGGGCAGTGGTACAGGGAAAGCTGGTCATATGCTGTAGGAAGAGGAGAACAAGAATGACAGCAAGAGCTGGTTTTTGGCATTTATTGGGCATCTACCATGTGCCGTGTTTTCAGAACATTTTATTATGGTCCTGATTTAATCTTCATAGCAACCCCGTGAAACAGATACTGCTATTACCTCTATTTTGTACATCGGCTGAGGGACAGAGAAAGAGGTTAAGTAAATGCCTGCCCTACATCACAAACCATGTACGCAGTATTATTTTCACTCTTTTACAAATGAGATTCTGTAAATATTCCAAGATTACATGACTAGTAGGTGTTAGAGCCAGAATTCATGTTCTTGTCTGTTTTGTTAAAAATCAAACAATGTGTCCAGTTAACTGATATTTTTTTCTAAACCTGACAACATTATCATAACTTTTGTGCAGCTTTACTTAATATGCTACTCATTTTTATTACTGTCTTTGTTTTGGTTGTATTTATATCACTATGTTGCTATTATTTCTCAGATAAATCTAAATATTAAGTACCAACATACAGTCAAGATTTAATTCAGTGCTATACCAAATTTGACCCATTTCAGATAAATATTAACACATATACCTGTGTGGGCTGTGACATCAACAAAATAGTTTGATCTTTCTTCCTTGACAGACTATTAGATACAGAGGCTCTTTAACAGCTTCTAATACAATCGGATCTCTGAGTGATGGTTGCCTCTGAGGAGAGGGTTGAGGATCGGGATGTTTAAGTCTCAAGAAAGATACATTTAATCTCTGTTATTAGAAATGTTTAATGTAATTAAAGTGCTGAAAGAAGTTTCTCATTCCTGAATTACAGTCAGGAAAGGAAATCAGGCATAGAACAAATGAATAAAAATGACAGGCAATGCCGGGGGCTCCTTCCTTTCATTTTTTGGATTGGATTTTGGGAACCCTTGTGAATCCACTGTTGGAAAAGTATAAAGTGGGGAAAGACATCATTTTTGACCCTGAATATAGCAGTTTATGAGGTGGGATAGAAGTAGGAGTTTGAATTTGTATTGATAGGTTGAACAACTTCTAACTCAGAGATGTCGGATAGTAGGTAGATAAAGAGGATTTCCTGGCCTGACCCTTTTCCTATTACAGTATGAATGCATGTGCAAATGCTCTTTAAATTCCAAAGATCAATATAAATGTGAGATATATTGAAATGACTGGATATATCATGGGGAATCCAAGCGTTTGAGGTCGGAAGATACAGGTAGAGAACTAGTGGAAGGGGAGACGGTTTCCGTGCATTGCGCTCTATGTCCACCGGTCAGAAAGCAGACACTGCCTGGCTGGGCAGCCTTGTCCCTATAGCACGAGTAGTAAGAATTTTTAACTTCCTTAGAAAGTTTAATTACAACTACACTATCTTACCAACGATAAACAGAATCATTTTATGACTTACCCGAACATTGCCACCAGGGAAAGTGCTGCTGGTCTACATGATCTTTTATCTCTGGTCTCATGTAGTGCATGTGTGCACACACACGCTTGTAAGATAATTTTATCAGCAAACACTAATGGGCCAGATTTACTCTTATCCTAGCAAAATTATGGAGTTGAATCTGCATAAAAAATTCAGAGAGTATTGATGAAGACTAACAGTTTAAGACCAACCAAGCAGAAAAAGAAAAGTAATCCTACTGACTCTTAGTCCTCTATCATTAAAAGGAAATTTTGTTTGGGGGTATTTGTAAGCAGAAGCCCTCCTTAGGGGCTTGTTGTCTCAGTAGTTGGGCTCTATAGGGAAGAAACAGTTACGAAGTAGATGTTTGTTGTCAATACAATGGCATTCTTATTGATCCGTGGGGTATTCAAAGAAAACATCAAATTTATTTCCCTGAATCTTAAAATTAATAATGATTCCATAGTAAATACACAACTTTTGACACATTAAAAATTAAAGTGCTTTATCAAAACTGCAAAATAAAATTTTTCTTAGCATTTCATGTTTTCTATAATGCAGCCAAACCCATTCCATCATCTCCAAACATAGACGAGCTTTTTTATTCCTAACTGCTCTAGATGTTTCGGGGAATTATACATGGAGAAAAAGAATAAATGATCTGCTTTCCTTCTGTGATTTCAAAAGGTATAAGCTGGGCCCCAAAGAATTTTCTTATAAAGTCATATGTCTATGGAAAGCATATATCCCTACAGTTTTCCTGATCAGTCCTGATTTCAAATATACTAATTTTTTCCATTCTAAACCATCAAGAACTGTCTTTTCATTTCTTTATCAAAATTGTAGATAAAAATATTTATGGAAGTATAATTGTCCTACAATAAATTGCACATGTTCAAAGTATATAATTAGGTAAATTTGACATATTTACTTATAAAACCATCAGGAAAATTAACTTATCCAATCCCCTTTCTAATCCTTTCCTCTGAGCTTTCTTCCACTGATTCCCAGGCAACCATGAATCCACTTTCTTTCACTGATTAGTCTGCATTTCCTAGAATGCTATACTTATATAACCATACAACAGATAACGCTTTCCTTGGCTTCCTATATTCAGTATAATTATTTTGAGATTCACTTATGGTTTTGCATGTATCAATAATTCTTTTTTCCTCCCTCCTCTTCATCCTTCTTCTTTGCATAAGGTTTTTTTTTTTAAGAACCATCATATTGCCTTAGCATGAAACTTTGTTGAGATCACTGACCATCTATGTGTGGGTCTATTTTGGTGCTTTTTATTCTTCTCCCTTGATTTACTTGTCTATCTTGATCCTTAAACCACACTGTCTTGTTAATTGTAGCCTCATAATATGTTTTAAAGATTATAACATAAATTCTTGAGCTTTGTTCTTGTTTTTCAAAGCTGTTTTTTAAATTCTAGTCATTTTGCATTTCCTTATGAATTGTAGAAAGTTTATCAATCTTCATAAAATACCTGCTGTGACTTTGAATGGGATTATACTGAATCTATGAATAAATGTGAGGAAAACTGACGCAGAAACATAATATATTCAGGTTTTCTTTAATTTGTCCCAAAAAGATTTTGCTTATAAAGATTTTACATATATTTTGCCAGATTTATCACTAAGGATTTCATATGTTTCATGCTCTTGCAAATGGTATTTTAAAATTTAATATCCTATTGTTCATTGATAATATATTGAAAATGATGGATTTTGTATAATTCACCTTGTTTCCTACCATCTGGCTAAACTCAGTTGCTATTTAAAGAAGCTTTTCTTATAGATTCCAAAGGGTTTTCTATGTAGGCAATCATGTATTACTAAAATGTTTTTTTTCTTCCTTTCTGAACTGGATGAACTTTTTAGTATTTGTTATTGCTGACATTTTGCCTTAATGCTCTGAAGTCTACTTTACCTGATACGAAGACATCCACTCTATTTTTTAGAAGTAATGTCTGCCTGGTATATGTATTTCTATCCTTTTCCTTTCACCTACTTACATTACTCTATTTGAAGCGAGTTTCTTATAATGTATAGTTGAGTTATTTTAGCATTCAGTGGATAACTGGTGTATTTAATAATTAAATAATTTAATTTTTTATTTAGTTTATTTTCTTATTTTTCTACTTATGTACTTTGATTTAATTTAATGATTTAATAAAATAAGAGTCAGATATGAAAAAGAAGAAATTACATGCAACACCACAGAAATTCAAATTATAAGAGATTTCTATGAAAATTTATATGCCAATAAACTGGGCAACCTAGATGAAACAGATAAATTACTAGAAACATACAGTCTGCCAAGACTGGCCCAGGAAGAAACAAAATCTAAACAAACCAATTACTAGTAATGACATTGAACTTGTAATAGAAAAACTTCCAACACACCAAAGTCCAGGGATGAAAGGTTTCACAGGTGAATTCTATCAAACATTCAAAGATGAGCTAATCCCCATCCTTCCTAAGATATCCAAAAAATAGGAGGGAAAACTTTCAAACTCATTCCCTGAGGCCAGTATTGCACTAATACCCAAACCAGAAACACACAGTACAGAAAGAAAGAAAATTCTGACCAAAAACCCTAATGAGCGAAGATGTAAAATTTTGCAACAAAATATTAGCAAATTGAATTCAAAACTACGTCTAGAGGACATTTCTCATAACCAACAGGGATTTACTCCAGGGATGCCAGGATGGTATAATATCAATCAAGGTCATATACCACATTAACAAAAAGGATAAAAACCAATGATCATCTCAATAGATGCTGAAAAAGAATTTTACAAATTTCAACATCCATTCATGATAACAACTCTCAACAAAATAAGTATAGAGGATATGTACATCAACATAATAAAGACCATATATGACATACCCACAGCTAGCATCATACTGAATGGCAAAAAGCTGAAGCTTTTCCTCTGAGATCAGGGAGAAGACAAGGATGTCCATTTTTACCACTTTCATTCAACATAGTAGTGGAGGTCCTAGCCACAACAATGAGACAACACAAAGAAATAAAAGGCATCCAAATTGGTAAGGAAGAAGTACAACTGTCACTATTTGAAGATGACATATTATACAAAGAAAACCCTAACACTACACCAAAAACTATTAGAACTAATAACTGGATTCCGTAAAGTTGCAGGGTCCAAATTAATACACAGAAATCTGTTGTATTCCTCTATACTAACAACAAAATAGAAGAAAGAGCAATCAGGAAAACAATTCCATTTACAATTACATCAAAAATAATAAAATACCTAGGAATAAAACTAACCAAGGAGGTGAAAGACCTGTTGTACTCTGAAAATTATAAGACACTGGTGAAAGAAATTGAAGAAGACACAAATCAATGGAAATCTATCCCACGTTCATGGATAGGAAGAATCCATATTGTCAAAATGGCTATCCTGCCCAAAGTAACTTCACAGATTCATTGCAATCCCTATCAAAACACCAATGGTATTTTTAAATGCACCAGAGCAAATAATCCTAAACCTTATATGGAACCACAAAAGACCTTGAAAATCCAAAGCCATACTGAGAAAGAAGAACAAAGCTGGGAGTATCACACTCCCTGATTTCAAGCTATACTGCGAAGCTACAGTGATTAAAACAGTATGGTACTGGCACAAGAACAGACCCATAGATCAATGGAACAGAATAGAGAGTCCAAAAATAAGTCCATACATATATGGTCAATTAATATATGACAAAGGTAGCTAGAATATAAAAAGGGAAAAAAACAGTCTCTTCTATAGACAGTGTTGGGAACATTGGACAGCTATAAACAAAAGAATGAAACTAGATCACTCTTTTATACCACACTCAAAAGTAAAATCTACATGTATGAAGACCTAAATGTAAGATGTGAAACCATAAAACTCTTAGAAGGAAACATAGGCTAGCAGCTAATGAACATCACAACGAAATATTCCTTTGTGGATATATCTCCACAGGAAAGGGCAACAAAAGCAAAAATAAACATGTGGGACTTCACCAGACTTAAAAGGTTGTTCACCACAAAGGAAACCCTCAACAAAACAAAAAGGCAACATACTGTATGGGATGATATATTTGCAAATGATATATCCACTAGTGGGCTAATACCCAAAACATATAAGGAAAGATCCTTAAAAAACTGGAAATAGAAATACCATATGACTGAGCTATTCCACTTCTGGGAATTTACTTGAAGAAAACAAAATCTCATTCAGAAGGATACATGCACATCTATGTTCACTGCAGTATTATTTACAATATCCAAGATATGGAAGCAACCCAAATGCCCACTGATAGATGAATGGATAAAGAAAAGGTGGTACATATACACAATGGAATATTACCCAGCCATAAGAAAGAAGGAAATTTTGCCATTTACAACGACATAGGTGGACCTAATGTGTATCACCCTAAGTGAAATAAGCCAGGTGGAAAAAGACAAATACCATATGATTTCACTTAAATGTGGAATCTGAAAAGCAAAACAACCAAAAAAATAATAGACCCATGAATATGAACAACAGACTGTTGGTTACCATAGGGAAGGAGGTTGGGCAGTGGGTGAAATCAGTGAAGGGGATAAAGAGGTAAAAACTGCAAATTGTAAACTAAGTTACTTTTAGGAATGGAAGTACAACATATAGAATATAACCAATAATACTGTAATATCCTGGCATGGTAACAGGGGGAACTACAATTACCTTGGGAAGCATCTAGTAATGCATGTAATTATCAAGTCAGTATGTTGTACATCTGAAACCAATATAGTATTGCATATCAGCTTTATTCCAATAAAAATTAATAAACACTGAATTTTGACAGATATTTTTCTGTTATTAAGATGATCACATACTTTTATTATTTACTCATTTCATATGGTGAATTCTATTTATTGATATTTATCTGGATATTTTTGTGGAGCAGAAAGAGAGAGCCCCTCAAATTGTTACAATAACATTGATATCTCAACAAAAAGAGGTTAGTATGATGAAGGAATATTAATAGGGAAAGCTAACATGTTTGCAAGGGTCTGAAATTTACTCTCATTGTTGTGCTACGGAAATATTTGAATTGTCTTGCATTATGCCACAAAGTAAGAAGTTGGGATTTGTGCAGGTGGCCTGAACTTCATTCATTACACAAAAGGATATTTTAATTAGCTTCGTTCCAGAAACAACGAAGCTAATTATTTCAGACCTTATGTTTCTTTATTGATTTTATGACAGAAAACAGTGGACTATTAAATAGATAAAGGTCAGGAGCTTTCCCAGACAGCAAATTCCTTTGGACTGTCTGGGAGCAGCTAGAGTAGAGGTTTACACAAAAATTTTGCTTGGAGGAATAATACTTGGCAAAGCCCTTTGCAAATTCTAAAGTGCCATAGAGGTCAAAATATATTTCATTATTGATTTTTAGTAACAGAGACCAATCTCTTGGGTAATGAGGTCATTTTGCAGAGCTCTATATATTTTTTACACTAACTGTGTAATGAGCACAGAGCCAAATCTTGAGAGATTTGTATGCCTTTGGGAATTAGTTGTATATTTATAAGTCCCATCTCAACGTTTTCAAATATCAGGATCCCATGTTTGAAGCTACATGTCTTAAGGTAAGTGGATATCAACTTCTTAGCAGGTCACAGAAAAAGCTCTATGTGATGTTTAGATTGGTTCTCCTTAACTGCTCTAATGAATCATTTCTTCTTCAAGATATTAGATAATAATATAAAACAGTTACAAAGCACTTAATATGTACCAGATTTTTTTATAACCTCTATTAACTAAAATTCTTATGGCATAGGTTTTACAGATAAAGACATTGAATCAGAGTGGCATAATTTTCCCAAAGGCACAGAACTCTAAGTGGCAAAGCCAAGATTTGATCCAAGGTAGATTGACTCCAGAGTGGCATTAAGCTCTAATCACTAAGGTAATTGTATTCATTCATTGAGATTGTATTCATTTATTTTCTAAAGGACTGCAAAAAAAAAAAAAAAAAACCCTGCATTGCAAGACAGGCCAACTGCTCTGAAAATTTTCCTGGAGAAAGGTAACTCTGAATTTTACTTGTACATATTCATTTACTTTCTGTCTCTTGTATACTGGACTGCTTAACTTCTTTGATTTCCCATTAATGGATGGCTTTAATTTCCCATTATCTACATTTCACTTTCAGTATTTCCTATCACAGCCTCCAATGGGCCAAACAATTTCCACAGAGCCCAGTATTTTAATGCCCTCTTGTCCTGAAATCTGTTGCATTGAGTTAACTGGAAGGTCAGCAGATGGCTTTTGCTGGTCAAATAGTGTTCAAGCAAAGTCACAATTGGGAAATGCAGTACTAAATTGTCAAAATTTAATTGCTGGGATGTTGATCATCATTGCTGTAGTTTAAGAAATTAGTGAGACTATTTCGATATGGAAAAGTAAACATACTATGTTCTATTGGCAGCATTAATGACCTCCTCCTCCTGTTGCGGCCAGTGGGGGTCCGGGCCCTTCACTGCAATAGGTGTTCCTGAGAAAGTAAAGACAAAGTTCGCTTGATTGCCAATACAACACTTGGCAATTCTTCCAAAGTCACTGTAGGAAACTTCAGGAATCTCCTGCCATCTTTGTTTCTTGAACCTGGAGATGGGGAAGATCATGGATGGCTTTGAGGGGATTGTGTACCAGGCGATGGAGGAGGCTCAGAAACAGAAGGAGCTCTCCAAAGCCAAGATGCAGGAGGTTCTGAAAGAAAAAGACCAACTGGCCACAGACCTGAGCTCCATGGAGAAGTCGTTCTCTGACCTTTTCAAGCGCTTTGAGAAGCAGAGGGAGGCGATCGAAGGCTACCGCGTGAATGAAGAATCGCTGAAGAAGTGTGTCCAGGACTACATAGTCAGGATTGAAAAGGAAGGCCAGAGGTACCAGGCATTGAAGGCCCATGCGGAGGAGAAACTCAGGCTGGCCAATGAGGAGATCGCCCAGGTCCGGAGCAAGGCCCAGGCAGAGGCCCTGGCCTTCCAGGCAAGCCTGCGGAAGGAGCAGATGCGCATCCACCCGCTGGAGACGGCCGTGGAGCAGAAGACTAAAGAGAATGATGAACTGACACGGATCTGTGACGACCTCATTTCCAAGACGGAGAAGATCTGACGCGGGGCCCCACCTGCCTGCCACTGCCATCCGCCCCTGTCTGTCTGTGGAAGGTTCCATGTTCTTTTTTCTGTTGCCCTCAACCTATTTTTAAACTAGATTACTTTAACAAGACTAAATAAAATTTCCCTCAAGTTGAAAAAAAAATTTTTTTTTTTTTCTCTGCAGGAAAAGTTAATTTGGGGAACAAATTAGTTGTTTCCTGATGTTAGGAAAGACTCGTGAGGTGGTCCTCGGCGGGTCAGTGGTAGTGCCGCAGGTAGACAAGCTTCTGAGGCAGGAATCTCTCTCTGCAGAGGGGACACTCCGTCTGGGAGCTTCCAAAAAGCTGCCTCCCTCCACCCCCAAAGGAGGAGGCTTTAAAGGCAGTCTCCATGACTCTGTGGCAGCCCCCTGCGCTGGTCCATACACCTGCTGACTGCAGGGCCCACCTTGGTGTCACACCACTGGGTGATGCAGTCCCAGCAGAACAGGTGGCCACAGGGTGTGGCCGTGGGGTGCCGGCGCTCCTTCAGGCACAGGGTGCACAGGGAGCTCTTGGGAACTGTTCTGTCTTCCATGTGGTTCCTGCGGTGGAACAGGCTGCGGTGCAGCTTCCACTCCCGCTGGGCGCGCTGCCTCTGCCGAAAGCCGTAGAGCTGCAGGCCCACAGACAGTGCCAGGTGCAGCAAGGAGACAAGACCCAGCAGCCAGTAGCTCCCCCAAGCCCTTGGGTCCTCCGCAGGCAGGCGGTGGATGCGAAGCTGTCAAGGACCCCCAAGAGGACAAATAAGTGACTCCCGTAAACCTCTTGGCCAGGTGGTAGAAGGCACCATGGATGTAGAACCAGGCGACGTGCAGCCGCTGGAGGCAGCCGAGGCCCCGCCGAAGCACCAGCACAGCCTGCAGGAGCCCTTCTGCTGCTGCTCTGTCAGGGTGGCTGTGTGCCGGTGCACCCAGTGGCTCACCCCCGACCAGCTGTGCATGCCGGGTGTCAGACGCCCCTGTGAGGGCCGGGCACTGTCACCGTCGGCCTGCAGCTCGTGCTCCAGGTGGAGGAGGGCCTTGTCCAGCAGGTAGGGCAGGACGGCATGCAGTGTGATCAGCACGCTGCGGCGCAGCCTCGAGGGCACTCGGCTCTGGGAGGGGTCCACCTGGATGACACCCACATACTCCTCCCCCAGGGTCTGGTAGCCTGCACGGGTAGTGAGGCCAAAGTAGGCTACATCCGACAGCAGTTCAACCTCTCTCCGGCACTCCAGCCACCTCTTCGCACCCGCCAGGCTGTGCAGGGCGCCGCCCGCCGCGGTAGTAGTCGTCCTTCTGCGCCGCGCGCACCACCTCCGGGACGCTGGCGGCCGCGGGAGCCATGGCTGCGGTTCCCGGGGCATAGGACAGAGGCTGGCCACGCCCACGCGGGCGGCGCCTGATGACGGCAGGCCGCGCGAACCTTGCGCGTCGCACCCCGCCTTTTTACGATTTTTAAGATTTTTGTTTTTCTGGTTCAAAGAGAGTGCTTTTCTCGATGAGACCCAGGAAGGAACATTGCTTTTCTCACTGAATACACTCATCTGCTCTCCCATTCACGGCCCCTGGGTAAGGGTGCCTGCTCTTTGGGGGATCTTTGGAATGATACAGGCAAAGAAACTCAAAATATTTTATAAATGTAAGAAATAAAAAATAACTGATAAATTACATAGTAGCTTAAAGTTTTCAAAGCTCAGAATAGATTTTTTTTTTATCTTCATAACTGCTCATTTTTGATAGATGAGGAAACAAGGATTCAGAGAGGTAAATAACTTGCCCTAGTCACAGGGACTACACCAGCCGTTTTAGCCCATTCCTCTGACTCCAAATACAATGCTTTTCTATCATTGTACAATCAAAGGGTGTAAAATTTGAAATTAACAAAGACTTTGTTATGATGAAAGTCATAGGGATGCTTTGTAACATTTTCCTTGGATATAGTAACATACACAAATGTATCTCCTTTCCACAGTGTTTGAATCCCATGAAAAATTGAACTTCATTCACTACCCTGAAGATCGAACTTTATGAATTCCATTTTCTTGACAAAAATACCCACTTGATGAGAGCACAAAAGAACAGCTGCATTCCCAATAACGTTTGAGATTCTGATACCTAGCTAATTTTATACCTGTGTCTTCAGTGAAGTTGCATTGTTAAAAGGAGAGTAAAAATGGGATTTTTATCAATAACTATAACTCTGTGTTTTAAATCCTACAATACATTAACATAATGTTATTACATATATTTCTTTTTTACTGAAGTATAGTTGATATACAATAGTATATTATTTCAAAGTATATGACACAGTAGTTGAACATTTACCTATATTATTAAATCCTCACCCCCACTAGTGATGTTACAGAACCATTGACTATATTCTCCATGCTGCACTTCCATCCCAGGGACCAACTTATATTATGACTGAGATTTGGTGCCTCTTTATCCCCGTTACCCTTCCTACCAACCCATCCTGACCCCTCCCCAGTGATAAACACCAGTCACTTCTCAGTGTCTATGAGTCTACTGCTGTTTTATTTTGTTTTTAAATTCAACATGTAAGTGAAATCATCTCTTAGCTGTCTTTCTCCACTTGGCTTATTTCATTTAGCTTAATACCATCTAGGTCCATCCATGCTGTCACAAACAGCAGGCTGAATAATATTCCATTGTGTATATGTACCATATCTTCTTTATTTGTTCATCTGTTGATGGACACTTTGCTTGCTCCCCTATCTTGGCTATTGTAAAGAATATGGCAATAAACATAGGGGTGCATATATCTTTTCAAATCAGAGATTTTGTTTTCTTCAGGTAAATTCCTAAAAGTGGAATTATATTATCTTTCTAGTGTGAGATAATAACAGATACATATCTGCCCTAGACAGCCCTATGTTGAAGAAGTAAAAGATGGCAAGGATTGTCTTAGATTTGTGTGTCTGTTAAATAAGAATTAAAACTCTGGAGTTAAAAAATTTTTTTTTGTATTAGACACACGGATGCACATACACACAGACATGAAGGCACATATAATTTAAGTTTTAATTCTGGATGTGTTATGGGTAACTTGAAGGGTCTGGTGAGCAGTATTCTTACATCCCTGAAGGGTTAATGGTACATACAACCAGCTACTTTCCTTAGATATCCATTTATGCTTCTCAGGGATGAGAGCTGGCACTTTGCTGTTTCCACTAAGGTTACATTATAAAACCTAGAAACAAAGCACCATAGTCACTAGCCATGGAGGAGAAACATTGCGAGGGAAACAAAGTGGTGTCTTTTTCCCTCCCCATAGAGAAGTATACAGTCTATGTAAATCGTGATTGTCACTTTCATTTGATGTAAAAGTGGTTCATTTTCAGTGAAATCTCACATGCATAATTACTTTACTTTTCTTGCTTAACTCTAACGTGCTCCATTTACTGAAGTATTTTGATAAGAAATTTAAATATTGCATTTCACACTCCCCTGCTTTCTGAGTTAAAGATATTGAAAATAAATAAATGTTCCTTTGGTGATTCAAGGCAATCATCAAACCCTTTTTATACATGTGAGCTACTGCGTGTATGTATCTATGTTTTTGTTCAGATTTTCTGGAGTCCTAGATAACTATGAAGTTTGAGGATTTTTTTCTTTACTTTGGTTTATATGGTTTTCTCGAGTCTTCTTGCTGTTAAACTGCTCCTCCTGTTAGCCTTCCCTTCTTTAATGCCGCTTCTTCTGTCTTTAAATTCGATCTCAGATTCTGATCTCCTTCAGGTGAGTTAAGAATGACTTCCTAAGAAAAAGAAGATCCCGGCACTAAGAGAGGACCAATGTGGACTGATAAGTGAATAAACTTTAATAAATGGGTATCATGACATTTCTACTGATGTCTTAAAGGTGTTTTAATTATGTTTCTTGGTAATATTGAAAATTTTATGTCAGTAGATAAGTTATTTCCAGAATGAATGAAATATGTCTGCATATTGTTGCTCCCCTCAAATATTGGGCTCCATCAAAGAATAGACTAAAATGGGTTTTGTTTACTCTGACAGTTCAGCAAGTTTAGTCTCAAAATCAGTGAGAATATCGAATATCTCTACAGTCATAGGGAAATAGATCTGTTCTGGTCCTGACCTCTAGACAACCTTCTTAACTGTAATGATTTCAAAATTATCTGTTATTATAAAAGGAATTTTAGTCAGTTTATGTGTGAGTTTATTAGAAGACCTGTGATACCCACTAAGTGGATCTCAACCCCAAATGCCCCACCTTTCTTCCTCCTGAATTTCATGTATATTTGGCTTCTGTATGAATAACAAACTGCTGCACATCAGTCTTATTCCAATGGCTCATTGGACAAATTGAGAAAATCTATCTGGAGATGGCCCAGTCTCATGGTCATTGCTAATAGGATTACTTAGAGATGAATCCTGGCAACTCTGACTCCTTTTCTCATAGAATACTATCTAATTTCCCAAACTCAGAAACATGGCTCTCTTCTTATGTGTTCTTAGAGATAATAACACCCTATGTAGCTAAGCCTTTTTGAATCAGCACATATACTCAGCAGCCTTAATATGTTGTAGAAGGCATAGAGAGAAAATAGATTGCAGCAAAGTTTCACAAATTTTTGTTGTGGTCATGACAAATGACCACATGTTGTGTACTGTTCATGCAAAATAAAAGCAGACTGTATATCACTCTATGTATGGAATTTTTCCTCCTTTGATAATTTTCCTCAATTTGGATAATGGAATTTAAAGCCACGTAGAGGTCTAAACACTGCATATGTTGTCTCTTGATTATCATGAGTCCAAGAAACATTTTGACCATTCAACATTACTCATTGCAAGATTATCAAACTTGATTGCTTAGATAGCATATAATATATCAACTGAAATCAAGAAACCACTTCCCCTGAATCCTCTGCTTGGATTTAAGGGAAACTAAGTCAGTGAAGGAAGAAGCCTCCCCAGTTCTGTTTAACAGCCTTGAGAGAGAAAGGACCATGAGAGTTTGGTCTCTAATTATGGAGAGCAGGGAAGACTCGGGGGGGTGGGGGGGAAGCACTCCTGTCATGTTATGGTTCAGGTGCTACACCTGAAAGCCAATGTTATTTTGCTGTTTCCTGAGCAGTAATGGTTTAAAACATAGTATAAGGACAGCCTTTAGCACCCTTTTCTGTCAACCACATTTACCTTGAAAACAAGAATTTCCTGGCATTCTAATTGTTTTCCATCCAATGGACAGAGGTAGGAGAATGAGGATCTGAACTGATTAAAGCCGTTTCTATAATTTCTTTTTGTATTCAGTCTCTTAATAGAATTCTGTTATGTTTCTAAATTCCCACTTTTAGAGAATATTATTTTGACTCATAGATTGGTTGAGAAATTGAAATGGGCTGCTTTTATATTATCCGAACCAGATCGTAAGCTGTGTTGCAGACAAGTCTGGAGGTCTTATTTTCATATGCCCAGAGAAAGAGGGTGAGAAATTTTCTTTCATCAATATTTGAAAAATTACTTTTGTTCCAGAAGTGTCATTTATTGGCAAGTTGTGGAAACTTACATTGGTGTACATTTTTTTTTACCATTACCAGAGTATTTTGCATGCTGTGCATTTTAAGCAACATTCCAGTTTTACTTTTTGAGACAGAAAATTATTGTATCTATGTATGCAGTTTGATTCTCTGTTTTTATGGTTTCAAATTTTCACCACTACTTTTCAAAAACTGTTTTACCCATTATAATTCACTCTATGCTTTCTATGTCTTCTTCCCTCCCCTTTCCTACTTGTGCCATTTGTTATTCCATATTCCACATCAACGCCATATGGGAAGATGCCAAATTACATCCAATTTCCTCCAAGTAAATTACTCTGAAAAACTTGGCATAGCTACACAAAAAAAATGAACTCATTTCAAAAAAATCTGAGTTGATATGTAGAAGTTACTCTAAATCATAGGTTTTTTTTTTTAAGGACTTCCTGAAAGAGGCCAATTCCTTCTCTTAATGACATTAACGACAAATTAATGAGGTGTAGAAAATTTGTGCTTTCTTTCAAAGTGAGAGAGGCGTTTAATATTTTGCTTAGGAGCAAAACACAAGGTCTCTGACTTATAGAGGAGCATTCTGAGTTACACTCTTGGTCTTTGCCCTTGGGTTTCCAAGTGGTCTGCAGAAAACATGGAGTCATGGGATAGATGAGGAAGCGAATCAAGAAGTAGCATACCATTCTGCTTTGGGAATCAGAAAATAACTTTAATACATCTATTTTCTCTTATTTCTTTTTACAGATAGTATCTTGTAAGATATGACTGTTTCAAATCATTCCTCAGTGACTGGCTTTATTCTTGAAGGGTTAACCAAACGCCAGGAGCTTCGATTGCCACTCTTCCTACTATTCCTTGGAATATATGTGGTCACAGTGGTGGGGAACCTGGGTACGATCTTCTTAATTGCTATCAGTTCTCAACTTCACTCTCCAATGTATTATTTTCTCAGTCATTTGTCATTTATTGATCTCTGCTACTCTTCTGTCATTACCCCAAAGATGCTGGTGAACTTTTTGTCAGAGAAGAATGTTATCTCCTTTCTGGAGTGCATGACTCAGCTTTATTTCTTCCTTATTTTTGTAATTGCAGAAGGCTACCTTCTGACTGCCATGGCGTATGACCGTTATGTCGCTATTTGTAGCCCACTGCTTTACAATATTGTCATGTCCCATAGGGTCTGTGGCATAATGATGGTTGTGGTATATTCCCTGGGTTTGTTTGGGGCCACCGTCCATACTACCCGCATGTCAGTGTTGTCCTTCTGCAGGTCTCATATCATCCGTCATTATTTTTGTGATATTCCCCCCTTGTTGACTCTCTCTTGCTCCAGCACTCACATCAGTGCGATCCTGTTGTTTATTATTGGAGGAGTTAATACCTTAGCACCTATGCTGGCTGTAGTCATCTCTTATGCTTTCATCCTCTCTAGTATCCTCTGTATTCGCTCCACTGAGGGACGGTCCAAAGCCTTTGACACTTGAAGCTCCTATCTCATGGCCATGGGAATATTTTTGGGGTCTATAACATTCATGTATTTCAAGCCCCCTTCTAGCAATACTATGGACCAGGAGAAGGTGTCCTCAGTGTTCTATACCACAGTGATCCCCATGCTGAACCCCCTGATCTACAGCCTAAGGAATAAGGATGTGAAGAATGCACTGAAGAAGATGGTTGGGGGCAGGTAGTTATCCTGACAAAGGGGAATCTTATATAGAGCAAGAAAAAATGAACTAGATGAAGACTTGTCATGGGCTTTGTGTAATTTCTTTCTCTCTTCCTGAAATGAAATGCATCATTATTTACAAAACATATATTTTATACTTGAGACTAACTAAGGCATTTTTGGAGATTAGCAAACAATAAGATTTTCTATTAGCCCATGTAATCTTTGGAAATTTTACATGTCTTAGAGGAATAGGAGTTGTCAGCAGAAGGAAGACAAATAAACAGAAAAGGAATATATTGAAGATACACATTATTAATATCAAATTAAATATTAATTTTGAAATTGCTTGATAATGAGAAAGTGAGTTAAGGGTTTTGTTTGAAAAGGGATTACGTTAATTGATCCAAAATTCCTGGAGGAGAGAAAAGAGGCATCTTAAACTTATTAAGAAAGGCGTTCTTCTCAGTTCCTAAGCCTTTATATTGAGATACTGAGAATACTAACACAGAGCTGTGAGGAGTGTAGCTTACAACGATGCACAACTTGCAGGTGGAAGGTGAGGTGTGTGTGTGTGACACAAAGAGAGAGAGACTGGGTTTAGGGTGAGGATTAGGTTAAGCAATGTCAAAGTCAGCCTCTTCTAATCAACAACATAAATACATCCAGTAAAGATTAATAATAGTTATTCTGAAGTCCACATTGCCTCTCTTTGGAGGCCATCAGGTAAGCTATGGCTACTCAGGGAAATGTCTGTTAGCGTGTGGCTCCTCATGGGGAATTGAATTGATTTATTTATTTTGCACTAAAATAATAATGATTTTAATGGTGATGGGATTTCTTTTCTCCCTGAATTCTATAGCTTTTCTCTACCCTCTGTATGAGTCCCAGGTTTGATCACCCTGTGATCTTCCCATACCCACCATTTCCCCTGGTGCAGGGATGCACCTGTCTTTGAGACCAGAAACATAGTTTTATTGGGGATTCCTTGCCCTCGGACATCATTCCAGGCATCAAGGTATAACTTCCAGATCACTGTACCCTTAAATATAGTGCTCTGTCTTAGAGGTATGTGCATGAGTAGCTTGGAATCAATCTATATATGATTTAGCAGTTCTGTTTCTTGTCGATGACCAGAATGAGACTATCAAAGAAGTTTTCATCAGATTTTCAGCTGATGTGAAGTTGTAAGAACAGTTCATATAATGGATAACAGAACCATGATTCACAAAGACCTCTAGAAGCAGGAGTCATGAACATATTTAATGAAGTTGAAATGTACATGGGTAATATGAGATTCTATACTTATTGAAAAGACACTGGTTAATTACAGAGAATTAAGGATTTTTAATGGCAATAGAGTTAGTATAAGTCAGTAGTGTCGCTGCCTAAAAACTTAATGTTATGTTGCTTGTCTGCATTAACCACATTTTAGTATTTAGAATGAGAAGAATTCTGGTCATCATTTGCCTTGTAGTAATTAGACAACTTCCATTTGAATATAATTTATTCAATGGATATTTTTCAAGGGCCATTGGCCTCCTGCATATTCCAGTATTTTATTATTGAAGGAATGTGACAGAGGAACTTATAAGCATGCATTCATTGATTTATTCACAACAAATATTTTTAAAAGCCCCGTACATGGCTGGCAGCATTCATCATACTGGTGATAAAAAGAACAAAACCACAAAGTCCATGCCTTCAGGAGATTTAAGTTTTAGTCTCGAACGAAGACAATAAGGAGGGAGATAAATATACACTATATCAGATCACAAAATGCTTTATAGAGAGCAAGAAAAGAGAATAGAGATGGATACAGATATGGGGGTGCTTAGCTTACAAATAGAGATGAGGTTAGCTGTGGAATTTGTAGTAGATTTTGCCACAGGGCAGAGCTGTTTAAATGGGAGAAAGCTGCAGAGAAGCATACTTTTTTTCAAATTATGGAAGACTTTTTCTCACATCACACACTTCCATGCCATTGCCATTTGTACGTGGGATGAGATCCTACACTGCCTCCAGTCTCCCTTTGCTAATTTCTTGACCTACACAGTTTATACCTTGGGCTGTGACATGTGTGGGGAAATATTTCTTGCAAGAAGCTGATAACACATCTTTGTCTTAGGCCCTAGATTAGTTTCCTGTGGCCATTATAACCAATTACCACAGCAGAAACGTTCTGGAAGTGAGATATCCAAAAATAGTGTCAGTGGGCCAAAATCAAGGTGTTGGCAGAGGCTGGTTTCTTCTGGAGGCTCTAGGGTGAAATCTGTCCCTTGCTTCTCTCAGCTGCTGGTGGCATTCCTGGACTTGTGGCCACATCACTCCCATATCCACCTCTATGATCACATTGCATCCTCCTCCTTTGTGTGAAATTTCCCTCTGCTTTCCTCTTATAAACATATATTTGATTGCATTTAGGGTCCATCTGGATAATTCAGGATACTCCATCTCAAGATCCTTAACTTAGTCACACCTGAAAAGTCCTCTTGCCATGCAAAGTAGCATTCACAGGTTCCAGGGGTTAGAAGATGCATCACCTTTAGGAGATATTTTTCAGTCTCCCTTAGCCCCCAAGGAAATAGGGACCTATGAGATGAACTTAAAATTATATATTCCCTGTGGGATTCTCAGAGTATTGACTGAGGCTATAGCATAGAATGAATGACTCTGTTAAAAATGCTATTAGTCAGAAAAACACAAAATGGTATTGTAATTCTTTCAGGGTACATGTCTAAATGCCTGGAAAAAAGTTATTAATGGGGATCAAGTAATTATCAAGGTCTGTCAATATATAAAAAAATGATGCCTTTGTGTTTCATATTCTGAATTCTGGAGGCTCGTTAGAAGCATTTGTAGGTTCTTAATGACAAGTACCAGTCTCATAGCCAGCCACACTGATCTTATTTCTCTTTGCTTATGGAACTCTTTGATTCCTTGGGTTGATGAAAAATAGTCTTTTCACTTTATCTGACCTTCTCTATTTTAGTCAGATATGTTCCAAGCAGAAATATGTCCTACATGTCACACCGAGCCAACAAATCCAACTCCACCACTGTTTACATACAGAATTATAATTTTTGTCCAGGAAAATACCTGCATGGGTGAGAAGAGAGAACACCCATGAACAGCAGAATGTTAGTTGTTCAAGTGTCCTGGGATGTTTCTGAGGTGGGTTGTGGAGTTTATTAGTCCCTTACTTCTTATAGTACTCCATAAATTGCAGAACAAGTTTTGTATTATATATTATCTCATTTTATGACTTTCTTGTGAAGCAGATGGAGCTATTTTACAGATAAGAAAATTAAAGTTCAGGAAATGTGAAGTGACTTGAACATAAATAATGAACTGGGACTGGAGTTGGAGTCTCCTGGATATCAACCCAGAGCTCTTTCACCTCTTCATCATGAATAATAATTGGAATGAAATCAAAGGGATTTTTAACATGACTTCTAAATTAAAGACTAAATGGACCTCAAAGAATGCCATTCTGCTTTTGGCATAGGTCATCCTTATTATAAAATTTATAACACTAAGAAATTTGGAAAATAATTTGCTTGAGTCTTGCTACCCTATGGATAAGAAACTGAGGCTCAGAGAGTCTCAATGATTTCCTCACCATCACAGTTATTTTAATTAAAAAAAAACACTATATAAGGAGAGTTCCTAGTCTATGTCTGCTACAAATCAGCCTCTATAAATAGTATTTCTAATTCTAATACTTCAAAGAGTAGTTGTTATAGTCACTGTTATTTTTTAAAATATTGAAGCAGATTTGGCACACAAACAACTATGGGGACAATCACCTTTGAATCAACTGTGCTAATATATTATTTAAATGTGATCCTAGGATGCTTTACAAATTGACTTAATTAGAAAAGGCAGTTCATCTGGGACATGCTGGTATTTCTAGGAGGCTCAGAAGAAAGCTGGAGGTGGCCCTTAAGTGCCGTCATTCTCTTGGATGGTGGCTCTAAGTCAGGAGAAGACAGTCTTCAGTTATCCTGGAATGAGAAGGTACCTTGGGAAGGTCTGTAATGATGAAAAACGAATTAAATCTACTCAAGCCACTGAGTGACATAAACCTCTGTCACAGGAAACAGTATAGGAGCAGAGAATAACTGAATTCTGGTAATTCAAGGTTGGTGCAATAGGAAAGAGACTGTGGAGACTCTTTCTCGGGGTCTTGGGAGATTTCTGACTTAAAGGCTCTGAGCACTGGGACAGGAAGGGCAGACAAGACTCTGTGTATGTTACCAAACTCTACATCTCTCAGGGCTTGGATTTCCTGGGACACTACATTTCCAATTATGACCCTTCATGGAGTTGCCAAAATTTTAATTTGCCAAGTAAAGGCATTCACTCAAAATGAGCAAACAAACAACTAGCCAAGAAATAGAACTATCATCTACCATCAGCACCATATCCTAAAATGGTAGGTTATTTTGAATCCCAGCAACATTCAAAAATAAAGTGGAAATGACAACCTCCAAAAAAAAAAGGTGGGGAATGTCTGTATACCCATGCTCATGGCAGCATTATTCAGATTAGCTTAAAGGTGGAAGCAACCCACGTTCCATTGACAAATAAGTGGATGAACAAAGTGTGGCATAGATGGACAAGGGAAAATTATTCAGCCCTAGAACAGAAGGAAATTCTGACCCTTGCCTCAACACAGATGAATCTTGAAGACATTTTGTTATAGTGAAATAAACAGACACAAAAAGCGAACCATGATATGATTTCACTCATGTGGCACCAAGAATAAGGAAATCCATAGAGACCGAAAATGGAAAGATGGTTACCAGGGCCTGGGGAGAGGGAGCATGGGGAATTACTGTTTAATGAGGACAGAGTTTCCATTGAGGGAGAAGAAAAAGTTCTGGAAGATGGAGGGTGATGGTAATCCCATAACAATGTGATTGTACTTAATGCCACAGAATTGTACCTTTAAAGTGGTTAAAATGGTAAATTTTGTTTTTTAATGATTTTATTACAATAAAAAAGACAATTAAGGGGCAGTCTTTACCTTGAATAAACTTAGTGTTAGAAAGTGAAATAAGTCAAAGAAAGAGCAATACCATACAATTTCACATACGAAACAAAAATAGACTCAGAAGCATGGAGAATAAAATGGTGGTTTTCATGGGGGAGGAGAGAGGGGAATGCATGAAAAAGGTGAAGGGGATAAATTGGGATAAACATCCAATCAAAAAATAAGTCGCAGGGATGAAACGTACAGCATAGGGAATAGAGTCAAAAATATTGTAGTATCTTTGTATGGTGACAAATGGTAATACACTTATTGTGGTGACTATTTTGTAATGTATATAATTATTGAATCACAATGTTGCACACCTGAAACCAGTATAATATTGTATATCAACTATACTTTGATAAAAATAAAATTTAGTGTTAGGAAAAATTTACACTTCATTATTTGTCTCCACTTTTTCTTTTGGTTGAGTGATAAAATCATAGAACAAGCAACTGGCTGCATGCAGACTCACTTTGGGGGATCATTGATCTAATTTCTCTGTTTCAGAATCCTCACAGTACCAAGAAAAACTTCTTTTAGGACATTCGCTATTTTTGAGAAATAAAGCCATGGGGGGCCCAGGGGATGATGTGATTATTTTTGCAAAGGCTTCTGAGATACTGAGCTCCAGCAATCCTTAGGACCAGTGGTCTCGGGGGACCTGTGCGTACAGAGCAATTACATATTTCTGATGATGTCCCTAAGCTCAATAAGCCACAAATAAAGTTGCGTATTACATCACCCTCTTGCTGTTAAGACTGGTGACATTAAACATGATTTGCTTCCAGAGCCAGAGATTTTGTACTTTCAGATGAATTTCATGTTTGACTTTCAGCCAACCAAACAATTCAATCACAGACATATAAACACAAAAATCAGGCAGTAGAAGTGGCTTTGCTCTTTGTTGGCTGTAGCAGGACTCTGTGACATGAGCAAAGTAAACAAGTCCTAAGAACTTCAGTCTCTGTGGTGTCGGGGTAAGTGTTCAGTTTCATTTATGGTAATGGTGCTTTGCCTACCAGAAGGGCAGTTGGTGATTCGCAACAGGGCTCACCATGTACAATGGCTTGGCTTTACCCGGGAGCACTTCCCGCAGCACTATTCTTCCCTCTTGGTTATGTCTTCCCTTCTCCTCTTCAGTTAACTCGCCTGGTCACTTCTTCCCAACTTGGGTCACAGCCTCCTGCGGGAGTGATTCGCAGGCTCAGCTCACCCAGCTCTGGTGCAGAGAGCATCACTGGGGTTTCCAAGGGACTCTTTCCATATCACATATAAAGCTTCAGCTTTGCTTCCTCTAAGTGCTTCTGGTTTACGTATTTATTAATTTCCCTTATCTTCTTATACACCAGCCTATACCAACAAGTCTAAGAGATAAAGATACAAGGGCAGATACAATCCTAGGCGGAGTATTCATTAATTATTGGACAGAATATTAAACATAAATTCCTACCTCTCATCTACCTTGAAGGAATGTTCTCATGCTAAAAGGAGATGGATTATGAGTCCAAGCAGACTGCCTAGAGCTATGATTTTCCTCCTGGCCTCAGAAGCACTTGCCAAAGGTAAACTCTTTAGGATGAGGAGCCTTCTATACATCAACTCCCCTAAGGAAGGCTTGGCACTTCCAGCCCCTCTCAGAATTTCCAGTTCTGGAGACAGAAATGTTTAAAAACCGAGCCACCCCAAATGCCTACAATATTTTCACCATTCATACCCAAGTGAAAATTCTAGGATGAAGAAAAAACACATCTGTCTTTTCTTCATAGCAAAGTAGTGTATTTCTGTGTCCCCATATTGTGTTCCTTTCAACAATGAGTTACATTTCTTTTAGAAATCATTACATTTTGATTAGTGTTTTTGAATAATGGTTTTAAGTTCATTATCCTGGCTATTACAATAATCCTTTGAAACAAATATTATCATTCTCTCTTCATAGATGAAAACACTGAGATTTACACTGAATGACTTGTCCAGTGTTGAAAACTGGTCACAGTGAAGTCAGCCCTTGAAATAAGCCTCCTTTGACATCAAAGCTTCTCCATGGGTTTGCTGAAGAGGCTGTCCTTTCTCCCTTGTTAAACTCATATAACATTTTTGTTATCAATAAAAACAAGAAGCTTAACAAATTTCTTTCTAGCTGGACTACTTAAAGCTTTTAGTGCACAAATGTTCACCAGAGACTTCTGAGACAGGTGTATGGAATTCCTTCCTTGGAAATGGGAGCACATTCACTCGCTTTGCTGTGTTTTGTTCTTTTTATTCGCAGAACATCACCAGCACTGCCTGGAAGATGCTGCTCTAGGCAGTGAGCGCACAGCGCCTCAGTACACCCCGCTTAGGGTGCCATGGAAAATGTTCTTTAAGCAATTGTGTGTGCATGTAATATTTGATGAAATAACAGACTCTTCACATGCCAAAAATATATTTTTTTCTCTTCCCATATTTCTTCCAAGTCACTGTCGGTGTTTGGTGAAATTCCAAGATCAAGAAGCTTGTGGTGTATCTTTTTAGCCAAGAATGGAAATGTAGAAGGTATAAATTAAAAAGCCAAATGTTTCCAGCTATTGAAATAATTAAACTTTTAATATTTAAAAATCTTTATATCACATTAAATATTTAAACATTTTTAGAGCAAGATACCATAAGTAAAATCAATAAAGTTGAAAAAAAATAGTTCAGAGGACATACAGGTTAACTTCTATAATAGAAAAAGAAATAAGAAATTGATAAACAACAGAATAAGCAACTTAGAGAGCAAATCCAAATACCCCAAAATGCGTGAAAATATGCTTACATTTATTGGAGAACAAAGATAGATCAATGTAATAATGACCTATCACATAATATCCAACTGGCAAAAATGGATAATAAGTATTGCTAGTGAGGATGCAAGAAATAGGGCACTCATGTATTGTTACCAAAAATATGCATTATTATAGTTATTGAGAAATGAAATGTGACACCATTTATATGAAGTAAAAATTTACAAATTGTTTGACCAGTATCTCTCCTGGGAAATAATTCCATAGCAAAAAACACTAGTATGTGTATGTGTGTGCATATGTTTAAATAACATTATATTTAATAGTAGCAAACATTTTGAAAAATCTAGAAAAGAAGCAAATGCTTACCGATATATATATATGTATATATATATATATATAGTGTATAGCATATCTATCTCACTGAGTATTATGCTACTATTTAAGATAATGAACTCGAACTACAGCTTTACCTTGGAGGGATATTCTAAGGGTATTTTTGAATGAGAAGGAAAGATGCAAAAACAAATTATGGGTAATAGTATTATACATTCTAAGCAAATTACAAAACTGTGTGTGTGGGTGTGATGTGAGCATGCTAGTGTGTAAAATTATATGAAAACATAGAAAGGTAACTGGGGAAAATTAATTAAAGATAATTTTTAAAATTTTAAAGAAATTAATGAAATGGCAGGGCAGAAAAAGAAAAAGAAAAAATAAACTAATATAAAAATAGTACACACATTCATATTTTTATTCATCTATGTGTAGTTACATACTTGTGTTTGAAATGTAGTAATTTAAAAATCCAGGATCTAAAAAAAGAGAAAAAAACATTATTTTAATTAGGTCTTAACTGGACTGAAAGATGGTAGAGAGTGAAGTGTAAAAAGAATGTTATTGATAATTTTCCCCACTCCTTCAAAAAGTCCCATTATCTTTGAGGAATGGCTATGAACGTCATACATTTCACCAACAAATATACACTTGTTTCTATTTTATATATTTTATTAGTTATATATTTTTTAAATTATATGTGCTTATTGTGATTTAGGCAGTAGGGGCACAAAGAGGGGTAGGTACAGTCCCTGTCCTTGGAGAACTGAAAGCTTAGTGCAGGGAGTTTGAGAGGAAGATAGACAGCTGTCATCGATACACTGCACGGTAAAATAAAGGGAAATTTTTCAATAAACAGTGGGATCATCTAAGGAAGGAGCTGTAGAAGGCAGGGAAACAGGCAGTCTAACAGACACGGCCTACCTGGGGGACCTGACGATGTAGAAGGCTTTAAGTCTTTTTTTAAAGGATGACGGGATGAAATAAAAAGTAAGTTACCCTTTCATAAGCACATTCCAGAACCATCTTTTATCAGTAACTAGCACTGGAGAAACTAAAGCTGCCTCTATACTAAATGGAATCCCAACCAGATGCCTGTATTCACACCTTCCCTAAAACATAACTACATGCTAGAAGGGTTAATTACCAAAAACCTGGAATTAGGTTCTGCATGGCTTTGACCCCCGATCGAGACATGAAACACTAGTCATAGTGATGCATTATAACCAAGGATCTGAGAAGTTACAGGGCAATGTATCTGCATTCTTTACTGGTAACAGTTAAAGACTAATGAGCTGCACGTGGTCTCAGTGAGCACCCTGGAGGCTCTGCTTTTGAGGCTGGTTACCTAGCAAGAAGATAGCAAATCCCCAGTTGGTCCTGATTTCAGAAAACGTGTCCTGCCAGGACCTTGGGGGGGGGGGTGACAATAGGAACTCTAGCTGGCCTCACTTAGACCCTTTGCTGAGATAGTCTTTGGCTACAGTACACATCCATAGGTTAATGCCCTTGCTATACTGAGTAGTGTAATAAACAGGATTTGCTAGCATTGCCATTTTGGGTCCCAGCAAGGCACTCTTCTTCAACTGCCACCATTATACATAATCACACACAATGATGTACAATGGCATTTCTTCATATAAATATAAAAGTCTAAAACTTTCTTACACTTTTTTCAAACATATAAATCAGAGAGTAATTATTGATTTAGTTTGGTTCAGACCTTCTGTATTACTAATTACTATCCCAATAAATAAACAGATTAAAATCATAGTCTGATTTCTGCTGGAATGGACCTTTTGCTCTTTTTACTAGTAAACGTAAAAAACTTATTTCACTGATACCCATTAAAATGGCTATTATCAACAACAACAACAAAAAAGTGTTGGTGAGGATGTGGTGAAATTAGACCTCTTGTATACTGTTGGTGGGAACTTTTGTACACTGTTGTTAAATGGTGAGGCTACTATGGAAACAGCATGACAGTTTCTCAAAAAATTACAAATAGGATTACCACAGGATTCAGCGGTTCCACTTCTGGATGTATAACAAAAAGAACTGGAAGCAGGGTCGCAGAGATATTCATGCACTGTGCTCACGGCAGCACTGCTCACAGCAGCCACAAGGTGGGAGCAGCCCAAGCACACATTGATGGCTGCATGGTATACACATGAGATTATGTGGTGGATACAAACATCATCATGTATGACACACCACTCAGCCTTAAAAGGGAAGAGACGTTCTGACGTGTACTACAAAATGGATGAAACTTAAAGACACTACGCCAAGTGATTCATTTAGCCAGTCCCAAAGGGAAAAACACTGTGTCACTTCATTTACAGGAGGTATCCAAAGGGGCTACAATCATAGGGACCAGACAGAAGGGTGGTGGCCAAGGGCCGGGAGGGGGAACACAAGGTCAGCTGTGCACACGACCTAACTGCACACTTACAAATGGTTAACATGGTAAATTTTGTCATGTATTTTATAATTAAAAATGAAAAACATGCATTTCAGAGATTTCTTAGTACTAGGAATGCATTTGATTTTCATTTAACTACTCTGTTTCTCCTGCTGGAATTCAAAGGTTATTTCATACAGAAAAATCACAAAGATTATTTCTCTTTTCAATCTATTTTCTCCCTTACATTTACATTTGCTGACAATTTCCATTTTAATTTCTACCTTTTTAAGGCACATTAAAAAGAAATGAATTACAGGCCCTGCCAACAGTGAGAGAAAACAATGGAATCAGCCCTGGGCTCAGTACAGTGAGAACAAGCTCCAGGGTCGGGTAAACGAGGTTCCAGGGGCAGCTCAGCCACTCACTAATTATACGGTCTTGGACAAACTGCTTAAGTTCTCTGAACCTCGGTTTCCACATCTGTGAAATGGAGAGGTTTATGGGGCTATTAGAGAAGACAAACATAAAGCCTGTATCATACAGTCTGCCTCTTAATGAGTATTAAGTCAATGATAGTAACCTTCCTTTCCTCCCCCAAGAAAATAACCATGATATAATAAATAAGTAAACCATAACAATCACGACTTTATTATTTTGCTATTACACTTATGTTTTGAAGGGTTTATGAAGAGCAAACGCCCCACTTCAAACATATATAGTTTATAAAGTGATTAAAGAAAAATAAGTAAAATTTATAGTACAATTTCATTTTACCTTTGTAGGTTGTAACGTAACAACATGTTCCATCCACTTTTTCCGTTGGAATTGCACTGTGTATATCTGCATCTAATGCCCTGTGACTTATAGTTTCAGTTGCCAAAACTTTAAATGGCTGAAAAAAAGGACAGAGAACTGGTTTAGGATACACAGCTTCTGTGCCCGCACACACACTCTCACCCAGAAGGGTCTTGATTTTACTAGTTCTATAGGTCATCTCCTGTTTATCCTTTAAGACAATTCAAAATTACTTCTGTGAAGTTCTCACCCATCACCCCCTCCCTTCTACACTATCACTGCAATACCTATTTTCCCACACAGACTTGTAACTATTCACATGTTTCTTCATCCACAACAAGGAGCTTGACACCAGGAACCACGTCCTTACTTGGCACAGCTGTTCACAGTGTGTTCACTTATTTGACAATGATTAGTTTGGTGGAGGGTAATTTTACGAACTGTCCCCACTCCCAACATACAAAGTTGGGAATCACAGCTAGAGTGACCCACTATTCAGGACAACACTGTTTCACGTGGATTTAAGTTTGTTCGAGCTTAAAATAGGAAAGCTTGACAAGTACTGCTACAGATACTAGTAGGAACTGTGACCTTTTCGGTAAGAAAGAACCTAATGATGATCATTCTGGGAGGCAAGAAATAGGTAATGCAATAAGCAGGGAATAAAATACCAAGAACTCTAACAGTGGTGGCAGTAAAAAACAGATGTTTAAGGTAAAAAGCATCAAGATTAATGGAAAACTGGCATGAAATGACTCCAGTGTTCATTCTTTAATTCAACAATTATTCATTTATCCAGTGCCTACCATGCGTCAGGGCCTAGAAAACTGGGCATAGAGATGACAGGGCAGTGTTGGCCTTACAGGTCTTTGAGTGGGGAAGGCAAGAAGCCAGGGGGAATGCTGCAAGCGGAGTGGGGGCCTGCGACCTGCACATGCTGATCCTGGGCGATGAGCTGGAAGCACCCAACTGACCACTGGGGGCTCTGCTCTCAAGGACTTTTGTTGTGAACTAAAGAATGACCCTGACACACGGCACTCATCATTCACCAAGGGCCCTCTGTGTGTAAAACACGGTGGAGAGAACATTAAACCCTGAGAAGGCGTCACCAAAGTGGGAATCAAAGAGGGGATCACAGGTAACAGTACAGGAGGTCTGGTCTTTGGGAACCTACTTAGGCCGTCAACACTGCCATCGGTTCCCAAGTTGTGACAGGGAGAGCAAGTCTTCTAAAAATCTCCACTCTGTCACCACGTGCTTGAAATGTGTAATGCTTGGATTGAGGCGACTATGTTCATTCTTAAGGGAGTTTTCCCCAAAAGGTGGTGACCTCAGAAGAAAGGCTTTAATGAGATTTGGGTTTTCCATTTCCACGCGCAGGCACGTCTAAATTGTCTGCAGAAAAATCCTCTCCCAGAGTTCCTCCCTTATAACTAAGAAAGTTCAAGAACCTGAAGCTCAAGGAGTAAGAGCCCCGGACCCCGGACCTCCACAGACAAGCCTAAGAAGAGCTGCCGGCCTGCTGGGCGGCTGCAGCGCGCCGGACGCCCTCGCCAGCAGCGCCGCGGGGAGCAAGCAACGGGCGCCCGCCGCGCAGCCCCGCAGCCGGGCAGCCCTCCGCACCTGGTGCTCCCTCTTGGTGGCGGGTTCCTCTTTCACCTCCATCGCAAACACGCACGGCGTCTTCCGCTGCACCGAGCCCAGGCGCCTCATGGTGGGCCCCACACCCAGCGGGACCGGAGAGGGAGCCGGCAAAGTGCGCCCGGCGGCAGGCTGCCTGTCCCGGCGAGTCGCCGCAGCGTCCCCGCGCCCCGCACACCGAGGCAGGGACAGGGACGCATGCCCGGAAGCGGCCTCGGGCCGCGGTGCCTTCTGGTAGTTGCAATGCGGAAGCACGGCTACCCCGCGTGCGCTCCCGCCGGCTGTCCTCTAGGTCCCTAAGAGCGTTAAGAAACAAGGATCCGCTTCCGGGTGTGTGTAGTTTACCACACTTATTAACCAGCAGTATTTATGAACATTAAATCATAACAATACATAAGTACTATTTATTTATTTACATTATTTTTTGTTAAATTTATTTTTGTTAAGTTTAGTTATTTATTAAATCACTTCAGATGGCGATTTAACACCATTTTGCTGAGACCTAATTGCCCGTTCTTTTTAATAAGTTCCTGGGGGAAGCACTGTAGAAATTTAGGAGTATTCAGAGCCATCCTAAGATCGAAAGAAAACTTACTTCCCTGGAAGAATATTAGAAAACGCTACAATTAAAATACCTGGGACAAAAAAAAAAAAACACTCTCAGGATGATGTCTCACTGGGCAGCATGGGGTCAGAGTGACAGGAAAAGGTGACAAGGACAGCAACCTAGTGCAGATGCCCCTTCTGCCTCTCAGCACAGACAACAGATCCCTCCCTTAATCCCCGCTCTGCCAGGCACTCACTCCCTAACCTCACTCCCTAACTCACTCCCCCTGCTTGCTGGCTGTGCACGTAGACGTGGGCAGATACAGAAGCAGAAAGACCAGCATTGCTCCCTTTGCCTTTGTCCGGGGCACGGACCTTGGCAGGTGACTCACCTCCGAGAACGCAGGTGGGAGATTAAAACCTCAACACTCCAAGACCTCCGAGCACCCTTTGGTTCTTCCGTCAGCGATCCTGTCCAGGTTTTTCAGTAACAAAAGTAGGTTCTGATGTTCATTTCCTGAGTGCAAAGTTTAGCCTTAGACTAATTCAAGACCACACAAATACCAACAGAGTTAAGTCTCACTAATTTTTGAAAAGGATTCTCATTTATTCTTCAATTTGAGCTGCAATAGAGAACACTTGACTTGAATAGTTGCAGTCAATCGCAGAGCTAAAAACAGCTTTTTTTTTTTACTTATTCCTCAAAAGAATATTGGAGAGTGTTAAGACAGTTAATAACTGAATATTATTTAATAATATTAGCCTACTTCATTGAAGCTAGTAGTCCTAAATAGGAGAATGATGACTAGTGCTATTTTTTATGTGCTTGGACAGGCCCAGTTCTCATTTCTCTAATTGTCTTGTCTGCAGGTATCATACTATCCAGCATTGTCCTGACTTAGTCCTTGGGAAATGGAGGTGCCTATATATGAGGGTGTTCTCAAAAAATATAATATCCCTTAAAATTTTTTACTGTTTTTTGATCCCTAGATTGAGAGAAGAGAGAGGAAAGAAGAGGTTTGCCATTTCAGAGTATTTACTTGCTCTGTCATTTTTTATTTCTCATAGGAAAACCCAAAAAGGCCAAAACAAATTTTAAGGGAGAGAAAACACCTGATGCTGGCTGCAGTGAGTTATTGGGACCAGAATTCTTAGCATTTTATAGTCAAGCACCAGTGAAGTTTTGTTCTTCCAGAGGAATCCTAAAAAGCAGCTCGTTTCATGGGTCTCAAGGAAACAAACAATTAAATAACCCTCACAACTATCAACTGTCATTTCCCAAACTGCCACATAATCTTCTAGGTCCGGCATTCCTTCATTTATGAGAAAGAATCATCTTCCAAAGCATATCACTTGCTCCTTCAAAAGTAGCAGCATGGCTACCATTTCTCAGGAAGGCCTCTATTCCCCATACTTTGGTTTCACCAGTGCCTGGAGCAAAATCTCTGGCAGAGACAGAAGAGCCCACGTCAGGGGAAAACCAAAGGTTCAACCCACAGGTATAAACTGGACTTCTACGCTGATGAGGAGCAGCCAGCAGCTCTGCCTGATTCTTATAAAGCTGAAGAGCCAGCAAGGAGTTACTACCAGGTTCTGGACTTAAAGTGGTGTTACCGGATTACACTCTGAAAGAAAGACTTCCTTCTGACTGATATGTGAGTGCCCAGCATACACCAAATGTATTCAGTATTCAATCAGGACAGTGAAACATTAATGTACTATTTCAATTTTACTAGCCCTTTGGCTAATATACTAGAATTCAGCAAGGGAAATACTGTACAGTGTTCACTAACATAAACTAGCCTACAGTTACATGTGAGGTCATTTGATGATGAGCAAACAATGGATTAGGTAACAGTAAGGAACATTCCGGCAGCTTGAGTTTGTGTGCTTACTAGCAACCACTTTCAACATTCTGCAAAGCTAGAGAAGGTATCTTCTCATCTAAATTTCTTTGAAGAATTACCTATACTTAAAATAGGTTGACAGTGTAATATACTGTCAACAGGAGGCCAGTTTTAAAGGAATACTACTGATAGCCTGAAAGACTATGGAAAAGAGATTTTTTCCCCCTACACACTGATAATTCTTATTTTTGCATTCTTGAAATTCTTATATTAAAAAACATTGGATTAGCAGCAAGAGACTCGAAAATGGCACAAGTTGGGGACGACTGCTATTTCTTTTTTAATTCCACATGCGTAAAGGTAAATACTGTACAATTTATGGTACTTCACATGCTTAAGCTTTTTAGTAGAATGAAGATATGGCAGTAACTGCTGAATCAAAATTTACTGTTTTCCCACAAAAATATTTTAGGTATTTAAAATCTGAAGTAAAAACTTGTAATGTATTTTTGATATATTGAATTTCTCTGAGGAGATCTGGGATAATTTTAAATTATTTACTTGAAACTACCCTTATATATGCCAGTTACATACCTATAGCTTTTTTATTTTCATGTGGCACCTTTACCTATTTTATGGCTCCTTGGGACATCAGATTCCTAATATTGAAACTTGACATCATCTTACTGTTTTGGTTAATGTGATCCCAGTCACGTAAATTCAAAGAGTTAAATTCGGGTCACTATTGAAATTAACTTTAATAAATCTAATTGATTCCCTATTTGAAATTCATTAACCCAGTTACTGAATCTTCCCATCAAAAGTCTAAGTAAGAGGAAATATTTCATATCAATGTAAAGAGAAAAGAAGTGATATAAACAAATTAGCCAAGGATGAATTCAAGTTTATAAAGTTAAATGGTGGTAAAAATATTTAATTTAAGAGATTAGGATTAATGGATCTCAATGAAACCAGAGAAATGTAGAAACTTTCGGCTTCCCAATCACATCAGAACAAACCCGGGGGACTGGAATAGAATATGAACATGGCTGGTGGTTCTTTCTGGCTTCCTTCAGAAAGAGAAATTAAGTTGTTTTGTCCCTGGATTGTGATCGAGTTATCACTGGTCTCGTGTATTTATCTTTAGTGAGGCATATGGATTAATGGATAACAAAAGGTAGCATTTTATCAATGATTTGTGGCATGTTGTACTATTTAAGCATCAGATTATATTGTCAGTCTCTCACTGAGATTAGACTACTTTGCTAAAATTTAGATTTACGGCCTTATTTTGTAGTGTTGCTGTGATTCTATTTTATCTACGCCTATTTTCTTTAATTAGAACCCCACTGTTGATGAACACTAACATTCGTATATTGAGTTTTCTACACTGTTTTCCTTTATTTTTAGGGTTCCCAGTGCCGATTCCGACACTGTGAGGAGGCCCTTGGCAGTGACACTGTGTGCTCATTATGGAGAATGGGAAGATGTTTAGATCCACATTGCAAATTTAGACACATGGAAATGCAGGTAGAGTAAACTCCACGTCATGTTTGTTAAAACTGTTTCGCCTCAGTGATAGTGAATGAAACTCTTATAACACAGTAAAGAAAAAATGGTTCTGCCCTTCCAGTATATAATTTTAGGCATTTTACACTTTGCTCAACTTAAATTCTTGGAAAATTAGACAATATGTTTTAGAAATATCCATTGCAGCTTTATTTTTAATTTATTTTTTGTTGAAGTATCATTGATATGCAATCTTATATTGGTTTCAAATATACAAAACAGTGGTTCAACAGTTACCCACATTATTAAATCCTCACCCCACTAGTGCGGTGACTGTCTGTCAACATAGAAAGATGTTATAGAACCACTGACTATATTCTCCAGGCTGTACTATCCCAGTGACCAAGTTATATTATGATTGAGAACTTTTGTGCCCGTTTATTCCCCTCACCGTCCCCACCCACCCATGCCAACCCCTTTCCCATGGTAACCACCAGTCACTTCTCAGTGTCTGACTCTATTGCTATTTTGTTCCTTCTGTTTTGCTGTGTTTGTATATTCCACAAATAAGTGAAATCATACGGTTTTTGTCTAGATTTCTCCACCTGGCTTATTTCACTGAGCATAATATCCTCTAGGTCCATCCATGTTGTTGCAAATGACAGGATTTTTTTAATGGCTGAATAATATTCCATTGTGTTTATGTACCGCTTCTTCTTTACCCATTAAATAGCAAGTTTAGAAACCAGGAAACACACATGATCCCGAATCGGTAATTGCAGTGGTTTTTGTCACATTGTGTTGTGTTGTAGCACACTGTATTTATTTTAAATATGGCATCTGACCATTACATTTTCCCCACCTCCTTTGTCTAGCAGAACTGCAGCATTTCCTGCTTCTGGGAAACTCAGCCTTGTGGTTGTATGAAGACCAGCTGTATGTTTTATCACCACCAACCTCGAAATATCAATGGATTATTTTTGCCACCAAGTAACCGTGAGTATATTGTTTGAATAACATGGACATACCGTTTTATAATCTGGTTTTGATGTAGCTGCATAGAATAACACATTAAATAAAGTATGGCCAGGTAGGTAATGAGATTTAATAGCCACTGGATGATTTGGGATGATTCTACCAGGAATTCTACTTTCTCAGACTGTGTGTATTTAAAGGATTTTATCCATCTGAAAAATGAAATGACTGCTGACCTCACTAGGTGGAAGGAAACTGTGTCTCAGCAAAGTATCACACACCAGAGCTACGCTCAGAGGCCTCAGACTCACTCGCTGTCGATGTGCCGAAGCCTGTCCCATAGGCGGGAGAGCAAGGGCACATGCTGAGTGATGCACGGTGGCTTCTAGAAGAGGAGCTACACGTGTGGTTCTTCCTAAGGCCTCAGTCGTGGGGAAAAGGCAAGTCCACTGCTGCAACATCAGTGGCACAATCCAACCCCCCAAATGATGGGAAGCCTCTGCTATGTGGTGAGCAGTGAGCTAGGTTCCGGGAAGGGCACACAGAGGACACCATGCCCTAAAACAGTGAATGGCAAGCAGATTGCTTAAGAAATTAGGAATGTCAGGTTTCACTGATGCTGTAGCTACTCTACTCTCTTGCGATGGCCACCGTATTTCTCATGATGGAATCATTCTAGAAATGAGCTTATAGGATATCAGTCCTTTGGGATTTGAAAATTTGGCTTCAGATAATCCTTAGAAATAGAGAACTAAAAATTAGGTCCTCTGTTACATCCCAGAAAACTCTGAAACCTTGATCAATGCTTCTCTTCCTTACTAGACTGTAAATGTCATAAGTATGGGGATCATAATTAGTTTCCTTACCAATGCTTTCCACAGAGTTTGGAGCACTGATACTCAGTAAAACTGGATGTATGGATAGATGGATGGGGGCTGGATGGATGACTAGTGAAAGGTAACAGACCAGGAGGAAAGTTATTGCACCTACTAAGCGATTAACTTGGATAAGTGACTATATGTATTAGCTTACATATAATGTGATTTTTATCATGAAGAATGTTGTACTAAATTATTTATATCTAGTTAATATTTCGCTTCCTAATGATCTATGGGTAAAATTATTAGCTTTCAAACTAGCTCTTTCAGGACTAAAGAAAAACAAAAACTGCACCTCTGGGCAAAGAAAGGGTAGACTGCATGTGTAGCTAACAATTATTGGGCTCCCCACTATAAAACATGCCCTAGGCTAGTTCTATAAGGGTGCATTTTATTATTCTCATAAAATGTATTATTCTCACTTATTAGTCATAGAATCTGGGGGTCAAAGATAACTTCTATCTTTTTTTGGAAGTCTCCATTTCTTCAGCAGGTGTCAAGGCTGAGCCTGACTCTTGGAGTAAATATTCCTCTCTCTCGATAGGGTCACAGCTAGATCCATGCACTGGCGCCAAACCGTTCTCCAGACATTCTATCTCCATTGTAAGAGGGGATAAGCACAGTTCATAGGCTGCAAATGTCCTGCTTTCTCAAAGTCCTTTTCTCTGTCTACAGGGGACAAGAGGTAGCCTCATATAGCCATCTCACTTTCCAACACAGCCTCCTCATATCTGCTTATCTGTTTTGAATCCATTAGAACTAGTTTCATTCTCCCCTTTATTCCTGTTTATGTCATTTTGGTTTTGGAAAATAAAAGCACTCCTGTGGGTTTCACACTACTGCCATACTCACAACACTTCTGACACCAGATAGGCAGAATTTTCCCTACACAAAGCAGTTCTCTGCAACACCAGCTGAGTGTCCTCCAATTCAATTTTGATGCCAACAGGAGTTAGCACAGATTCCATAGCTTTAGGGCTCAGTCTAAAAATACCACCCCGGACTTCAGACGTCAATCATAAGTAGTTGGCCCCCAAGCCACCCACAACTTCTGTCTAACTTGGCTGTAAATTGGAGCTTCCCATGATCTCTCTCCTTGGGTCCGATCATCTGCAAGATATCTATAGAATATAATATAGTGATTCATAATGGATGCGTTGAACAGCCAGATAAAGGGATACATAGGGCAAGGTCTGGAAGGGTCTGGGGCACAGGAGCCTCTTCGTCCATGGCATTCTCCTAGTGCTTGGATGTATTCACCAACCTGGAAGGTCTAAACCTGTACTTTTGGGATTTTTGTCAAGGTTTTATCATGTAGGCATTAGTGATTATAAATTCCATCTCCAACGTCTCTCCTTATCCTGGACGATGGGGGTGGGAGGTGGGGCTGACAGTTCCAAGCCTTTCATTGTGGCTTGGCCTTTCTGATGACCATTCCTTCCTCCTGGAAGCTATCACGAGTCCACCCAGAGTCATCTTGTTAGAACAAAGGACACTCCTGTCGCACTTAGAGGAGTTCTGTGTCAGGAACCAGAGTCAAACACCAAATACTAGAACAAAAGATGCTCTCGGTGCTCTAGTAACTTAGGAAAATACAAGGGTTTTAGAAGCTCTGTGCCAGGAACCAGGGATCGAGACCAAATGTATTTTCATTTATTTCACATTAGTCAATACCAGAAACACCATCTCTCAAGTGACTCACTTCTATCCTTATTTGGTTCCTTTCCTCCACCCCTCCCCAGTTCCATTATGAGCAGAATTATTTCTCACCTTGTTCCCTATACTTTCCCTTCATCTTCACCTGAAACCTTCTGAGTGTAATGTCTCCTTACGGACCCTGCTTCTCCTGCAGCCCCCTCCCAAGTGGTGGCTGTTCATTCTCCCAGGTCTCCAGTGCCGCTCGGCCTGGAGGTGAGGTGGGAGGCTTCCGTGTCAGATTGTTCTCTGTCACTTCTCCCTAAAACCCCTCATTGGTGCTGTTTTTCACTTTTGTCTACACCCATCCAGGTCCTTCTTCCTTGTTTTTCAAAAATATGAACTTCTGTCTCATTGTCACTCTAACAGTACTCCTGTGTTAGTTTTTGGTGTTCAATATAAATATTTGATCTTTCCGTCACTCTAACTTCTCAGTTCCTTTAACTCAATTCTTTCACTGGCTTTATTGTCCCCCATCTCAGGCATTCTCTTAGTCATACTCTAAATGCTAATGACCATCCCCAACCCCATGATCTCAATTATATGCATTTCCCCCTCTGACTGACTTCTCTATTTCAATCCTTCTAGAACCCTGACCTAAATAATGCTTCAAACCCATTGGGACCTCCAGTTCACCATCTGTTCACAACCCCTCCCCCCTGGATATCTTCCCTCACCTCTATCTGGGTAATCTGTACCTTGCACACACCTGCTACTTTCTTGCTACTTTCTGGATTCACTATATTTGCTTGGCAACAGTAACTCTGGTTAAAACACAACTCCCATTCACTCAGGGCCAATCCATTATCACTGAACAGTGCTGAAGAAAAATATACAACCATGCTTATTGGGTTAAATTCACGACCACAAACCCCAAATGAGACCTTCATGCCAACTGCCAATCATTCCACATGGTACTGCCCCAGTTCATCCAAACTCTCCTAAACTGTTATTTCAGACTTTCTTCCCTCTCCTTAACCTCCTAATCCCTGTCTCTGGTGATAACCTATGTCTCACTGAACTGAGAAACTTTAGTAATGAGAAGAGGACCTTTACAGACTTCCATCACTACATCTACACACTTATTAGCATCTGAACTTGCCTCTTCTCCACTCTTACCAAGGAGGAGTGTGGGTAAAATTTCAATATTTCCAAAATCTCTCCCCTGGCTTTTGTGCATCTCCATACCAACAGGTGTTTCCAAGGGTTGGAGAGTAGTACTCCATCCCCATATCAATAATGATTACAAGGGGAAGCCAGGGCTGGAGGTCAGGGGAGCTCTCCTCTGCTGCAGACAGGTCAAGAGAGACATGGGACAACTGCTCATAAGAAATAAATGGCCTTCTCCCACTTTATTTCTCCCTCTGACTGATTTTAGTTTCAAAGGTATTTGGCCCCTGGATTTTCTCCCCAGAGTTACAAGGAGCTATCAATACTCCTATCTACAGCCTATCTTTTTATTTGCTAGCTAGGTCTTCCCCTCTCTTGTCCACTGAAAGACACTGATTCAACAATTCTTCCCTCTTTCTTCTATATAATCAATTTTCATTCTTATTAGATTATTCCTATCAGCATACAAGCATGTATTTATTTATTTTTAAATTTTTTCCTTTCTCTTGATCCATACATACTCTCACAAGCTACCACCCTATTTTTTCTTTTCCTTTGTAGCACTTCTCCTAAGAAGAGTTATCTATTCTTGCTGTTATCAAACCCTCCCCTCCCATTCATTCTCTCTTAATGCCATGTAAATCAGGGATGTCACCAGGCAAATTCAGGGGGCAATTCCTCAGTCCTTATATAATTTGAACCATTAGCAGCATTTGACACCTTTGGTTACCCCTTCCTCATAGATATAATTTCCTTATCTAGCTTCTAGGACCCATACCCTCTTTGTCTTACTGTTTTTTTTTTCACTCTCCCTTGCTGGTTTTTCCTCTTTCTGCAAACCTCTTACATTTAGATGGTTTTAGGAGTTAATACTTGTTCTCCTCTCTTTTCTGTCTGCTCCCTTGGTAATTCTCCTCCAGCCTCATGGCTTTGATTATGATCACACATAAATGATTCCCAAATATACGTATCCACTTCATACCTCACTTGTGTACTTAAGATCCCTATATTCAACTTTTCATTCAGGTTCTTAACTTGGATGACTAATAGACATTTCCCACTTAACATGTCCAAAACTTAACTCATGGTTTTACCCCTATTCTCCAAAACCTGCTACATCCATAGTCCTTCTCTCTTGGTTTAATAACAGTTCTGTACTTGAGCCTGCTCATGTCATCTGGGTCATCTTCAAATTCTGTTTCTCTCACACCCCACATCTGATCCATACAGAAATCTTGTTACCTCTACTGTCCAATATACCCAGAATTTGTCTTTAATTGTCACCCCTACTACTCCCACCCTGAGCCAAGCCTCATCATCATCTCATGTCTGGATTATTGCAATAGCCTCCCAACTGGTTTCCCAGCTTCAGCTATTATCCCTCTCTGTTGTTCAGAGCATGGTGGCCAGGGTGATACTCTTCTACATATATCAGGTGTCACCTACCCAGTGGCTTTGCATTTCATTCCAAGTAAAATCAGACCGAGGATTCAAGATGGTGGCATGAGAGGTGACATGGAGAACTACTCCGAAAACCACAAATACTACAAGAATATAGTTAATTAATACAACTAACCCTAAAACAGCAACAAGAAAGAAGGCTGAACCAGACTGCATACAGACCTCACGAACAGAGCAGACCTCATGAAACAGGGTAATATGTGAGAGCCTTGATCCGGTGGGACCCAAGACCTTCCCCCACACCAGCTCACCGGCAGGAGGAAGAGAAACAGAGCAGGGAGGGAGTGGAAGCTTGGGACTGCTGAACACCTAGCCCTGGAGATCTGCTCTGTGAGCAGAATCCTATAGTGTGTGGTGCCCTGGGTGTTGGGGAGGTAGGAAGGGAGGAGTGATTGGGAGACAGATATTCCGGCCATTTGTGGAGGTGGGGGATCGACATCTGGCTGCTCTGTATCAGAGGGGGGGCGGGTGGTCTGAGAGGCTTACACATGGGTGCTTGGCCCACTGGCTCTGACATTGGAGACAGGCACCACAGACAGGAATCAGGAAACAGATCTTTCCTCACCCCAGGCACCAGCTCCACTCCCCTATGACCCCCAACCTCACTCTATGGGCTGAGCAGCTCCAGAAACTAGACTTTCTGTGCACTAGTGGGTACCACACAGAAAGATGAAACGTCAAAAGAACATGGTTCAGACCAAAATCTCACAAACCCCAGAAAACGGGTGAAGTGAAACTGAATTCACCAATCTTCTTGAAAGAGAGTTCAAAATAAAAATTATAAACAGACTTATGGAGGTAGAGAAAAATATCCAAGAACTCAGGAACGAATTTAAGTCAGAGATTCAATCATTAAGAAATTCCATATCTGAAATGAAACCTACAATGGAGGGATTTAAAAGCAGATTAGATATAGTAGAAGAGACAGTAAATGGAATTGAAATTAGAGAAAGGGAATACAAAGAAGCTGAGGCACAGAGAGAAAAAAGAATCTCTAAGAATGAAAGAATATTGAGAGAACTCTGTGGTCAATCCAAATGGAACAATATTCACATTATACAGGTACCAGAAGAAGAAGAAGAGAGAAAAAGGGATAGAAAGTGTCATAGAGGAGGTAATTGAAGAAAAGTTCCCCAGTCTTGGAAAGGAGATAGTCTCTCAAGCCATGGAGGTGCACAGATCTCCCAACACAAGGGACCCAAGGAAGACAACATCAAGACATATAATAATTAAAATGGCAAAGATCAAGGATAAAGACAGACTTTTAAAAGCAGTTAGAGAGAGAAAAAAGATCATATACAAAGGAAAATCCATCACACTATCATCAGATTTCTCAACAGAAACCCTACAGGCCAGAAGGGAGTGGCATGATATATTTAATGCAATGAAGCAGAAGGGCCTTGAACCAAGAACACTCTACTATCAAGATCATCATTTAAATTTGAAAGAGGGATTAAACAATTTCTAGAAAAGCAAGAGCTGAGAGAATTTACCTCCCACAAACCACTTCTACAGTGCATTTTGGAGGGATTCCAAAAATGGAAGTGTTCCTAAGACTAAATAGATGTGACCTAAAGGACAGACAGAATATGATTTATAACATACAAAGAATGGAGGAGGAAAAAAAAAGAAACTTTAGGCTGTGTTTTCAATAGCATATGAATGGGTTAAATTAGACTGCTAGATAGTAAGGGAAATACCCTTGAACCTTTGGTAACCACGAATCTAAAGCCTCCAATGCCAATATGTACATACCTATAGATAATCACCCTAAATGTAAATGGTCTGAAGGCACCAATCAAAAGACATAGAGTTACTGAATGGATAAAAAAACAAGACACATCTATCTGCTGCCTACAAGAGACTCAGTTCAAACCCACTGACATACACAGACTGAAAGGAAAGGGATAGAAAAGAGATTTCATGCTACTAATAGTGAGAAAAAAGCAGGAGTTGCAGTACTTGTATCAGACAAAATAGAATTCAAAACAAAAAAGTCACACGAGACAAAGAAGGGCATTACATAATGATAAAAGGGTCAGTCCAACAAGAGGATATAACTATTATAAATAACTATGCACCCAACACAGAGTCACCTACATATGTGAAACAAATACTAAGAGAATTAAAGGGGGAAATAGAATGCAATGTATTCATTTTAGGAGACTTCAACACACCACTCAGTTGAAAGGACAGATCAACCGGACAGAAAATAAATAAAGAGACAGGCACTGAAGAGCATATTAGAACAGATGGACCTTATGGACATCTACATAACACTCCATCCAAAAGCAACAGGATACACATTCTTCTCAAGTGCACATGGAACATTTTTAAGAATAGATCATATCCTAGGCCACAAAAAGAGCCTCAGTAAATTCAAAAAGATTGAAATTGTACCAACAAGTTTCTCAGACCACAAAGGTATGAAACTGGAAATCAATTATGCAAAGAAAATGAAAAACCCCATGAACACATGGAGGCTTCACAATATGCTCCTAAATAACCAGTGGATCAATAACCAAATAAAAACAGAGATCAAGCAATATATGGAGACAGATGACAACAATAATTCAACACTGCAAAATCTATGGGATGCAGCAAAGCCCATGCTAAGAGGAAAGTATATTGCAATACAGGCCTACCTCACGAAAGAAGAACAATCCCATATGAACAGTCTAAACTCACAATTAACGAAACTAGAGAAAGAAGAACAAATGAGGCCCAAAGTCTGTCGAAGGAGGAACATAATAAAGATTAGAGTGTAAATAAATAAAATCAAGGAGAATAAAACATAGAAAGAATCAATGAAAGCAGGAGCTGATTCTTCGAGGAAATAAACGAAATAGATAAGCCCCTGGACAGACCTATCAATAAAAAAGAGAGTCTACACACATAAACAGAATCAGAAATGAGAAAGGAAAAATCACTGTGGACACCACAGAAATACAAAGACTTATTAGAGAATACTAAGAAAAATTATATGCTAACAAGCTGGATAACGGAGAGCTTTATAGAAAAATACAACCTTCAAAGGCTGACCCAGGAAGAAACAGAAAATCTGAACAGACCAATTACCAGCAATGAAATTGATTTGGTAATCAAAAAAACTACCTAAGAATAAAACTCCTCGACCAGATGGCTTTACTGCTGAATTTTATCAAACATTTAGTGAAGACCGAATGCCCATCCTCCTTAAAGTTTCCCAAAGAGTAGAAGACGAGGGAACACTTCCAAACTCATTCTATGAGGCCAACATCACTCTAATGCCAAAACCAGGCAAAGACACCACAAAAAAAGAAAATTACTGACCAATATCCCTGATGAACATAGATGCAAAAATATTCAGCAAAATATTAGCAAACCAAATTCAAAAATACACCAAAAAGATCATCCATCATGATCAAGTAGGATTCATACCAGGGATTCAAGGATGGTACAACATTTGAAAATCCATCAACATCATCTACCACACCAACAAAAAGAAGGACAAAAACCACATGATCATCTCCATAGATGCTGAGAAAGCATTTGACAAAATTCAACACCCATTCATGATAAAAACTCTCAACACAATGAGGGCACATACCTCAACATAATAAAGGCCATATATGACAAACCCACAGCCAACATTATACTTAACAGTGAGAAGCTGAAAGCTTTTCCTTTAATATCAGGAACACGTCAAGGATGCCCACTCTCCCCCCTTCAATTCAACATAGTACTGGAGGTCCTACACGGCAATCAGACAAAAGAAAGAAATACAAGGCATCCAGGCTGGCAAGGAAGAAGTTAAACTGTCCCTGTTTGTAGATGACATGATATTGTGCATAAAAATTCCTAAAGAACCCACTACAAAACTACTAGATCTAGTATCTGAATTCAGCAAAGTTGCAGGATACAAAATTAATATGCAGAAATCTGTGGCATTCCTGTATTCTAACAATAAACTAGCAGAAAGAGAAATCAGGAAAACAACTCCATTCACAATTGCATCAAAAAGAATAAAATACCTAGGAATAAACCTAACCAAGGAAGTGAAAGGCCTATACTCTGAAAACTACAAGACACTCATGAGAGAAATGAAAGAAGATACCAATAAATGGAAACACATCCCATGCTCATGGATAGGAAGAATTAATACTGTCAAAATGGCCATCCTGCCTAAAGCAATCTACAGATTTAATGCAATTCCTATCAAAATACAAACAGCATTCTTCAATAAACTAGAGCAAATTGTTCTAAAATACATATGGAACCACAAAAGACCCTGAAGAGCCAAAGCAATGCTGAGAGGGAAGAATGAAGCTAGGAGGATTACACTCCCCAACTTGAAGCTCTACTACAAAGCCACAGTAATTAAGACAATTTGGTACTGGCACAAGAGCAGACCCATGGACAGATGGAACAGTCTAGGGAGCCCTGACATAAACCCAAGCATATATGGTCAAATAATATACGATAAAGGAGCCATGGACATACAGTGGGGAAATAACAGCCTCTTCGACAACTGGTGCTGGCGAAACTGGACAACAACAAATACTGGCGACGATGTGGAGAAAGGGGAACCCTCCTACACTGCTGGTGGGAATGTAAGTTCAACCATTGTGGGAAGCAATATGGAGGTTCCTCAAATAACTAAAAATAGAAATACCATTTGACCCGGAATCCCACTCCTTGGAATTTACCCAAAGAATACAATTTCTCAGATTCAAAAAGACATATGCACCCCTATGTTTATCGCAGCACTATTTACAATAGCCAAGATATGGAAGCAACCTAAGTGTCCATCAGTAGATGAATGGATAAAGAAGAGGTGGTACATATACAGAATGGAATATGATTCAGCCGTAAGAAAGAAACAAATTCTACCATTTGCAACAACATGGATGGAGCTGGAGGATATTATGCTCAGTGAAAAAAGCCAAGCGGAGAAAGACCAGTGCCAAATGATTATCCTCATTTGTTGTGTATAACAATGAAGTGAAATTGAAGATACAAAACAGCAGCAGACTCACAGACCCCAAGAAGGGACTAGATACAAAACAGCAGCAGACTCACAGACCCCAAGAAGGGACTAGTGGTTACCAAAGGGAAGGGGTGTGGGAGGGTGGGTGGGGCGGAAGGGAGAAGGGGATTGAGGGGTATTATGTTTAGTACACATGGTGTCGGGGATCATGGGGAAAACAGTGTAGCACAGAGAAGGCCAACAGTGAATCTGTGGTATCTTACTACACTCATGGACAGTGACTGCATTGGGGTGTGGGTGTGGACTTGATAATATGGGTTAAAGTGGTAACCACATTGTTTTTTCATGTGAAACATTCAGAAGAGTGTATATCAATAATACCGTAATAAAAAGTTAAAAAAAAAAGAATTTGCCAGGCGTTTCTGAGTATGTTTCATATTTTCTTTGCAAGCTAGGTACTTGCTCTTTTTCCTATGGGATACATTAGAGTGGCCTCCGACAAATTTCCTTTTAAGAAACTTCCTATGTTTTGCTAAGAAACCATTTGCCCAAAACACAGTAGCTCAAACACAGAAGCAATTGCTCATCTCCTTGGTTAAGAGCCATGTAATTTTTCTATAATGAGTATGGAATGGGATAATTTGTTTCTTATTGATCCTAAGACAGTGTCTTAAAGATGCCTTGAACAACTGACTATTTGGCCACTTTAAATGAACTTTGGGTTAGCTCACTTTAGAAACGTCTACCCTAAGTGACTATGTGTACATGACCTTTTTATTCTAAGTTGATGAGCCATCATCTAATAAATGATTTTAAATAGTTTAATGGACACTGTCTCTTCTCATCTATGGTCCAAAGTACTTGTAAAACTGCAAAACAATTAAGGCAGGTACTCAAATATTAATTCCATTGGCCTAACATTTGTTAGCTCTGTCTGAGACCTCCACGACCTTGCTCCTGAGGAATGTATAAACAGAAATTTTATTATGATTTTTAAAAAATGAAGGAGGGCTGTGAGAAATGAGAAAATCTCATATTCAGTTTTTTCAAATAATCTCTTATACTAAGTGTTTTCTATGTGGAAACACTATGCTGGACACTTAGCATGTCTAATTTTATTTAATCATCACAAAAAACTGTAAAATAGATACAGTTAAAACCCCACAATATAGAAGAAAACACAGACAAAAATCTCTTAAATATAAACATTAGCAACTTTTTCCTGAGCACATCTCCTCAGGCAAGAGAAACAAAATAAAAAATGAGCAAAAGGGACTACATAAAGCTAAAAATCTTCTGTACAGCAAAGGACAGCATCAGCATAACAAAAAGGCATACTACAGTATGGGAGAATATATTGTGTAAATGACATTTCTGACAAGGGATTAAATTTCAAAATTTATACAGAACTCACACGCCTCCATACCCAGAAAGCAAATAACCTTATTAAAAAATAGGCGGAGGATACGAACAGACAATTCTCCAAAGAGGAAATTCAGATGGCCAACAGGCACATGAAAAGATGCTCCATATCGCTAAGTATCAGGGAAATGCAAATTAAAACCACAAGGCGATATCACCTCACACCAGTTAGGATGGCCAACATAGAAAAGACTAGAAACAACAAATCCTAGTGAGGATGTGGAAAAAGGGGAAACCTCCTACACTGCTGGTGGGAATGTAAGATAGTTCAACCATTGTGGAAAGCAATATGGAGGTTCCTCAAAAACCTAAAAACAGAAATACCATTTGACCCAGGAATTCCACTCCTAGGAATTTACCCAAAGAAAACAACTTCTCAGATTCAAAAAGACATATGCACCCCTATGTTTACTGCAGCACTATTTCCAGTAGCCAAGATATGGAAGCAACCTAAGTGTCCATCAGTAGAAGAATGGATAAAGAAAATGTGGTACATATACATAATGGAATCCTTTTCAGCCATAAGAAGAAAACAAATCGCTAAGTATCAGGGAAATGCAAATTAAAACCACAATGAGATATCACCTCACACCAGTTAGGATGGCCAACATCCAACAGACAAGAAACAACAAGTGCTGGTGAGGATGTGAAGGGAACCCTCCTACCCTGCTGGTGGGAAGCAATATGGAGGTTCCTCAAAAAACTACAAATAGAAATACCATTTAACCCAGTAATTCCACTCCTAGGAATTTACCCAAAGAAAAGAAGTTCCCTGATCCGAAAAGACATATGCACCCCTATGTTTATTGCTGCACTATTTGCAATAGCCAAGATATGGGAGCAACCTAAGTGTCCAATAGATGAATGGGTAAAGAAGAGGTCTTATATATACACAATGGAATACTATTATTCAGCCCTAAAGAGAAAAGAAATCCTGCTATTTGCAACAACATGGATGGATATAGAGGGTATTATGCTCAGTGAAATAAGCCAGGCCGAGAAGGACAAACTCCCTCATTTGCGGAGTATAACCGCAAAGCAAAACAAAAGGAACAAAAGTGCAGTCAACTCACAGACGCCGAGACGGGCCTCGTGGCTACCAGAGGGCAGGGGTTGGGATGGGCGTGGGAGGTAGAAGGGGATCGGGGGCCCAGTAATTCGCAGAGAACCTGCGGGCTGAGGCTGTGCGGCAGAGGCCGAGCGGTTTGGGCGGCACACGGCGCGCAGATGGGGCGGAGCGACAAGGCGCGCTGAGGGGGCTCGTGGCCGTGACGGTGCCGAGGAGGACCGGGCCCGCTTCTGCCCGAAGTCGGCCGGCTGGGCCCGCAGGTCGCCCTACCAGGCTTCTCCGAGGACGGAGGGGCGCCGACAGCGTGACCGTCCCGCAGGCACCCGCAGTTCCGGGCCCGGAGGCCCAGCCCCCGGCGGGCTCGCTCACGATGAGGACGAGGAGCAGGAAGAGCAGGAGGGCCGGAGGGTTCACGCCGGGGCTCGGAGAGGCGCGGACAGCCGGCTGCTGGCCCTCACGGAGGAAGAGGCCCCGGAGCCGGTGTGTGAGCTCCTTCAGGAGCCGCGGAGCGTGGAGCCGGGGCTGCGGGGCGCGTGGCCGAGAGCCCCGCGACACCAGCACGCCGAGACCTTCGCAGGGCTGGCCCCCGCCTCGGGGAGCCCAGAGGAAGGGCGGCCCGTGCGGAGGAGACAGGCGGCGGCCCCGCGGCCGGGGTGATCCTGTGGTGGGGAAGCGCGGGACGAGTGGCTTCGGCCTGGACCATGGCGGCCCCAGAAGCCGCCGGGACCCGTCCAGCGCCCGAGTTCCGGAGTCCACCCGCGGAGGGGCGGGGCCCGCAGAGCTGCGGCGGTCAGCGCACGTGGGCAGGTGGACGTGGACGTGGAGGACCAACGGGACGGGGACTGCGTGAGGCCCGAGGGAGCCTTCAAAGCCTTCCCGGCGAGGGCCCCACCCCGGGCCGCCCCGCCCCGCCCCGCCCCCAGGTGCCGACTGCAAGCGCTCCGGCCCCCGGAGAACAGGACGCCAACGCCAGCTCCGCGGTCTCGACCGACGAGTCACACCCGCCACGAGCATCCAAATGCGGCTGGCCGATGGCGGGAGGCTGGTGCAGAAGTTTAACCGCAGCCACAGGATCACGACGTCCGGCTCTTCGTCGTGGACGCCCGGCCAGCCATGGCTGCCACCAGCCTCGTCCTCATGAAGACCTTCCCGAACAAAGCGCTGGCTGACGAGGGCCAGACCCTGAAGGAAGCCACCTCGCTCAACGCTGTCACCGCGCAGCGCCTAACGTCGCCGCCCGCCTGGCCAGCCGGCAGCCTCGGCGCCCTACTGTGTCCCTGCTGCCGCCGGCTGCCTGTGGAGACCGCCCTTGCCCTCCCTGCACAGCCAGCAGCCCAGAGCCCTGCCTCCTCCACAGCTCCGGGCTCTTAGATCTCAGCTGGACACTTGTTTTCTCCTTAGTTGCATTTCCCGGGTTTTTGTGATCATCAATGGACTTTAAGGAAAAAAATTAAAACAACCAAAATAAAATGTTTAGAAGGATCTTTGGCCTCTACCTACAAGATGCCATTAGCATTTTCCCAGACAAAACTACATTTAGCCATTACCAAATATGTCCTATTGTGGCAGTGGCAAAACCATCTCCTGTTTGAGAACCGCTGTGAAAGAAGTAATATAAAGACAATTCCCCTTAAAAATGGGCAAGAGTCTGAATCGACATTTATCAAATATATATAAATGGCCAGCAAACTCATAAAATGGTGCCCATCATCATTAATCATTAGATAAATGTAAATTAAAACCACAGTGAGGCACCATTTCCTAGGCACTGGGATGATTTTATCAAAAGGATACCAAGTGTCGAGAAGGGCGTGGAGAAGTTGGAATCTTCATGCATTGCTGGTAGGATGGTAGAGCTTCTTTGGAAAATAGCCTGGCAGGTCCTCAAAAGACTAAGCATAGAGTCACCATATGTCCAAGCTATTGCACTCCTGGGTGTATACCTCAGAGATGCAAAAACATATGTCCACACAAAAGCTTGAACAGAAATGTTCCTATCTACATTATAGCAGCCCAAAAAGTGGAAACAACCTAAGTATTATCCTGTGATGAATGGATAAATTGTGGTATATTTGGCTCTAAAATGGGATGAAGTATTATTACAGATGATGGCATGGATATAGCTTGAAAATACTATGGTAAGTGTAAGAAATCATGTACAAAAGACCACATACTGTATGATTCCACTTACATGAAATATCCAGAATAGGCAAATCCGTAGAAACTAGTATTAGTGCTTGTGTAGGGCTGGGGGCATTGGGAAGACATGAAGACTAACTGCTGATGGGTTTGGGTTTCTTTAGGGGATGATCAGATGTCCTAAAACTGATCATGATGATGGTCGAACAACTCTATGAATATACTAAAACTATTCAATTGTACACTTAAATAAGTGAATCGTATGCAAATTATATCTCAATAAAGCTTTTACAAAATGTGACTAACATTTATTGTTTTGACTATTTAGTGCAGCTTTTCTTGGCAACTGATGATAATTATTGGAAAACACTGAGAATAGCTAAAAAGGTTTGTTTAAAACCATGTCTTTCCTGCAGAGTTTCTTACTAGTGCTCTCTTATCATTGATGTATGAGACTTCCCTTCAAGAGTAATATATTCGTTAACAATAGTTCAGAAATAGAAGAAGCAAATTTTTCAACAAAAATTCTTAACTAGGACAGTGAATTTGAATTCTGAACATTCCAACATGAAGACCACTTTTTTTAATACCATGTGAATTCATTTTCTGTCACTGCTGTAATAAATTGTCACCAACCAAGTGGATTCAACACCTCAAGTTTATAATCTTGTAGTTCTATAGCTTAGAAATTCGGTGCAGATTTTTCCGGATTAAAATTAAGGTATGCCGAGGGCTATTTTCCTCCTGGAGACTCTGGGAGGGAGTCTGTTTCCTGCCTTCTCTAGTTTCTCCAGAACGCCTGTATTCGTGGTTCATGCCCCACCTCTAGCTTTGGAGTCAGCAATGGGTAGTAAAGTGCTTCTGACATTGCAGCACTCTGACTTAGCTTCAATTGTTACATCTCTTTTCCTGGCTTTCTTCCCCTGCTTTTCTTTTCCACTTTTAAGGACCCTTTTGATTGGGCCTACCTGAATAATCCAGGATAACCTGCCAATTTTAAGATCAGCTGATTATCAGTCTTAAATCCATCTGCATCCTTCATTCCTCCTTGCCACAGAACCTAGTATATAAACAGGTTCCAGGGATTAGGACATAGACATATTTGGGGGGCCATTGTTCTGCCTACCACACCATGATTTTCTACTGGTGGAAATGTCATATAAATCAAGATACTGGAGAAAGCCCTACAGGTTCATAGAAGTTTGATTAATCAGTAAAATAAGATTTCTTTTTTGGTCAATGAACTATAGTCAATTTTGACATGTGTGAAGGGTAGGCCATTTTTTTTGTTTACTGGAGGAAAGGCTTTTGTGAACTCAGGTCTGTTCTCAAGCAAACCAATTTTAAAGGAAAAATGTGTGGAAACTGAGAATCGGGAATAAGGTTGATTTATTTCAAACTACTGAGATGGCATATCCACCAAAAGTCTACTTATAACCCAGCACCCTGATAAGATGACCATTGAGTTGGGGCAGTGGTTTCTAAACTTGGCTGATTTCATAATTTCTTAAGACATTTAAAAAAGTAGTATCAGATTTCCAGGCTTTAATGTAGACCTGCTGAATCAGTAGTTCAGAAGCAGAGACCTGAAAGATGTTTTGAATAATTTCTTTAGTTGATTCTGATAATTAGCTAGATTTGTTAACTACTGGTTTGCAAAACAATGGGAGCTGAGTTAGCAATAATAGAAGACACCACTGTTCTCTAGCTTTTTCTGTTATTTGCTGGTTGGTTTTCAAGGCTGTAGAACATTTAAATATAACCTAGGGCTTTGGCCAATCTACTGTGTAGCCAAGAGAAGAATTTGAAAGTATCATTCTTCTTACTTTCAAGAAATCACCCCCCAAGCCACAGAAAATGAGAACCATTGGATTATTTTTCCTTTTTGGACATACATATCCTACCATTATAAACTATGCCTTATGTCAGTTTGTCTTTTCTAATTTGTTTTCATGTGATTAGTTATTTTTATCCCACAGATGTAATGTAAGAATACAGTAATATCACTTTGCATTTATATTAAAAATGTGGTATACTAAATTATCACTTTAATTACCATCTAAAGTCTATGAACTAGCAAACTGTAGACATTTTTTGTAAGATAGTTTAATAACCTTTACAGAAATAAGGAGACACATCTTTTTTTAAACATATTTTGTAGCTAATCAGGAGAACAATGGTTGATCATTGAACATGTACATAATATGTATCTTGAAAAGCCTGAAATGTTGCATTTTCTTCATAGGTATTACACTAGAGAGAGAAACTCAGGAAGGAATTCCATCCCCAACCAAGATTCAGGAACCCCGGAAACCTCATGAGAAAATATCACTACCCATTCACCCTCCTTTAATTATAAAAATTAACTCAGAGGAAGAAGAGGAGGAAGAAGAGGAGGAAGAAGATGAAGAAAATGGTTAGTAAGCCTTTTCTCAGATTTACAGTGCACATTGAAAGACCTCACAATATTTCATACACTTGTTTACCTGTTAGAGGTTCATGATATATAAGGCAGATTTGGGTGAGAAAACAGTTTTAATTTTATTAAGAATATTAAAATCATGTTCTAATTGGTTCTATGTGTACACATGCTTACGTTCTTTTGGACTGGAAGGTTTTTTGTTGTATAATAGCTCAAAGACAGATCTCATGTTTAAATATGTACAGTTATATATAGGGATACTAATAACCTCTTATTTACATATGATGAACATTGATAAAATTGATTTATATATCTTTTATTTATATGTAACTAAATATTGACATATACTTCTGTCTGATATATGCTTACATCTGTCTCATATTTAATCCTGGAAATTCTAGATATCCATAGAGTAGTTTATAGTTTATAAAGGCTACCATCTGCATTATCCCAAGGAAACCTTGCCAAAGTATAAACAGCATTAGAACCCAGGTCTTCTGCAGCCTAGTGCATCCTATTCTTCCCATATCATCACAAAACTGTGGTACCAGTAGACGCATAGAAACAAGAGAAACATGCAGAAAAGTAAACTCTTCCCTAGTCTTTGCCCTTGAACACGACCTGTGGGCTCCAGACCACCACAGCCTCTGTGCTCAGTAATACACAGAACTACTCATTCCTTTATGTTTCTGCTGTAGCTCCGCATCCCCCAAATCCACATCCTCCTCCAAAGAACATGATCTCAGCATGTGAGTCTATCCCTCCTGCTTCTCATCTCAGATGCATAATGTGTGATTAGGCATTTCATTTCTCTCAACTGATTCTAATACATGAAACACAGCAATTAGAACCATTTGCCAGTATGCGAATCATTGATTTTAAAGATTAAAAAAAACAGTAATCCACCCATGAAAACAATATTTGGGATTTTTCATTCTGGTTTATAAATTTTCAGATTATTTATCTTTGGAACAATTTAATTTAAAAAATCCCACAGATGCATCTAGTTTATGCACAAAGACTGCTGAAAGAATTGAAGAAGAAAGAGCAATAAAGGAGATCTGTTATAAATCTGGTAAGAAATCAAACATTTGTGGATTTTTCTAATACTTGATGTGACAGATATACTAACCATCACTTTTGTTATGGGAGATTAGGTGAATACTACAGATTTCATACTTCTCCAGCTATTTCATCATCAAAAAGCCTAACCTCTACAGCAGAAAAAGAATTAGAAAAGCCTTTGGAAAGTGGCAGTGAATTGCAAGAAGGTAAGATATGACAAGGCAGCATTTCAAGGTGATTTGTACGGGATACTCAGTCCAATAGGCTGTTAATTATTTAGTAAGATGTACACTGGAGTTAAATGACAACACATCAGAATTGAGAGTGAGAATGAAGCACTTTCATAAGATGACCGTAACTTTAACATGAAAAGCTGCTATTAATATAATTATGCTTTCCCAGAGATGCCACAGAATGAGGAGCCTTCATAAACACATAGTGACACTACATCCCGTGCAGTAATTCTGTAAATAATTTGCTTTTATGATTACATTTTCCTTTGGAAGCAATTCTCGCTGTATAATAGGTGTACAGTTTTCCGGTTTAGAATCCAATCATTCTCTCATTTTCTTTTCATGGTATAGAAATAAAAACAAAAGAAATATCACAGTTCATTCTGTGAAAAACAAATCAAATAAACGAAATGTATTATATAGAAACTACAGTGTTAGAAGGCTTGAATTTTTAGATTGCCATTTGATAAATTATCCACACATGCAAATAAATGTGCTTGCCGCTTTCCGGATAATTAAAACATTTGCCTAAAATTTATGTATTTATAAATCTACTTTTCATCATATCACCATGCAAACAACTCTTGCATTAACTTTTAGGAGGTTACTATCATCATGAATTCTATCACAAACTTATGTAAGCATGTAGTTCCCGGGATGATTTTTTTCTTCAACTTCTAGGGGATGGTCTTACAGTTCCAACAAAATATAGCCTATGTGAAAAGCAAGGGGAGATGAAAGCATCATTCAGTGGGAAACCGAGGACTGCCCTTGCTGCTTTTGAAAATGGAGGTGAGTTAATTTATTACTGGCTTATTCTGAATATATCATCCTATAAAAAAATGAGTTTGAATTTTCTCTCTCATAACTAACTTAGTTTCTTCAAAATCTTTTTGACATTTTTATTGCTGGCTTTGAGTAAGCTCTTTGGGGCCAAGAACTGTATATAATCAATTGCTGTAAACGAATCCCTGCAGTAGACTATCTGGTACATGATGTACATGCCATACACATTTATAGAATAAATAATTTTATGTTTAGACAACTGAATGGATGAATGGGGACATGTATTTAAAATTTAGGGATGACTGGAAGTTAATATGCTGGAACAATGAGTCAAATTTAACAAGGTAAACTCACACAGGATGAACATAAAGTCTTGCATTTTATTTAGTTTCAAGATATTAATGGCAGGTTTTCTTAAAATTGGGAAAGAGCTGACATGATAGAGATGGTGAAGAAAAAAGTATCTTTTGTTGGCCACAGAGTTTCAAATGAGTCAGTAACATCTGTCAGCTACCAAATAGCTAAGGTAAACTCACCCTGAATTATTAGGAGTAGTATAGGAAGATAATGAAATGTGGTAAGTCATTAAAAGTACTCACCAGAGTGTCTGACAAACAGAAAAATGCTCCATAACTGTGAACTATTATTATGGGAGTTCCACTGATTTCTGTATAGTGTAGTCCATATTTGGTGTCACTTTTAAAGAAGGCTACTTGAAACATATTTTATGTTAGGAAGGGTAACTTGTATGGCGAAGGATCTGAAAATTTAGTATACAAGTAATATTTAAAGCAACTATGGATTTTTATTCTGAAAAATAGAAGAACTTGAAGGAACATAAAAAACTACTTTCATATATCTGAAGATGTTATATGGAAGATAAATTATATTTACTGTATCTCTAAAGGGTAGAAGAGGTGGAAATAAAATTGTTATACATTAAAGGAAAATGTGTTGACTATGAATTTTCTTGCAATTATCTGTATGTAAGTGTACATATTGAATATTCATATATAAATTTGCACATGTATTAATCTAAACATGTATGATATGAATCGAGATGGGGATGGTATCACTGAGAAGTGTTTAGACAAAAGTGGGCTAAAGGGATATTGTAGGGGGTGGATAAACCTGTGTTGAAAGATGGTTTTGTACAACTTGCTGCCATCACCGCCACTGACCGTAAGGTATTGTCATAGGAGGTGAATGTTACGTTCCACAGAGGATCATAGTTCTTGGAGTAGATGAAAATGAAGCTTTAACTGAAAAGAAAGAAATCGCCATGTCAAAATGTTCAGATACTAATGGCAATTAATCATTCCATAATTTTAATCCATTTGTAATTTGAATAGACAGGTTATTCATAAAGTTAGACTGCTTGAGAAACCAATACAAGAGGCAAGGTAATAAATAAAAATATATTAATACAAAATGCACTAAATAGGACTTAAGAGCCCTAAGGTTCCCATTGTGACTCTGTCCCTAATTGTTTGACAATGGGAATTTATCTTTTTTAGCTCATGTCCTTATCTGAAATACTGGACTGTTGGACTCTATAGGCGTCTTGCTAGCTCTGCAGTTATTGGTTCTCTCAAATGGTAACACCAAGTCCTAAGTTTAGTTTCTTTTCCAATTTCAAATACAGAGTATGATTGAATTTTCTGAGAAAACTTTTCTTTAATGCTGTGAAGAGTATTAATCTCATGACTTCCGTGACTTCTCCATTATGTAATTATTACCAACTTTGGTTTATTGCTAATCAAAAGATATGATAATAAAATACATCTTCTATAGTTCTATGCTGCTCTTACCATGCTTAGAAAATCCCAGCTGGTACCTCTCTGCTGGGCAGCTTAGTCACAGACTAAAAGTATAGCAGTCTTGTAATTGGATGGCTTCACATAGTCTCCATTCAAATATTAACCAATTTCACCTACTATTTTCTCCACTACTAAATAAATGTCCTCAAGAATAGATTAAGGCACTTGTGTCCAAATTATTCTTATGGAAAATTACTTGTAAATCTCTCTTCCTCTTTCTCATTCAGAGGTGGAAAAGTCTGCCCAACCCATCAAAAGGAAAAATAAGAACAAAAACTCTTATACACCAATAATGATAGCCACCATGAACATGTGGCTGTGTAAATTTAAGCTAATCGAAATGAAGTAAAATTGAAAAGTTCAGCTCTTCAGTTTGCACTAGCCAAATCCCAAGGGTCAGCATCCACATGTGACAAGTGGCAGTCATTTCAGAGAGCACAGGTTTAGAGTTTCCATCATTGTAGAAAGCTCTGTTGGCTAGCCCTGCTGTAAGCATAGAATATGTGAAAGTTGCTACACTTTAAGTATTTCTGGAACTTTAATTTAAATCAGATCATTTAATGTTAAAGTGATAGTCTTTTAACTCTTTTGATTGGAGGGATTAGAAATATTGCCAGAAATATATAATTTACATATTGCAGATATGTATTTCTGAATTTTTAATATTTTCTTAATGACAAGCTTTGGGGACTCAATGTGGTAATTAGGGAATTTCAGGGATACATGGTAAAAATTAATATACATACATATTTTTTAAAGAGGTGCACCCATCAGATGATTGAAAGTGAAGTACCAACGGAAACACTTTTACTAATATTGACATTTTATTTTCTTAATTTGCTTGGAAAGATAACAAGGCCTATCCTGCCCCAGAGTGTTCCCTTACTGCCCAACTAGCACTTGCAGCACATGTATTCATGGCTACTGAGAATGTGGGCATGAAGCACAGAGAGGATCCCTCTTCAAGTGAGACATTAGCTCCGTAACTTTTTGGCCTTAGATATATTTGTATTACCATGGATTTGTTTTGCTTATTTTAAATAGAATTTTTAAACAGAAAGAAAAAAAGGATGGTTTGAAAATTATTCAGGATTAAGAATTCAAAACACAATATTCTACTAACTCTGATGATGAATTGTGACGTAGGTCCTAGTAAATTATATACTTTCCCACTAGTTTAATTTAGGTGTTAAATTAATAATATGCCAGCTTCTTCAGGAGATTCATTAGCATAACACTTTAAATGTAACCCATAGTGGGTTATATTGGCAGGGTTTTATTATGTTTTGAATTATTTTTCTGGATTTAGCTTCTCCTTGCCATTCAGTACTCTGAGCTACTTCTCCTGACACAATTAAGATTCATAAATCTTCGTTCATTTCCTTCCCTCTTTCCTTCTTTCCCCTCTTTCATTTTATTGAACCCCTGTAATATTCCTGGATCCCAGTTAGGAACTGAAGGGAAGGCCCGTGATGGTTTACTCCAAGAAGTCCAGCTTACTTGTTAAAATACGGTTTCCGAATCCTAGGAGTGGGAGTTTGAGAGTAAGGGTGGAGTATGATATTTGGAGAGGAGAGAGTGAACCCTAGCTTCCCTGAGGGCTTAACACACATGCTGAAGTAGAGAACTAGAGCAAAGACAGACTGAGGAGCCCACAGTGGGGAGCTGATGTCATCTCCACTGAGAACTTGATGTTCACTTCCTCAGCACAGCGGTCACTTGGGAATGCTTATGATCTTCACACAAAGAAATGACAAAGAATGCCCCTCTCTACCATAGTTTCAGATTCTCTGTAAAACTGTACCTTAGAAATTCATGGAAAATTGAGCATGTGCATACCTTTTTTGATGTAAATAATGCAAGTAAAAAATGAATGATATAGTGATCTTAACACATACAGAATCTTACTCTTCAGTTTTGTTTCACCAAACTATCCATACACCCAAATTCTTAAGATCTCAAAAAAATAAGGTAAAATTCACTAGAAGTAGTTTGCCTTAAGTCAGTTTCTTAAGTAGTGTTCAAAATAACAATTCTAAAACTACTCAAAAATAACAGTATAATGAGATATGTAATTACATTTGGAATGTAATTGTATGTTCTTTTAAAAGAATCCGTTCATTCCTTTGGAGCAAAGCATTTTTTCCTCTAAGGAATAGTACTTATTGAAAGTTTTCTCATCAATCAATTTCCAAGATAATTTTTTGTGTGTGTACTTAAAATAAATCACCTTTGTTCTACCAAAAAAAGTGTTATTAGGGCGATGCATTATTTTTTTTCTCTTGCTTGACATGTGCATGCACAGACATGTAATTATCACCTCCAGTAATTTTCAGATGAAAGCATCTCTTAAAAAAACTGTAAAAATTTGTGTCTTCTTTAAGTGAGTGATGTCCAGCCAGTGAGGAAAGAAGGGAAATGGATTTATGATGAACCAGAGAACTTTCCTGGCCCAGGAATGCAGAGAGGTAAAGAGTCTTTTATATTTGATATTTTGGTAATTTGAAAAGAGATTAAATATGAAATGGTATTTTCTACCTGAAAAACGAATCATGACTGTGTGATGTTATTTTAGATGTCAAACCAACTTCAATAAACTTAGTTCTTTTAGCTTATATTGTCCCCCATTGTGCTGCTAAGCACTTAAAAATGCAGTGTGTTAATTATGGGTGTGAAATCAGCTTGTTTTCTCTCTCACTCCCGTCCCCCTTTCTTTTACAGAGGTACAGGCACCAAATCCTCAAAATAAAATGAGTTACCATTGCAATAATACAAACAGAAATGCATCCAAAATCCGTGCTCAGAGAGATGCTATCAGGCGTTTCCAGTCGAATGCACATCCTCACAGCAGGCCCACGAACAGGTCCTACAATAAAGTCAATGTGAACAAGGAGCCCAAACTCAACCTCTGTCCTGGTGAGGCTCATTACTTACATAATTTACTCATGTCTATAGTTTGCATCTCCATGGAATTTCTGGATGGTCCAACTGCTCTTCACTGTCACCCACCTTCTCTTCTTTTTCCAGGTCATCACCACCATAACATCTTAGAAAACTAGTGAAGGGATTTCTTCCATGTGTAGGAGGACACATGATTTAAAGGATATGGAAGAAAACATGTTGGGTGCACATCCGATGTTGTTGAACCCCCTAGAGTTTTGTCTCAGAGCACAGCACTCTGTTCCCCCTGGATAGATTTATTTCCCTCTTGAGGATTGTTTTCAAATGGTTGACATTGTCTTGTTCCACTAACTACATTGCTCAGTGATCACTTCCATGCTAGTGCTTCAGCTTTTCTTGAGGATTTCATGATTACTTTCGGAAAGGGTTAGTTTGCGGGGGCTAATGGCAATGTTTTTGGCAACCTCTCATCTCTTCCACCATACACACATTGCTTCTCAATCATTTCATCATGTAGTAGGCAAAATCACAGTATGTGTCAGGCAGTATAGGTCTTAAGGGAGGAGAGAACCAAATCTCTTTTTCTTCCTATCTCAGATGAATTTTGCTCTTTTAAAGTAGCATTGCAAAGTCTACTCAGCTCCCTGGAATTTCATGTTTGTATTTTCCTCTGTTCACAGGCTAGTCAGTGGAGTTCTGAATGTTGTGTACTTTCAAAAATATAAGTAAAAATTCTGTCTCTTTTAGGTCTTTTCTTTTATAAGTTAAATAGAAGTTAGTTTTATTTAAATTGTTTTTCTTCTTGTTTTAGAATAGAATGATGTATGCATTCACATATAAAAATAAGGATAGTAATAGGTGAAGCAGGCTTTTCATTTTATTTACTATTCTAAAAAAATTAATTTTATTGTTCTTTTACTGTGAGTGGACAGTTGTGAAGAATACGATGGCCAGCAGACCTGTTTGGTGCCATTTATCTAGATTTGTGTGAAGGCGGCTTCAGTTAGACTCGCTATTGCTTTTTGCATCCTTCTTGCAAATGTCAACACAGGGAAATATCAAAATAAATCCGTCATATTATTGTGGACCATGCTTTGAGAATCACAGCTGCATGGTGATACTTGAAAACACAAATATATCACTGTTAGTTTTGCATTCAAATACAGAGCCATCAGAGGAAAGTAGATATTTAAAGACCAAGTCAGCATATAAATACTTTGGTTTCCTGGGGCAGTGAGTTCACTATGGCAGAGCGATTATTGCCATCATGGAGTCACTTCTGGAAGGAAAAGGGACTTTGCATGTACCTTCCAGGTTGTCCTTCCTTCCTTTCTCCTTTTCCTTCCCTGCTTCCTTCCTCCCATTTTTTAAAAAAAGCTTTTTAAACATTGTAAAATCATGGCAAAGAAAAGCAATGTAATCTTTCGATTACATCGAGATATCATATTCTCGTCTAGCTTAGCCTCATGGGAGAGAGCCTAATTTGAGGGACAAGACAGTTAATTAAGAGATGTGTAACCACGTTCATTGAGAACTTAAATGGTCTTAATAAACTCATGTCCCTGATGTCTTACCTTTGAAAGAGTAACTTTGAAATACTTCTGCACTATGATTGTGAAGTTATAAAATACTCAATTCCAGTCTCCTTTTTTTCTCAGATAAATATATGTCAACATCATATAATGGGTCAGCCTGGCAGAAAAGAATTCCTTTTTCAAAAACATATTCAAAAACTGAAAAGATATATACAGGCAAATATTTACTAGTGATTTTAATGCATCATACAATTCTGAAAATGAATGACAAGTTTTTAAGCTCAAGGAACTTATGTTAGAAAACGTAGAACATTTTCACGATGCATATGAACAAATACTTGTTAAGTTAGATATTTTCTCTATTAGCCATTTTACTTTGTATTATTGTTTTCATCTTTGTCCATTTTTTATGTGTTATCAGAAGTCTTTTGATGTATTTCTCTCCTGGGCTATAAGTATAGCAGTTGCAGCAATTTTGTAATACGTTAAGATGCATTCTTTGTTGAACTGCAAAGCAAATATATAAAACCATACGCTGACCCAAAATATTCCAGCCTTACTGTGTCCACCGTAGACAAATATGGGCTGGTCCCGACTGACAGGGCGTCAGAGATGAGGGTTCCAGGCCGGGAGGCTCAGAGCGACTGTGGTCTCCCCCTTGCTGTGCTCTATGCTCCAGGCCGGTGTGGGGGTCCTGGGAAGAGCCTCAGGGGAGAGGTCTGCAACCCTCCATCTGACCTCAGGTGCTTCTTTGACTTGAAAGCTGCTTCTAGCTTATCCTGGCGCTGGCTCACTGGCTTTGGAAAGCCACACAGGATAAAATGGTTTCAGTTACTTCTCAGAGAAATGAACCTTTCAGAAAAAGCTCTCCATAGGGAGTTCCTACCTAAATCGATAGCCTAGAACTTTCAGAGTCATCTGAAATTTGTAAGCTCTTGTAAGAGCTTCCCCAAATGAGCCAGAACACACCCAGACTAGAGACTAGCCTCTTTCCAAGATAAATTGCTGAAATGTTCTAAAGCATTATTTCTCTAAGCTCTTTTGACTTTAACTGTGATGCAGTATGCAAACTTGTATATATATTTATATACTGGAGTTGTTTTTCATTTTTCCTATCTGTTCCCAAATCCTATTGTTCCGCAAGAGAACTCTGCTTGTGGCATTATTTGACCGAGTATATTTTCTCTAAATTTTGTGTGGGTTTTCACATGTGGTTGCATGTAATTTGGGAAGGAAGGAGGTGAAGAGTTGACAAACATCCTGGATGAAATTGCAAATTGCCAAGCCACATCTTTTTCTTCATGGTTTCCTTGTGGGTGGGATGGTTTTGGAGAATTAAAGGATGTACACCTCATCCCTTCAGGTCCCAGCGACTGCTCCTCTCCCATCCCAGATAGTTAAACACTAATTACAGAAGGATTTGCGGGAAGGTGATGTCACTTCAGAGCATGAAACATGTACCATCCATGTATGGCACAAGAAAGGGGATGTAACGAGGGATGAGCTGACAAAACTGCTCTTTTCTTTCAACCTGGAAGTTACAGAGGAGGGTACGGAAAAGCAGCAAGAGACCAGATACAGTGTGGGGCCACTTATTCAGGACTCGTCGCCTGCTTGTCTCTTACCACCTCCAGCTATGCCAGGTAGCTGGTAGGAAGGTCAATAATAGAATTCCCCTTGAAGTTTATAAGAATCTGAGCATAAAGAGGAACTGCATTGCACTTCCCTGATGCAACCTAGGCAGAAAAGTTTTAGAGAGAATTTCTCAATACCAGATTGTGGTAGGTTGGAGGGGAGGGCAGGCTATTTTCAGTTATTCTAAACCTAGAAAAGAATCATTGGAAAATAAATTATCTGGATCTACGTTTTTCTGTATGTCAGAAATATTTTTGCTGTATTACTGTGGCTGTGCTACAAGCTTAATAAATGAAAATAATTGCTTAATGAGGAGTATATAAATGTCACATAAATCTGAAGCAGGTGTTAAAAAGAAAGTGAATAGAAAACAAACTTCAGAATCATGGACTTCTGAAAAATTTGCAGTATACTCTCTATTAACTTAGAGACAATCCCAATACCTTGTGATTAATAATGATAAAGCAGTTTCTCTGCATCAATGTATGTTCCTATTAATATTTTCCCCTAAGAGCTATGCATCGAAAACTTCCTTTGTAAATTACTTTACCAAGGGAAAGTTAGGTTTTATTGAATAAAAACTAGCTTTTTTGTGTTTGTTTCTCTTGTTATCAAGAGAATGGTAGTTGGCTACGTTTTATAGTAGCGATTGCAGTGCTTTTTTGTAAGAAGACTAAAGAGAAGGAACTTTTTTTCAACTTGAGCAAAATTTACAAGTACCTGTCAATAAAAGAGGTGTTTTATTTTTTTGGGTGGGGGTTGTTGTTTCTCTTATCATATGGTTTCTATAACATGAAAACATTTCTAGAGAGCCAAACTTCATAATTTGTTAACATATTAAGCAGTTAACCAGTCTTCCTATAACCCAGCACCCTGCTAAGATGATCATTCAGTAGGGGTAGTGGTTTCTAAACTTGGCTGATTTCATAATTTCTTAAGACATTTAAAAAAGTAGTATCAATTTTCCAGGCTTCTTTAATGTAGACCTGCTGAATCAGTAGTTCAGAAGCAGAGACCTGAAAGATGTTTTGAATAATTTCTTTAGTTGATCCTAACAATTAGCCAGATTTTTTAACTACTGGCTTGCAAAACAATGGGAGCTGAGTTAGCAATAATAGAAGACACAACTGTTCTCTAGCTTTTTCTGTTATTTGCTGGTTAGTTTTCAAGGCTGTAGAACATTTAAATATAACCTAGGACTTTGGCCAATCTACTGTGTAGCCAAGAGAAGAATTTGAAAGTATCATTCTTCTTACTTTCAAGAAATCACCCCCCAAGCCACAGAAAATGAGAACCATTGGATTATTTTTCCTTTTTGGACATACATATCCTACCATTATAAGCTATGCCTTATGTCAGTTTGTCTTTTCTAATTTGTTTTAATGTGATTAGTTATTTTTATCCCACAGATGTAATGTAAGAATACAGTAATATCACTTTGCATTTATATTAAAAATGTGGTATACTAAATTATCACTTTAATTACCATTTAAAGTCTATGAACTAGCAAACTGTAGACATTTTTTGTAAGATAGTTTAATAACCTTTACAGAAATAAGGAGACACATCTTTTTTTAAACATATTTTGTAGCTAATCAGGAGAACAATGGTTGATCATTGAACATGTGCATAATATGTATCTTGAAAAGCCTGAAATGTTGTATTTTCTTCATAGGTATTACACTAGAGAGAGAAACTCAGGAAGGAATTCCACCCCCAACCAAGATTCAGGAACCCGGAAACTCAGGAGAAAATATCACTACCCATTCACCCTCCTATAATTGTAAAAATTAACTCAGAGGAAGAAGAGGAGGAAGAAGATGAAGAAAATGGTTAGTAAGCCTTTTCTCAGATTTACAGTGCACATTGAAAGACCTCACAATATTTCATGCATTTATTTACCTGTTAGAGGTTCATGATATATAAGGCAGATTTGGGTGAGAAAACGGTTTTAATTTTATTAAGAATATTAAAATCATGTTCTAATTGGTTCTATGTGTACACATGCTTACGTTCTTTTGGACTGGAAGGTTTTTTTTGTATAATAGCTGGAAGACAGATCTCATGTTTAAATATGTACAGTTATTTATAGGGATACTAATAACCTCTTTTATTTACATATAATGAACGTTGATAAAATTGATTTATATATCTTTTATTTATATGTAACTAAATATTGACATATCCTTCTGTGTGATATATGCTTACATCTGTCTCATTTACTCCTGGAAATTCTAGATATCCACAGAGTACTTTATAGTTTATAAAGGCTACCATCTGCATTATCCCAAGGAAACCTTGCCAAAGTATAAACAGCATTAGAACCCAGGTCTTCTGCAGCCTAGTGCATCCTATTCTTCCCATATCATCACAAAACTGTGGTACCAGTAGATGCATAGAAACAAGAGAAACATGCAGAAAAGTAAACTCTCCCCTATTCTTTGCCCTTGAACACGACCTGTGGGCTCCAGACCACCACAGCCTCTGTGCTCAGTAATACACAGAACTACTCATTCCTTTATGTTTCTGCTGTAGCTCCGCATCCCCCAAATCCACATCCTCCTCCAAAGAACATGATCTCAGCATGTGAGTCTATCCCTCCTGCTTCTCATCTCAGATGCATAATGTGTGATTAGGCATTTCATTTCTCTCAACTGATTCTAATACATGAAACACAGCAATTAGAACCATTTGCCAGTATGCGAATCATTGATTTTAAAGATTAAAAAAAACAGTAATCCACCCATGAAAACAATATTTGGGATTTTTCATTCTGGTTTATAAATTTTCAGATTATTTATCTTTGGAACAATTTAATTTAAAAAATCCCACAGATGCGTCTAGTTTATGCACAAAGACTGCTGAAGAAATTGAAGAAGAAAGAGCAATAAAGGAGATCTGTTATAAACCTTGTAAGAAATCAAACATTTGTGGATTTTTCTAATACTTGATGTGACAGATATACTAACCATCACTTTTGTTATGGGAGATTAGGTGAATACTACAGATTTCATACTTCTCCAGCTATTTCATCATCAAAAAGCCTAACCTCTACAGCAGAAAAAGAATTAGAAAGGCCTTTGGAAAGTGGCAGTGAATTGCAAGAATTTAAGATGTGACAAGGCAGCATTTCAAGGTGATTTGTACAGGATACTCAGTCCAATAGGCTGTTAATTATTTAGTAAGATGTACACTGGAGTTAAATGACAACACATCAGAATTGAGAGTGAGAATGAAGCACTTTCATAAGACGACCTTAACTTTAACATGAAAAGCTGCTATTAATATAATTATGCTTTCCCAGAGATGCCACAGAATGAGGAGCCTTCAAAAACACATGGTGACACTACATCCCGTGCAGTAGTTCTGTAAATAATTTGCTTTTATCATTACATTTTCCTTTGGAAGCAATTCTCCCTGTGTAATAGGTGTACAGTTTTCTGGTTTAGAATCCAATCCGTTCTCTCATTTTCTTTTCATGGTATAGAAATAAAAATAAAAGAAATATCACAGTTCATTCTGTGAAAAACAAATCAAATAAACAAAATGTATTATATACAAACTACAGTGTTAGAAGGCTTGAATTTTTAGATTGCCATTTGATAAATTATCCACACATGCAAATAAATGTGCTTGCCGCTTTCCGGATAATTAAAACATTTGCCTAAAATTTATGTATTTATAAATCTACTTTTCATCATATCACCATGCAAACAACTCTTGCATTAACTTTTAGGATGTTACTATCATCATGAATTCTATCACAAACTTATGTAAGCATGTAGTTCCCGGGATGATTTTTTTCTTCAACTTCTAGGGGATGGTCTTACAGTTCCAACAAAATATAGCCTATGTGAAAAGCAAGGGGAGATGAAAGCATCATTCAGTGGGAAACCGAGGACTGCCCTTGCTGCTTTTGAAAATGGAGGTGAGTTAATTTATTACTGGCTTATTCTGAATATATCATCCTATAAAAAAATGAGTTTGAATTTTCTCTCTCATAACTAACTTAGTTTCTTCAAAATCTTTTTGACATTTTTATTGCTGGCTTTGAGTAAGCTCTTTGGGGCCAAGAACTGTATATAATCAATTGCTGTAAACGAATCCCTGCAGTAGACTATCTGGTACATGATGTACATGCCATACACATTTATAGAATAAATAATTTTATGTTTAGACAACTGAATGGATGAATGGGGACATGTATTTAAAATTTAGGGATGACTGGAAGTTAATATGCTGGAACAATGAGTCAAATTTAACAAGGTAAACTCACACAGGATGAACATAAAGTCTTGCATTTTATTTAGTTTCAAGATATTAATGGCAGGTTTTCTTAAAATTGGGAAAGAGCTGACATGATAGAGATGGTGAAGAAAAAAGTATCTTTTGTTGGCCACAGAGTTTCAAATGAGTCAGTAACATCTGTCAGCTACCAAATAGCTAAGGTAAACTCACCCTGAATTATTAGGAGTAGTATAGGAAGATAATGAAATGTGGTAAGTCATTAAAAGTACTCACCAGAGTGTCTGACAAACAGAAAAATGCTCCATAACTGTGAACTATTATTATGGGAGTTCCACTGATTTCTGTATAGTGTAGTCCATATTTGGTGTCACTTTTAAAGAAGGCTACTTGAAACATATTTTATGTTAGGAAGGGTAACTTGTATGGCGAAGGATCTGAAAATTTAGTATACAAGTAATATTTAAAGCAACTATGGATTTTTATTCTGAAAAATAGAAGAACTTGAAGGAACATAAAAAACTACTTTCATATATCTGAAGATGTTATATGGAAGATAAATTATATTTACTGTATCTCTAAAGGGTAGAAGAGGTGGAAATAAAATCGTTATACATTAAAGGAAAATGTGTTGACTATGAATTTTCTTGCAATTATCTGTATGTAAGTGTACATATTGAATATTCATATATAAATTTGCACATGTATTAATCTAAACATGTATGATATGAATCGAGATGGGGATGGTATCACTGAGAAGTGTTTAGACAAAAGTGGGCTAAAGGGATATTGTAGGGGGTGGATAAACCTGTGTTGAAAGATGGTTTTGTACAACTTGCTGCCATCACCGCCACTGACCGTAAGGTATTGTCATAGGAGGTGAATGTTACGTTCCACAGAGGATCATAGTTCTTGGAGTAGATGAAAATGAAGCTTTAACTGAAAAGAAAGAAATCGCCATGTCAAAATGTTCAGATACTAATGGCAATTAATCATTCCATAATTTTAATCCATTTGTAATTTGAATAGACAGGTTATTCATAAAGTTAGACTGCTTGAGAAACCAATACAAGAGGCAAGGTAATAAATAAAAATATATTAATACAAAATGCACTAAATAGGACTTAAGAGCCCTAAGGTTCCCATTGTGACTCTGTCCCTAATTGTTTGACAATGGGAATTTATCTTTTTTAGCTCATGTCCTTATCTGAAATACTGGACTGTTGGACTCTATAGGCGTCTTGCTAGCTCTGCAGTTATTGGTTCTCTCAAATGGTAACACCAAGTCCTAAGTTTAGTTTCTTTTCCAATTTCAAATACAGAGTATGATTGAATTTTCTGAGAAAACTTTTCTTTAATGCTGTGAAGAGTATTAATCTCATGACTTCCGTGACTTCTCCATTATGTAATTATTACCAACTTTGGTTTATTGCTAATCAAAAGATATGATAATAAAATACATCTTCTATAGTTCTATGCTGCTCTTACCATGCTTAGAAAATCCCAGCTGGTACCTCTCTGCTGGGCAGCTTAGTCACAGACTAAAAGTATAGCAGTCTTGTAATTGGATGGCTTCACATAGTCTCCATTCAAATATTAACCAATTTCACCTACTATTTTCTCCACTACTAAATAAATGTCCTCAAGAATAGATTAAGGCACTTGTGTCCAAATTATTCTTATGGAAAATTACTTGTAAATCTCTCTTCCTCTTTCTCATTCAGAGGTGGAAAAGTCTGCCCAACCCATCAAAAGGAAAAATAAGAACAAAAACTCTTATACACCAATAATGATAGCCACCATGAACATGTGGCTGTGTAAATTTAAGCTAATCGAAATGAAGTAAAATTGAAAAGTTCAGCTCTTCAGTTTGCACTAGCCAAATCCCATGGGTCAGCATCCACATGTGACAAGTGGCAGTCATTTCAGAGAGCACAGGTTTAGAGTTTCCATCATTGTAGAAAGCTCTGTTGGCTAGCCCTGCTGTAAGCATAGAATATGTGAAAGTTGCTACACTTTAAGTATTTCTGGAACTTTAATTTAAATCAGATCATTTAATGTTAAAGTGATAGTCTTTTAACTCTTTTGATTGGAGGGATTAGAAATATTGCCAGAAATATATAATTTACATATTGCAGATATGTATTTCTGAATTTTTAATATTTTCTTAATGACAAGCTTTGGGGACTCAATGTGGTAATTAGGGAATTTCAGGGATACATGGTAAAAATTAATATACATACATATTTTTTAAAGAGGTGCACCCATCAGATGATTGAAAGTGAAGTACCAACGGAAACACTTTTACTAATATTGACATTTTATTTTCTTAATTTGCTTGGAAAGATAACAAGGCCTATCCTGCCCCAGAGTGTTCCCTTACTGCCCAACTAGCACTTGCAGCACATGTATTCATGGCTACTGAGAATGTGGGCATGAAGCACAGAGAGGATCCCTCTTCAAGTGAGACATTAGCTCCATAACTTTTTGGCCTTAGATATATTTGTATTACCATGGATTTGTTTTGCTTATTTTAAATAGAATTTTTAAACAGAAAGAAAAAAGGATGGTTTGAAAATTATTCAGGATTAAGAATTCAAAACACAATATTCTACTAACTCTGATGATGAATTGTGACGTAGGTCCTAGTAAATTATATACTTTCCCACTAGTTTAATTTAGGTGTTAAATTAATAATATGCCAGCTCTTCAGGAGATTCATTAGCATAACACTTTAAATGTAACCCATAGTGGGTTATATTGGCAGGGTTTTATTATGTTTTGAATTATTTTTCTGGATTTAGCTTCTCCTTGCCATTCAGTACTCTGAGCTACTTCTCCTGACACAATTAAGATTCATAAATCTTCGTTCATTTCCTTCCCTCTTTCCTTATTTCCCCTCTTTCATTTTATTGAACCCCTGTAATATTCCTGGATCCCAGTTAGGAACTGAAGGGAAGGCCCGCGATGGTTTACTCCAAGAAGTCCAGCTTACTTGTTAAAATACGGTTTCCGAATCCTAGGAGTGGGAGTTTGAGAGTAAGGGTGGAGTATGATATTTGGAGAGGAGAGAGTGAACCCTAGCTTCCCTGAGGGCTTAACACACATGCTGAAGTAGAGAACTAGAGCAAAGACAGACTGAGGAGCCCACAGTGGGGAGCTGATGTCATCTCCACTGAGAACTTGATGTTCACTTCCTCAGCACAGCGGTCACTTGGGAATGCTTATGATCTTCACACAAAGAAATGACAAAGAATGCCCCTCTCTACCATAGTTTCAGATTCTCTGTAAAACTGTACCTTAGAAATTCATGGAAAATTGAGCATGTGCATACCTTTTTTGATGTAAATAATGCAAGTAAAAAATGAATGATATAGTGATCTTAACACATACAGAATCTTACTCTTCAGTTTTGTTTCACCAAACTATCCATACACCCAAATTCTTAAGATCTCAAAAAAATAAGGTAAAATTCACTAGAAGTAGTTTGCCTTAAGTCAGTTTCTTAAGTAGTGTTCAAAATAACAATTCTAAAACTACTCAAAAATAACAGTATAATGAGATATGTAATTACATTTGGAATGTAATTGTATGTTCTTTTAAAAGAATCCGTTCATTCCTTTGGAGCAAAGCATTTTTTCCTCTAAGGAATAGTACTTATTGAAAGTTTTCTCATCAATCAATTTCCAAGATAATTTTTTGCGTGTGTACTTAAAATAAATCACCTTTGTTCTACCAAAAAAAGTGTTATTAGGGCGATGCATTATTTTTTTTCTCTTGCTTGACATGTGCATGCACAGACATGTAATTATCACCTCCAGTAATTTTCAGATGAAAGCATCTCTTAAAAAAACTGTAAAAATTTGTGTCTTCTTTAAGTGAGTGATGTCCAGCCAGTGAGGAAAGAAGGGAAATGGATTTATGATGAACCAGAGAACTTTCCTGGCCCAGGAATGCAGAGAGGTAAAGAGTCTTTTATATTTGATATTTTGGTAATTTGAAAAGAGATTAAATATGAAATAGTATTTTCTACCTGAAAAACGAATCATGACTGTGTGATGTTATTTTAGATGCCAAACCAACTTCAATAAACTTAGTTCTTTTAGCTTATATTGTCTCCCATTGTGCTGCTAAGCACTTAAAAATGCAGTGTGTTAATTATGGGTGTGAAATCAGCTTGTTTTCTCTCTCACTCCCGTCCCCCTTTCTTTTACAGAGGTACAGGCACCAAATCCTCAAAATAAAATGAGTTACCATTGCAATAATACAAACAGAAATGCATCCAAAATCCGTGCTCAGAGAGATGCTATCAGGCGTTTCCAGTCGAATGCACATCCTCACAGCAGGCCCACGAACAGGTCCTACAATAAAGTCAATGTGAACAAGGAGCCCAAACTCAACCTCTGTCCTGGTGAGGCTCATTACTTACATAATTTACTCATGTCTATAGTTTGCATCTCCATGGAATTTCTGGATGGTCCAACTGCTCTTCACTGTCACCCACCTTCTCTTCTTTTTCCAGGTCATCACCACCATAACATCTTAGAAAACTAGTGAAGGGATTTCTTCCATGTGTAGGAGGACACATGATTTAAAGGATATGGAAGAAAACATGTTGGGTGCACATCCGATGTTGTTGAACCCCCTAGAGTTTTGTCTCAGAGCACAGCACTCTGTTCCCCCTGGATAGATTTATTTCCCTCTTGAGGATTGTTTTCAAATGGTTGACATTGTCTTGTTCCACTAACTACATTGCTCAGTGATCACTTCCATGCTAGTGCTTCAGCTTTTCTTGAGGATTTCATGATTACTTTCAGAAAGGGTTAGTTTGCGGGGGCTAATGGCAATGTTTTTGGCAACCTCTCATCTCTTCCACCATACACACATTGCTTCTCAATCATTTCATCATGTAGTAGGCAAAATCACAGTATGTGTCAGGCAGTATAGGTCTTAAGGGAGGAGAGAACCAAATCTCTTTTTCTTCCTATCTCAGATGAATTTTGCTCTTTTAAAGTAGCATTGCAAAGTCTACTCAGCTCCCTGGAATTTCATGTTTGTATTTTCCTCTGTTCACAGGCTAGTCAGTGGAGTTCTGAATGTTGTGTACTTTCGGAAATATAAGTAAAAACTCTGTCTCTTTTAGGTCTTTTCTTTTATAAGTTAAATAGAAGTTAGTTTTATTTAAATTGTTTTTCTTCTTGTTTTAGAATAGAATGATGTATGCATTCACATATAAAAATAAGGATAGTAATAGGTGAAGCAGGCTTTTCATTTTATTTACTATTTTTAAAAAATTAATTTTATTGTTATTTTACTGTGAGTGGACAGTTGTGAAGAATACGATGGCCAGCAGACCTGTTTGGTGCCATTTATCTAGATTTGTGTGAAGGTGGCTGCAGTTAGACTCGCTATTGCTTTTTGCATCTCTTCTTGCAAATGTCAACACAGGGAAATATCAAAATAAATCCGTCATATTATTGTGGACCATGCTTTGAGAATCACAGCTGCATGGTGATACTTGAAAACACAAATATATCACTGTTAGTTTTGCGTTCAAATACAGAGCCATCAGAGGAAAGTAGATATTTAAAGACCAAGTCAGCATATAAATACTTTGGTTTCCTGGGGCAGTGAGTTCACTATGGCAGAGCGATTATTGCCATCATGGAGTCACTTCGTGGAAGGAAAAGGGACTTTGCCTGTACCTTCCAGGTTGTCCTTCCTTCCTTTCTCCTTTTCCTTCCCTGCTTCCTTCCTCCCATTTTTTAAAAAAGCTTTTTAAACATTGTAAAATCATGGCAAAGAAAAGCAATGTAATCTTTCGATTACATCGAGATATCATATTCTCGTCTAGCTTAGCCTCATGGGAGAGAGCCTAATTTGAGGGACAAGACAGTTAATTAAGAGATGTGTAACCACGTTCATTGAGAACTTAAATGGTCTTAATAAACTCATGTCCCTGATGTCTTACCTTTGAAAGAGTAACTTTGAAATACTTCTGCACTATGATTGTGAAGTTATAAAATACTCAATTCCAGTCTCCTTTTTTTCTCAGATAAATATATGTCAACATCATATAATGGGTCAGCCTGGCAGAAAAGAATTCCTTTTTCAAAAACATATTCAAAAACTGAAAAGATATATACAGGCAAATATTTACTAGTGATTTTAATGCATCATACAATTCTGAAAATGAATGACAAGTTTTTAAGCTCAAGGAACTTATGTTAGAAAACGTAGAACATTTTCACGATACATATGAACAAATACTTGTTAAGTTAGATATTTTCTCTATTAGCCATTTTACTTTGTATTATTGTTTTCATCTTTGTCCATTTTTTATGTGTTATCAGAAGTCTTTTGATGTATTTCTCTCCTGGGCTATAAGTATAGCAGTTGCAGCAATTTTGTAATACGTTAAGATGCATTCTTTGTTGAACTGCAAAGCAAATATATAAAACCATACGCTGACCCAAAATATTCCAGCCTTACTGTGTCCACCGTAGACAAATATGGGCTGGTCCCGACTGACAGGGCGTCAGAGATGAGGTTTCCAGGCCGGGAGGCTCAGAGCGACTGTGCTCTCCCCCTTGCTGTGCTCTATGCTCCAGGCCGGTGTGGGGGTCCTGGGAAGAGCCTCAGGGGAGAGGTCTGCAACCCTCCATCTGACCTCAGGTGCTTCTTTGACTTGAAAGCTGCTTCTAGCTTATCCTGGCCCTGGCTCAATGGCTTTGGAAAGCCACACAGGATAAAATGGTTTCAGTTACTTCTCAGAGAAATGAACCTTTCAGAAAAAGCTCTCCATAGGGAGTTCCTACCTAAATCGATAGCCTAGAACTTTCAGAGTCATCTGAAATTCGTAAGCTCTTGTAAGAGCTTCCCAAAATGAGCCAGAACACACCCAGACTAGAGACTAGCCTCTTTCCAAGATAAATTGCTGAAATGTTCTAAAGCATTATTTCTCTAAGCTCTTTTGACTTTAACTGTGATGCAGTATGCAAACTTGTATATATATTTATATACTGGAGTTGTTTTTCATTTTTCCTATCTGTTCCCAAATCCTATTGTTCCGCAAGAGAACTCTGCTTGTGGCATTATTTGACCGAGTATATTTTCTCTAAATTTTGTGTGGGTTTTCACATGTGGTTGCATGTAATTTGGGAAGGAAGGAGGTGAAGAGTTGACAAACATCCCGGATGAAATTGCAAATTGCCAAGCCACATCTTTTTCTTCATGGTTTCCTTGTGGGTGGGATGGTTTTGGAGAATTAAAGGATGTACACCTCATCCCTTCAGGTCCCAGCGACTGCTCCTCTCCCATCCCAGATAGTTAAACACGAATTACAGAAGGATTTGCGGGAAGGTGATGTCACTTCAGAGCATGAAACATGTACCATCCATGTATGGCACAAGAAAGGGGATGTAACGAGGGATGAGCTGACAAAACTGCTCTTTTCTTTCAACCTGGAAGTTACAGAGGAGGGTACGGAAAAGCAGCAAGAGACCAGATACAGTGTGGGGCCACTTATTCAGGACTCGTTGCCTGCTTGTCTCTTACCACCTCCAGCTATGCCAGGTAGCTGGTAGGAAGGTCAATAATAGAATTCCCCTTGAAGTTTATAAGAATCTGAGCATAAAGAGGAACTGCATTGCACTTCCCTGATGCAACCTAGGCAGAAAAGTTTTAGAGAGAGTTTCTCAATACCAGATTGTGGTAGGTTGGAGGGAAGGGCAGGCTATTTTCAGTTATTCTAAACCTAGAAAAGAATCATTGGAAAATAAATTATCTGGATCTACATTTTCTGTATGTCAGAAATATTTTTGCTGTATTACTGTGGCTGTGCTACAAGCTTAATAAATGAAAATAATTGCTTAATGAGGAGTATATAAATGTCACATAAATCTGAAGCAGGTGTTAAAAAGAAAGTGAATAGAAAACAAACTTCAGAATCATGGACTTTTGAAAAATTTGCAATATAGTCTCTATTAACTTAGAGACAATCCCAATACCTTGTGATTAATAATGATAAAGCAGTTTCTCTGCATCAATGTATGTTCCTATTAATTTTTTCCCCTAAGAGCTATGCATCGAAAACTTCCTTTGTAAATTACTTTACAAAGGGAAAGTTTGGTTTTATTGAATAAAAATTAGCTTTTCTCTGTTTGTTTCTCTTCCTTGTTATCAAGAGAATGGTAGTTGGCTACGTTTTATAGTAGCGATTGCAGTGCTTTTTTGTAAGAAGACTACAGAGAAGGAACTTTTTTTTAACTTGGGCAAAATCTACAAGTACCCGTGAATAAAAGAGGAGTTTTATGTTTTTAATGGGGGTTTGTTGTTTTTCTTATCATATGGTTTCTATAACATGAAAACATTTCTAGAAGAGCCAAACTTCATAATTTGTTAACGTATTAACCAGTTAACCGATTATTGATCATTCATATCTTTCTTTATCTGTCTTTTCCCTACTTTCGTCCTTATTAATACTTTAGTGTAGAATGGGCAAAGTATGATCGAGAAGCTAAATTTCATATTAGTTCTCATATTATTAATATCTTATTAAAAGTGAGCTAAATCAAAAGATTTTATCGACTACATGTGGGTAAAGGATTTTGGAAACAGTGGATCTACCTTTGTTTGAGTTAAAACTTGGTTCTAGTTTTTAGGAATTAGAGTACTAGTGTAATAGAGAGTTATTTTTATATTTCTAATTTGTTAATTCTTTCATATATAGGATTAACCATTGAGGACCTGAACTTAACTGAAAACTCTTCTCAAGAGAATAAAATAGGAGAAAGAAAAATTGATTTTGTGAACCTCAAAAATGGGAATGCCGCACAATCAAAGTTAAACAGTATGGCGTTGCTATGGCAGAGACAGGTGTCACTGTCTGTGCTGTCATCTCTGCCCCATGATCTCATTCTGGACAGTTACTTCTTTTTATAGTTGTCAAATAAAAGAAAAGTATTTTCTTTTTTAAATAAGTTGTTGATCCAAAGATTGATTGAGATATTGTTTACTCTGAATACAGATGAGGAGTTCAGATAAAATAGAACTGCGGCACAAGAGACCATCATTCAGTATTGCACAGTCATATCAGAGTGAGCCAGAAGAGAGCGTGACCGTAGGATCATTGTCAGCAATGTTACCTGACGCTCAGTACAGTGTAGACAGCGACGTGGATCCTTTTACGAGACATTCTTCATCTGTACAAGTAAAAGATAGTAATTCACCTCCAGGAACTATTACAGTAAGGGAGATTTTTTAAAGCACCCTGTCTCCACTCTTCAAGAAATCTAGAATCATTAGTCAGTACCTTTAGTAGGGAGAGCCATGAAGGAATAAATGACCACTTATACTCTCTCTCTCACGACTGTATGAAAACAGTGTCAGAAGCCACCAGGCGCTTGAGCAGACTAGTTTCCCACAAAAAAGCAGGTCATCTTCACAAGCCTTGTCCACAGCTTCAGACTTAATGCAGAAGTTATCACTTAGGCAAAAATCTACATTATTTCATCAACATATTCTTGATAATAGAGCTGACATGAATAAATCACAAGTAGCAGTATCAGAAGAACAGGTTCAGACCCAAATAAAACATGCTGATAGAGTGCAAGGAGGTGTAAGAGGAAATAATGTGCCTTTACAGACAGAGCTTTTGAAAAGTAAATGTGAAGTGAATCTGGACCCCGTGCCGCCTACTGCACAATCAGAATTCTCTCAGATAGATCCAGTTGAAAATCTTATAGAACAGCTACAGAGAGAACCAGTATTTCTTAGATCTCAGGTGAGCTTTCCAGTAAGTTATATTCCTGGGATCACTCCCTTACTTTCTCTTTGTTTGACTTCTCTAACAAAATTCTGTAAGTAATAATTTAAATAAGGAATTTTTTTATGTTTGCACATTTAACACTAATTTATACACATCCTATTTTTTAAATATCCAAAAATGCAATGCATTTGATAGGAACTCACTGACTTGTCTAATTTTTAAACATTTCTTTAGAATGAAGTCATAGCACAAGACCTACTGATCAAAGAAGCACAGAGTAGAAATGCAGAAATAGAGCTTGAGCATCAGAGAAGCCAGGCAGAACAGGTTGTGCGAAGGAGACCATCGGAAGAGCTGATCGTGGTAGTAAGACAGAAACGTTCATTGCATCTGTTTTCCTTTTGCCATGGGGGTGAGGGAAGGAAGGTGGGAGGGTCACCATCTGTTCTTACCTTTTAGGTTTTATTTTATTTTTAAAACCACTGTTGTGCCGCTACAGCTTGTTTTGGGGTATTATACCTCAACTGATCAAACATTGTTTTACCTTGAAAACTATCAACTGTTGTGATGCTTTGTAAAATAAAATCAACTTTCTTTCTTTTAATGTTTTGTTCAGAATGAATTTCTTTCAATAGAACTAATAGAAAAGGAAAGAGATTTAGAAAAAAGTAGAACAATCGTAGCCAAATTTCAGAGTAAATGTAAGTTATCATTATCTTTTACTTTTCTATGCTTATTTTTCTTATACTGAAAATCATGAATTGGGAAGGACCTTAATACATTTCTGTTCTCTCGTCTGTTTTAGCCTTAACTACCTCCATAATGTATAGACTTTGGTCTTTCTTATTTATTTATTTGGTTTGCTGTACTGTATTCATTGTCTGAAAATTTTATTAATCTGAATTTATTGTGATGATAAATAAGTCCATTTTTTCTTTTCTGTTTAATTAACATGAAGTTAGAAAAATGAATTTGAAATATTTTTAATATAGAAGTGAAAACAAAATATGCTTATGATTTATATCTTTCAGCTATGAGATAATATATGTATGTGCAGATGATTTAAATAGGTGTACCATTTAACTTGTCTTTACAAGCCTTGTCAACAGCTTTTAACTCAACTATTCACATGTTGGATTCAGTTGAAATTTTTTGTACATTTATTTACATTTGCATTTACCAAGTGCATATTTTTTGTATATGTGAAGTATCTGTCATTTATATAAAATAATGTAAAATGTGAAAAAGATCTCTTCATTCAATGAGAAAAATGTCATTTTAGTAAAGGAATTAGTTGAAGAAAATAAGCAACCTGAAGAAGGTATGAAAGAAATACTGCAAGCTATTAAGGAAATGCAGAAAGATCCTGATGTTAAAGGAGGAGAAACATCTTTAATGATCCCTAGTCTTGAAGACTTGTTAATGTTATTTTTTCATATTACATTAAAATAAAAGCATTTCACATGTAAAATGGTTTTATTTTAATGTTTCATCCTTTAAAGATGTTTCACTGTCTACTTGTCTCCCTAGTTTCTGATAAGATATCTACTGTAATATGAGTCATTGTCTCCCTGAATGTAATAATGTAATTTCTCTTGGGCGGCTTTCAAAACTTTCCCTTATATTCGGTTTTCACCAGTTTGACCATTAATGTGCCTAGGTTGGGGTTTGTGTGTATGTGTGTATGTCTATGTGTATTTTGTTTGGAATTTGAACTTCATGAATCTGTTTACTTATGTTATTCGCAATTGAAAAATTGACCCCTTTGTATCTTGTTACTTTTTTCTGTCCCATTCTCTCTGGGATGCCAGTGACACATGTTAGACTTTCCGATATTGTCTCACGGGTCCCTGGGGCTCTGTTCAGTTTTTTCCCATAATTTTTTATTTTCTCTTCTCCTTATTGGATAGTTGTTATTTATTTACCACAGGTTCACTGATACTTTCCTCTGTCATCTCCATTCTTAGCTTTCAAGGTTCAGCTGAGACCTGTGAGAGTTTTTACACAGAATTTGGAGCTCCCTTTTGCTGGCTCTTTTCTCTCTGGGATTCCCCTCTCACTTTGGGCTCTTAACCTCTGGTTTCTAGGACAGAAAAATTACAGGCACCCTGTCAGCAGCCTACCCTCAACAATAATGCCTTAAAAATGGTAAATTCACTTGTTGCAGGTCCTGTCTTCCAAGTTGCAAGTACCCACCAAAGTCTGCTTGCCTTTGTTCATTTTGTAGATGCTTTAAGTAGTTGTTTTTTGTATTCACTGGCTAAATGCAGGAAGGTAGGTCTGTTAGGACCTTATGCTGTAAACCTAGAAGTATAATAGAACATAGTAAGAATGTTGTAACTATTAGAGACTTAAGCATTGCTACAGGAAAGATTTTAGCCATCAAATATTACTCTATTTATATTTACCACTTAGGGACTTAAGATTCTATACTATTAACATCCATTACATAAGCTTGAATAAAATATATATTTTATATTTTTCATATTTAATTACATGCCAGTTACATAATCTGAACACATTTAGCATATTTAGATTGGATATTTAGCATACATTGTTTCCCAAATTTTTGCTTGATTTAAATAGAAGGCATTCTTACTTATTGAATTGCTTTTTTTTATGATTAGTAAATAGTTCAACACTATTTTTTTAAACAACACTATATTGTTAGAGAGGAAGAGTGTACTGGTATGTCAAAACTTCCCGAGGCAAGAAAATAATTTGACAAAGTTTATGAGAACCATTTGATTCCCCTCATATGTTACTCATTCTGACTTTGCTTCTCCAGCTGGCGAGTTTGTTTTGCCTCTTCCATTTTGAATGTCTAGAATAACTCTTCATGCTTCCTTATGTGAATATCTTTTGTCTGTGGTGCTACTCACTACTTGTACTGCATCATCTCAGGTCAAACTTTACTCTCAAAAGGAACTCTGCTTAGGGACCAAATACAGAGTGAATAGCCCAGGAAATTCCAACTTCTTCCTTCTCAGTTGACAGCCTCTGACCTTCCCAGGACCACTGCTTCCAGATATTTCATCTGCTTCTTGCCTGGGTTGTTTTTTTTCTGATTGATATAACCTGTCTGAAAGCCACAAATGACCTAACAATACCTCCTCTAAGAGATCTTCAGAATCAGTAATACTTAAAATTGGATAATTTTAGATTATGCACTTCATTTCACTTTCTGTTGCTACAGGATATTTTTCAGTGCCCCTAATTACCATCTAATCCAATCTCATTTTACCCAAACATAGTGCTGTTTCTTAGGAAGACAACCAACTAGACTACTTTGGTGTCCATCAGAATACCTCCTTCCATCTTCCTGGATCTCCTTTGAAAAAGCATAACTTACTGCTACACATGGTCCACTCTGATCTCTTTAGGGTAAAGGCTTACTGTTACAGATCTACTGCCCTCCTGAGTAGCTTACATTTGGTTTTGTTCATCTTAACTTTGTCTTCTAGCCTCTTTTCTGAAGCTTTGATTTGTATGTAGCAGTTTTGTCCTATACAATTCAAGTCCAAATATATTTATATCTTGCATTATGTAGATGTGTCCATGGGTGTATGTATATTTATGTGTGCCATTATTGGAGAATTAGGACTGGTGAGGCCTCTTTGATAACACTTTGATATTTGACAATTTTTTTTCTTATCCAGTACTTTTGGAAAATACTGTGTTATCATACTTTGTCATCATATATGCTTCACCTGTATGGAATGGAAGCAATGAAAAATTCACTTAATTGAATGTAGTAGCTATTTCATTCCTTTGCTCATCCTTTAAATTCAGATGCTGCGTAGTTTCAAATCATTTACATATAAATTATCTCATTTTGACTATATAAAAACCTTGTGAAGTGGACAGAGCTAACATTATCTCCTCTTCTTTAGTGATAAGGAAACTAAGGTATAAAGAATTTAAGTCACTTGCCCAGCTAGTAAGAGACTGGTTAAAATTTGAACCCTAGTCATCTTATATCTGTCCAACTCTTTTTCTAGTCTGCCAGTACACCAAGATTAGCTAGATGTTTGTTAATTATGATAATGAAGTAATTACTATGCTTGGTGATACTAATGTAAGTTAAACTAGAGTTTTATAAATTTAAATTAATAAATAAGTAGATTTGGCATATTTTGTTATGCACGCAATGGGAATACTAAAGTGCTTAAATGTGAAGTTTATTTCAAGGTAAGGTTCTTTTTTAGTATGATTTTTGTGTTTTTCTTCACATTTCTTTACTCTAAATATATTAGGCTATAGAATCGAAGAATGCCGAAGGAATCTTTGATGCCAGTCTGCATTTGAAAGCCCTAGTTGATCAACTTACTGGAAGGAATGAAGAATTAAGACAGGAGCTCAGGGACTCTCGGAAGGAAGCTATAAATTACTCTCAGCAGTTGGCAAAGCAAATTTAAAGATGAAAATTTTAGTAAATAATAGAAAATGCTAAGCATTATGAACATAAGTTTAACATGAAACTTTACATTTTTAAAATGACTACTTCATGGCATTACTATTTATGCCCCTTGTATTTTTTCAACATTAAAAAAGCTCCTGTTTGGATTTTTTCTTTTAAATTAAATGGAAAAATAAACACCTTGTGATATAAGAGAATACAGAGACTCTAAATCTGTATCTAGGTATTTCTAAGTAGACTTAAAGCATGGTTTAATTAATTGGTGACAGGGCATTCGTATATTTACTTTAAAAAAAATACCGAACCATTTCCAGTGCCCTGCAGCAACCGTACCCCAACATACCATCTTAAACTTTCCTAAATGTAAATGGATCCAGGTTCACTTTAGAAAACATGTGTAAGCACAAAAGTTAAGAGAGGAAAATTAAAACCACCTGTAATCTCACTCACTTGCCAGAGATAATGACAGTTAACACCTTAACATATCCTTTGAGGCTGCTTTTCTGAAGTGTGCATGCAACACACGCATATAGGGTGTGCTTGCAATCATAGAACCCAACCTGTGATGTTTTCCACTTTTTCAATTCTGGACATTTTTCATTATTATTTCTAAATACCACATTTTTAGTATCTGATAGTATTCCACTCTATGAACTATTATAACTTATTTATCCAATCTCCTACTTCTGGACATTTAAACTGTTTTTGGCTTTTTCTATTATAAATTGTTAGGATGAACTTTCTTAAACATCAATCGTTTTGTCCATACCTGACAATTTTCTTAGGATAAATTTCTGAATGTGAAATAGATGGATCAAGATGACACATACTTCTGGCTTTTGATACCAGCACCAAACACAGGGCAGAAAGGCAGTTCCTTAGACTCCTATGTGAGAGCAGGACTTGGGTACCTACAGTCAGGGGCCGATTTTTGTATACCCTGATCAACACGTTCATTTCCTTGATCTCTGCTAACCTGATGGAGAGAAATTTATCTCTGGTACTTCATGACATCTGCATTTATTAGTGAGGTCAAACATGTTTAAGTACATATTGGTCACCCTTCATATTTTGCTAACTGCCTATTTTTATCCATTACACATTTTCCTAGGACAGTGACATGATCGGTTTTAGCACAGCATCCATTTTCCACCTTGCCCTTGTCCTGCCCCTGCCTACCTACACCACCATCCAGGATCCTTTTCAGCCACCTGGTACCTGTCCTCCCGTCCTTCTTCCATGTTCGTGTCTCTCTCTCTCTCTCTCTCACACACACACAAAACACGGTGTTTTCTATTGACATAGCTTTCTGTAAAGGGTATCACACACCACTTATTTCACTTTTCTTACACAATACCTTGTAAAGAATTCTAACTTATCGTTCTCAATGGCCATATAATATCACACAGCAGGAATTCTGCCTGATTCTTTACAGTCATCCTCAACTGATGACGTTCTTTTGGTGTCCAGTTTTCTATCACCATAAATAATGCTGCCACAGCATCTGTGCAAATTTATCCTTATGTGATGGCATTTTATTGTTGCGGTACACATTACCAGGGCTGAGAAGTAAGCATAGCTGTCATTCACACTTCTGTCACTTCACACTCCCCAGCTGTGCACGGATAACCCTCTTCTGGAACAGGTATTGTCACTGTCTTTAACTATGTCGGCGTGACAGGAACAAAGACCCCAGAAAAAGTAAGTATGTGGGAAAAGACTACTTTTTATACTTTATAAAAAAAAGGCTTTTGATGGTATAAAGAAATAATTTATTGCAGGGTTTATAACATATAGAAATAAAATGTTACAATTGCACAAAAATGGGAGCTGGCAGGTAGAACTAATTTCAAGGATTCCTACATTGTAAAGTGGTTTTAAAAAAGAGACTGGAATAGGTTACGGATGTATATCACCATTTCTTGGGTAACCACTCTATCTCTAAAATAATATAGAAAGGTACATCTAAAAGGCCATAGAGGAGGTAACACGGAATCATAGACAATGCTTTATTAATTAATCCAGGAGGGTAAGAATGGAGAAAGATGCAAAGAAGAAAGGCAGTCGACTATAGAAAACAAACAGCAAGATGTTAAACTTCATCATTTCAGTCATTTTGTTAAATGTTAATGTATAAATCCTCCATTAAGGGGCAGAAATTATGTGACAGAAAAAAAAAGACACAGCTCTAGGCTCTTTACATGAGAAACACTTTAAATATAAGACAGGTTGAAAATAGAGATACATGTGTGTGCTGTGTAAGCACTGACCATGAGAAAGTTGGCATAGCTAGATTAGTGTAAGAAAGACATAGTAGCTGTGAGGCAAGACAAATTTGCGGGTAAAAAGAGAGAGATTTCATAAAAATAAAAGGGCCAATCTAGGAAACAAAAGCTATCCTAAATGTATGCACCAAATAACAGAGACTCAATATATCTGAAGCAAAAAGTGATAGATCCAAAAGGATATAAACAAAAAAAAAAATAGACAAACTATAGTGGAGAGTTTTGAAGTTCATCTCCCTCAGTAACTAACAGAACAAATGGACAAAAAAACAGAAAAGATATAGAAATCTGAATAATACTAATAACCCATTTGACCTTTATAGCATTTACAGAACACCACATGTAACAAGTGCAGAACACATATTCTTTGCAAATGCACATGGTACAATTACTGAAATAGCCCATATGACTAGGCTATAAAGCAGGCTTGAATAAATTGCAAAAGACTGAAATTTTACAACCATAATCAAACCAAAATTAGTAAAAGATGGAATCTCCTGAATGTTTGGAAATTAAGTAACATACTTCCAAACAGCCCAGAAAATTTCTAACTTCCACTGTGATATTTTAACCGAATAATAATGAAAATACAATGTACCTAAATGTGTGAGGTGCGGCTAAAGCAGTGATTAGAAGAACTTTAAAGACATACATTAAAGAAAGGCTTAAAATCAGTGATTCAAGCTTCCATTTCAAGATGCTATAAAAAAGAAAAACAGAATAAAGAAATTAAAGATAAAAGCAGAGTCAATGAAATAGAAAACACATGAAGAGAAAGTCAACAATACAAAACAGGTTCTTAGAAAAGATAAAACTGATAAAACCCTAAGAAGACTGATCTTTAGGGGAAGAAATTAAATACAAATTGTGAATATCAGGCATCTCTTCTGTAATGGACAATGCTATTAACTGGATGAACACAAACACTACTGACACACCACCATGACTCACAAGTAACTGGGAAAACTAAAAATTACAAGACACCTTTCCTAAGCCATCAGAATGACCAATACTTAAAAGTCTCCCGCTCTCAAGTGTCGGCCACTGTGTGGGCTACCAGCAGATCTGTGAACTGGTAAAGACACTTGGGAGAACTGACCATCATCCAGCAGAACTAAAGACATGCAGTCCCTTCCACCACGCGATGCCTTTCCTGGTACCTGCCCTGGAGCACAAAGGCACGAGGCATGTAGAAGGATGCCCCCTACAGCACCATCTGCAACAGGGAAAGACTGGGAATGACACCATGTGTCCAAGAAAAGGGAAGTAAATAAAATATGGTGTGTACCCACTGTGTGATCCTATATGCATACCTGTGAATATGATACATGCATATAAGGAACATGCTACAGAACACCCTACAGGACTGAACTCTCTCTACACACATCAAGGACAAGTCCCCCAAAAGTCATGTTAATGGAAAAGGCAAGCTGCAGATCACACATAAAATCTGATACCACTTAAGTAAATTCTAGAAAGCACACACAAACACTATCACATATTGCTCAAAGATGCCTTGGTAAGGTTAAAAGTATAAAAAAGCAGATTCTGGGGAAAAGATGGTGTAGAAAGCCAAAAACCTTCTCCCAAAATCACATAGAAAATGAAAATACAACTAGCCTGAAGACAGCGGAACTGACCACCTACATCTGGGGAAGAAGAGGAGACCCTACAGAAACAGGTTAAGTGGCAAAGCCACCATCTGGTGGGACCCAACCCCTCCCCCAGATCCAGGCCCATAGGCGGGAGGAAGAAGAATGGATCAGGGAGGGAGTAAAGCCCAGGACCACTGAGCAACTGACCATGGAGATCTGCTCCGGGAACACAAGCCCACATCACATGGTGCCCTGGTGATTGGTGGTGCTGGACAACAAAAATGGGCGGAACACTCAGGGAGGCTGAGATCCCAGCCACCTGTGGAGAACAGACACTCTGAGAAAAAAGCAAAGCGGCAGTCTGAAAGACTCCCAGCAGTGAGAGGGGTAACAGAGGGGTAAGGAATGCACAGTGCTTTCTGTTTAGGAGAAAGGCCAGGTGGACAATATCTCCCCAACCCACCTTCAGCCCCACAGGTTGGGAGTCCTCAGGAGATTCAGACACTCCATCCCCCTTGCTGGCAACACAGCCTGGAGGCTCCTCGTAGTGGTGTGCAGCCTGACAGCAGGCAGTGAAATCAGACTTTGCTCCTGGGTAGGCAGGGGGAGAACCCCCAGTCTGCTCAGCCCTATCTTGGGCCACCTGGGGAGCTGCATGCGGGAGCCAGCCCTGGGAGCTCTTTCCTTCCAATAGGCACTGGTACTGTTCGCATGCAGCCACTGCCATTGCGGCAGGCTGGAGGGAGGGCGGCTCCACCCACAGCAGCTCCAGAGAGTATTCTCCTTGCTCCTGTGATCAGCTCACCGCACACACAGCCCACCTGAAATCAGATCACTACAAGCAAGGCAGACAGGTGCCACACCCACTGCACACCAACAGCTGGGGCTACTGCACAGGAAATTGAGCTTCTGGACACTAGAGGGCGCCTCCTACACAAATCTATTACCCCATACACAACACTAAAAAAAAATGAAAAGGCAGAGGAATTTGGTCCAAACAAAAACACACACACAAAAAAAACACCGGGAAGATGGCTAAGTACAGCTGAAATCACCAATCTTCTCCATTAATAAAGATTTCAAAATAAAAGGCATAAACATGCTTACGGATTAACAGTAAAGTATTCAAGATCTCAGGGAGGACTTCAACAAAAAGAGAAATCCTGAAAAAAAAAAAAGCTACTCAGAACTGAAGAATACAGTATGATGATGATGTAGAGGAGATGGTAAATGAAATAGAAATTAGAGAACAGGAATACAAAGAAGCTGAGGCACAGAGAGAAAAAAAGATCTCTAAGAATGAAAGAATATTGAGAGAACTGTGTGACCAATCCAAATGGAACAATATTCGCATTATAGGGGTACCAGCAGAAGAGAGAGAAAAAGGGATGGAAAGTCTCCTTGAGGATATAATTTCTGAAAACTTCCCTAATCTGGGGAAGGAAATAGACACTCAAGTCACGGAAGCACAAAGAACACCCAACAAAAGGGACCCCAGGAAGACAACTCCAGGACATAATTAATAAAATGGCAAAGATCAAGGACAAGGAGAGAATCCTGAAAACAGCCAGAGGAAAAGGAACACTTATAAAGGAAACCCCATCAGGCTATCAGCAGATTTCTCAGCAGAAACCTTACAGGCCAGAAGAGAGTGGCATGATATATTTAATGCAGTGAAACAGAGGTGCCTGGAACCAAGAATCCTCTACCTGGCAAGATTATCATTTAAATTTGAAGCAGGGATCAAATAATTTCCAGATAAGCAAAAGCTGAGGGAATTCACCACCACTAAACCCTTCCTACAGGATCTCTTAAAGGAACTGCTCTAGAAGGAAATGCTCCTAAGGCTAAAGAGCTGTCACCAGAGAAAATAGACAGTAAAGGTAGTAGACCAATTAATTAATAAGCAAATATGAAATTAAATCAACTACTCACAAAGTTAGTCAATGGATACACAAAGAGTACAGAATATGACACCTAATATATAAAGAGTGGAGGAGGAGGGATGGAAAAACAAGAACCTTTAGACTGTGTTTGAAATAGAATAATAAGCGATATAAGATAGACAGATAGTAATGAAGCTGCACATGAACCTTTGGTAACCACAAATCTAAAGCCTACAATGGCCATAAGTACGTATCTATCAATAATAACCCTAAATATAAATGGACTGAATGCACCAAACAAAAGACACAGAGTGGCAGAATGGATAAGAAAACAAGACCCATCTATATGCTGCCTACAAGACACCCATTTCAGACCCAAAAAAATACACAGACTAAAAGTGAAGGGATGGGAAACGATATTTCATGCAAATAAAAGGGAGAAAAAAGCAGGAGTTGCAGTACTTTTAACAAATAAAATAGATTTCAAAACGAAGAAAGTAAGAAGAGAAAAGAAAAGATATTACACAATGATAAAGGGGTCAGTCCAACAAGAGGATAAAACCATTATAAATATCTATGCACCCAACACAGGAGCACTTACATATGTGAAACAAATACTAACAGAATTGAAGGGGGAAAAAGAATGCAATGCATTCACTTTAGGAGACTTCAACACACCACTCACTCCAAAGGACTGTTCAACCAGACAGAAAATAAGTAAGGAGACAGAGGCACTGGACAACACGTTAGAACAGATGGCCCTAACAGATATCTACAGAACTCTACACCAAAAGCAGCACGATACACATTCTTCTCACGTGCACATGGAACACATTCCAGAACAGATCACATACTAGGCCACATGAAGAGCCTCAATAAATTTTTAAAAATTGAAATTATAGCAATCAGCTTCTTAGACCACAAAGGTATGAAACTAGAAATAAATTATGCACAGAAAACAAAAAATCCTACAAACACATGGAGGCTTAACGACATTCTCCTAAATAATCAATGGATAAATGACCAAATAAAAACAGAGATCAAGCAATATATGGAGACAAATGAAAAAAACAACTCAGCACAAAACCGTGGGACACAGTGAAGGCTGTGCTAAGAGGGAAGTATACTGCAAAACAGGCCTACCTCAAGAAAGAAGAGCAATTCCAAATGAACAGTCTAAAGTCATAATTAATGAAACTAGAAAAAGAAAAACTAATGAGGCACAAAGTCAGGAGAAGGAGGGACATAATAAAGTTCAGAACAGAAATTAATAATATTGAGAAGAATAAAACAATAGAAAGAACCAATGAAACCAGGAGCTGGTTCTTTTGAGAAAATAAAGAAAACAGATAAACCCCTAGCCAGACTTATCAAGAAAAAAAAAGAGCACACACACATTAACAGATTCAGAAATGAAAAAGGGAAAATCACAACAGACACCATGGAAATACAAAGAATTATCAGAGAATACTATGAAAAAATACATGCTAACAAAATGGACAACCTAGAAGAAATGGACAACTTTCTAGAAAAATACAACCTTCCAACACTGACCCAGGAAGAAACAGAAAATCTGAACAGACCAATTACCAGCAGTGAAATTGAACTGGTAATCAAAAAACTACCTAAGAACAAAACTCCAGGCCCAGATGGCTTAAATGCTGAATTTTATTAAACATTTAAAGAAGAGCTAATACCCATCTTCCTTAGAGTATTCCAAAAATAGAAGAGGAGGGAATACCTCCAAACTCATTCTTATGAGGCCAGCATCACTCTAATACCAAAACCAAGCAAAGACACCACAAAAAAAGAAAATTACAGACTAATATCCCTAATGAACATAGATGCAAAAATACTCAACAAAATATTAGCAAACTAAATTCAAAACCACATCAAAAAGATCATCCATCATGACCAAGTGTGATTTATTCCAGGGATGCAAAGATGGTATAATATTAAAAAATCCATCAACATCATAAACCACATCAACAAAAGGTACAAAAATCACATGATCTCCTCAACAGATGCTGAAAAAGCATTTGACAAAAATTCAACACCCACTTATAACAAAAACACTCAACAAAATGGGTATAGAGGTTACGTACCTCAACATAATAAAGGCCATATATGACAAACCCACAGCCAACATCATACTTAACAGCAAAAAGCTGAAACCTTTTCCTCTAAGATCAGGAACAAGACAAGGATACCCACTCTCACCACTTTTATTCAACACAGTACCAGAGGTCCAAAACATAACAATCAGACAACAACAACAAAAAAAAAGAAATCTAAACTGGTAAGGAAGAAGTTAAACTGTCACTGTTTGCAGAGGACATATTATATATAGAAAACCCTAAAGACTTCACAAAAAAAGTACTGGCACTAATAACTGAATTCATCAAAGTTTCAGGATACCAAATACACAGAAATCTGTTACATTCCTATATACTAACAACAAATGAGCAGAAAGAGAAATCAGGAAAACACTCCATTTACAACCACATCAAAAAGAATAAAATACTTAGGAATAAACCTAACCAAGGAGGTGAAAGACCTACAAGACACTGAAAACTACAAGACACTCATGAGAGAACTTAAAGACACCAATAAATGGAAATACATCCTGTGCTCAGGGATAGGAAGAATTAGTATTGTCAAAATGGCCATCCTGCCTAAAGCAATCTAAAGATTCAATGCAATCCCTATCAAAATACCAACAGCATACTTCAATGAACTAGAAAAAATAATTCTAAAATTCATATGGAACCACAAAAGACCCAGAATAGCCAAAGCAATCCTAAGAAGGAACAAAGCTGGGGGATTACGCTCCCTGACTTCAAGCTCTACTACAAAGCTACAGTAATCAAAATTTGGTACCGGCACAAGAACAGACACACAGATCAATGGAACAGGATAGAGAGCCCAGATATAAACCCAAGCATATGCGGTCAATTAATATACAATAAAGGAGCCATGGATATACAGTGGGGAAAAGACAGCCTCTGCAACAACTGGTGTTGGCAAAACTGGACAGCTATATGCAAGAGAATGAAACAGGATGATTGTCTAACTCCATACACAAAAGTACAATCGAAATGGATCAAAGACCTGAATGTAAGTCATGAAACCATAAAACTCTTAGAGGAAAATGTAGGCAAAAATATCCTGAATATATACAGGAGCAGCTTTTACCTGAACACATCTCCTTGGGCAAGGGAAACAAAATAAACAATGAACAAGTGGCACCACATCAAACTAAAAAACTTCTGTACAGCAAAGGACATCATCAGTAGAACAAAAAGGCATTCTACAGTATGGGAGAATATATTTATAAATGATTTATCCAACAAGGGGTTAAAATTCAAAACACAAAGAACTCATGCCTCAACACCAAAAAAGCAAATAACCCGATTAAAAAATGGGCAGAGGATCTGAACAGACACTTCTCCAAAGAAGAAATTCAGATGGCCAACAGGCACATGAAAAGATGCTCCATGTCGCTAATTATCAGGGAAATGCAAATTAAAACCACAACGAGATATCACCTCACACCAGTTAAGAAGGCCAACATCCAAAAGACAAGAAACAACAAATGCTGGTGAGAATGCAGAGAAAGGTGAACCCTCCTACATTGTTGGTGGCAATGTAAACTGGTACAACCATTGTGGAAAGCAATATGGAGGTTTGTCAAAAAACTAAAAATAGAAATACCATGTGGCCAGTAATTCCACTCCTAGGAATTTACCCAAAAAAACAAGATCTCAGATTCAAAAAGACACATGCACCCCTATGTTTATTGCAGCACTATTTAAAATAGCCAATATATGGAAGCAACCTAAGTGTCCATCAACAGATCAATGGATAAAGAAGATGTGGCACATATATACAGTGGAATATTATTCAGCCATAAAAAGAAAAGTAATCCTTCCATTTGTGACAACATGGATGGAACTAGAGGGTATTATGTTCAGTGAAATGAGCCTGAAGAGAAAGACAAGTACCAAATGACTTCACTCATTTATGGAGTATAACAACAAAGCAAAACTGAAAATACAAAATAGCAGCAGACTGACAGATTCTAAGAAGGGACTAGTGGTTACCAAAGGGAAAGGCTGCGAGGAGGGAGGTGGGGAGGGAGAAGGAGATTAAGGGGGACTGTAATTCGCAATCACAATATAGGTAAGTCACAGGGAAGGCAGTACAGCACGGAGAAAACAAGTAATGACTCTATAGCGTCTTACTATGCTGATGGACAGTGACTGCAATGTGGGTGTGAGGACTTGGTTATATGGGTAAAGGTTGAAAACACAGTGTTGTTTTTGTGAAACCATCATGAGATTGTATATCAATGATACTTTAATAAAAAAATAAATAAACTAATAAGTATAAAAAAGTGGTGCAAAAGCACAATGACCAATAATAATTCATAGTAGTGTTTGCCTGTGGAGTTGGGAAGAATGGAGCTGGGACTGGGAAGCAAATGACAGCTGTGGTTTTGTTACCTATCATCTATCATCTATTATCTATCATCTGTATCTATCTGTATATATTTTTTGAAGCAATTATGACCAAACATTAACAAGTTTTCACTTCTGTGTAATATTTGCTTGCTGTTCATAATATTACTCTGTAAATATTAATATTCTTAAAATTTCTCAGAAGAAAAATGAGACATCCACGGTTCAAAACATTTTATGGTTAATTTTAAGAAACAGATTAATGAAATGACCCAATTTTATAAATAAAATTCCTATAAACACCCAAATGAAATAAGAACCATTATTAGAATAAAAGGAGAAAAAGAAATGTTAAAATTAACATCACAGACATGAAAATGTTTGATTTTAAAACACATTATTTATTATTCATTTGATTTTTTATTTTACATAATCAACATTCCTTGAAATTTAAGGTGACTGTTGTTTACTGTGTGTAGCAGACATAAAAGCAGTATGAACACATAAATCTTTTCTAGTATGTCCAACCTGCTTTTAACAAATTATGCCTGGGACTTTACTAAACAAAACTAAGAAAATGCACTTTCTACACCAGGTACAAAAAATGGAACCCTGGATTCCTGGGAGGTGTTCACAATGCCCAATTCAGAATGTCGCCTGTAACCCTTCAAATACTGCATTTCTTCTATTTAAGCATCCCATGGTTGGTGGCCACCTTCAGAAGCACCATCATTCTGGACTCAGCTCAGTCTCTATAATGCTCACCGCCTTTAAATACAGGTTCCTATACCACAAAATACAAATTACCTGCAGTTCACTTCTGGGGCAGTCAGATGTTGCCATGGTTCACTTAAGATCTGCCGCATAGCTGCCGCTTTTAATGTTTCATTTTCTCCTGTTTCTACTTTAAAAAAGAGAGAATAAGAAAATGGTTTGTTATATTGCATGATTATTAAGTTCACTTCTAAAGTCCATGATACAGGTCCTTTACCAAATAAAACATGTGTGCAAGGAATGGAATAGAAATGAAACTTACAAATGCGATTCTTTATAAAAGCAATTGAAAGCGCTTAGAATTTATGAACTTCAAAGAGTGTGTTTTCTTCACTATTATGCAAGGTGTCAATCTTAAGTCATTGGCCTGTTAGTTTCTGTTAGGTCAGAGTAGATTTCAAACAGCAGATGGCAAATCTTTCTTGGAACCCTGAGAGCATAGCTTTAATTCCAATCAAAGGTCCTTGCTGAGAAACTAAATAAACGAAACCTCATTTGAAACGGAGTGGCGAGGCCAGCGGGGGAACCTCCAGCCTCAACCTGAACAGACATACCTTACCTCCTTGCCCAGCAACAGGCTCAGCCAAGAAAATTGCGCACTTCAGCCAATGATAAGCCACCACAGCCCAGCCAGTGAGAAGCTGCCACCACCCCACACCCTCGCTCTCCTCCAATGGGTTTCATTCTAAGAAGTCCCCCCTTTTTCTCTATAAAGTGGCCTCCTCTGCTTTCTTCTCCCCACTTGCCGACTGGTCCTGAACTGCAGTTCTGGTGCCATTCCCACAGGCCGACAGGACCAGGGCTTTACAGTGTGTCCACTAACAGGAACCAAGGTCTGCACCTCCCAGAGGCTTTCCTTCTCATTTCCAGTGCTTACTTTTCCAGTGACAGCGCTATCCCTACTATGCTCTCAGAGGAACCTGGTTCTCAATTACACAGCAACTCTTTGTTTAAAATGCGCTTCACTAATCAGTCAAGACCTAATACGTGTTTCTGTGGCATTTGTAATTACTAACACTAATACACATACAATCCATTTTCATTAGCAAACACTGCACTGAGCCCAGATCAGGAGTAGGAGTGGGTAAGGGCCTTGCGATTGCGCAGGCTCATGGGGCGGGGCGGGGACAGCGAAGGGAGGCGGGGAGGGAAGGGGGCGGGACGGGGCGGGGAGGGCCTGGAGGGAAGGGCAGGAGCGGCGGGGCTGGGGCGGGGCTGGGCAGGACGGGGCGTAGCCGGAGCAGGGCGGCGGGGAGTGTTAGAAGAGGGGGGCTGGATTGGGAGGGTCGGACGGGAAGGGGCTGGGGTGGGATGGGACGGAGCTGGGGCGGGGTACGGACAGCTGGACGGGGTGGGGCTGGAGAGGGCAGGATAGGGCGAGCCGGATGGGGCGGGGATGGGGAAGGCCGAACGGGTACGCAGGCCACGGACACTCCCACACTCTGGGCAAAGGGCCCAGGATCGCGAGGGGCCAACGAGGGGCGGGGACGGGGCCTAAGCGAAGAGGCAGGAGCGGGACAGAAGTGAGACGCAGGCTCAGGGCCGCGGGGCTCTGGCCTCAGAGATGGGAAGGAGGCGTGGCCCTGGAGGGGCGTATCTCGAGGGCGTGTCCCGGGGAGCGGCGCCGAGCTCGTGGTACACCGCCGGCGCAGGGCACAGGCAGGTAGGGCGCCGGAGGTCTCCACGGACCTAGGGTGACCGTCTGACGCACTCGCCGGGCGAGGAGCCTCTATAGGCTCGGCCTGCCTCATGCGCAGTCCAGCGCCCGCACTGCCCACGGAAAACCTACCTCAGATGCGTTTTGCCGCTGTGAGCTGCGTCCACACCGCCGACGAAAAGCAGGAACGGCGCTTCCAGGACCCGAGCCGCCGCCCTCGGCCCGCGCAGGCGCGCTGCGCACAGGCCGTCCGCGAACAGGGCCCCGCCTTCGGCCCAGCGCCTCCGCATGCGTACTTCAGACGCGTCCGCAGTCGAGAATGAAGACACAGCCCTCGGCCGCGCAGGCGCACTGTCTGCAGGCATTTAGTGAAAAAAACGGCCTGGACCGAGTGCCCCGCGCTGGGGCACTTCACGCGTCCCCCTCCCGCCGTCTCGCAAGCCCGGGCGCTGGGGCCAGACAGGAGGGCTTGGCCGTGCGTCCAGGGGTCGGACCCCAGGATGGAGTGGTGGGCGGGGGACGAGACCGACCCCGGGAGGGAGAGGGGGAAGTGATGGTGAGCCCGGGGCGGGGCAGGGCTGGACGGGCAGGATTCCGGAACAGGACAGGGATGTCCTTCATCACCATTTCCATTCATCAGTGTTCGGGTGGTCTTACCCAATGCAAAGAGGCAAGACAAAGAAAAAATAGAGATACAAAGGAAAAAGTGAAACTGTCATTCACAGATGACATGAATGTGTATGCAGAGAGTGCAAAATCTACAAATTAAGTATTAGTAAGTGAATATTCAACATTAGCTGAAGGGCCAGTATAGTAGTAATCAAGTTGGACACTGTAAGCTAAAAATTCCATCTGCAATAGCACTTACATCAAGTTGAGACAGGAACCTTGGGTGAGGGCCTCTGGAAAAAGCAAGGCAGGATATTTGCAGTGAGAGCGATGTAACTACATGCAAGGAAGTCCCCTACCAAAACTCTGTGTTAAACATTAAGCTCTAGGGTCATTCTTCAGTGAGATCAGTTAACATTCCCCACATAAAGAAGAGTAGCACATGTTTTTATTATGCTAATCATTTGTAATCATGTGTAAGATTCACTTTAATATGCTAAAAGATCAAAGTAAATGGTGAGTGATTCCGTGGTCACATGGGATTGGAAACTAAACATATTTAAAAAGTCAATTCTCCACAATTTGATCGATACATTCAACAAAATCCCACTCATAATCCCAATAGTCTATTTTTGTAGAAACTGACAACTGATTGCACAATTTATAGAGCAATGCAAAGGACCTGGAAGAGCAGAACAATATTGTAAGACAACACACTCTCTGACTTTTTATTGTAAAGATGCAGCAATCAAGACAATGTGGTACTGGCAACGACAGAGGTCAGTGGAACAGAAAATGAAGCCCTAAAGCAGAGTGGCACTTTATGTCATTTATCTCCAACTAAGGTGCCCAAGCCAAAGACAGACTGCAGGGACTAGATACTTGTTTAGAAACAATGAACCTAGACACCTACCTACCTTACATCATACAAAAAAAAAAAAAACACATTTAGGATCATAGACCTAATATAAAAACTAAAACCTTAAAGCTAGAGAGAGCAAAAATTCCTTAGATTTAAAAAGTACTAACAATAAAATTAGAAATTGGTAAATGAGTCCAGGGGATAGCAAACATTTCTGTAAAAGGCCAGGCGGTAAATACCTTGAGCTTTGCAGGCAGTCTCAGTCAGAACTGCCCAGCCCTGCTGTTGTAGCTTGAGAATGGCTACAGAAAATAGGTAAGAGAACAGATGCAACTTTTATTTACAAACCCAGTACGCTGACTGCCGTATCAGACCATCAAAATCTAAAACTCTGCTCATTAAAAGACACAATTAAGAAAACAAATAGGCAAACCACAGACTGAGAAAAGTATGTTAAATATCTGCCTATCAAAATATTTATGTTTTGATATATATAGGAGACTCCTAAAACTCAAAAACTAAATGATTAATTGGTTAATTAATTTAAATGGGCAAATAAGTTGAACAGACACTTAATGACAGAAGATACACAATAGTCAATAAATACTTGAAAAAGTTCCTCAACATTGATAATCATTGAGGAGATAAAAATTAAAACCCTGAGATACCTTTAGACAGAATGGCTAAAATTTAAGACTGACACGCAAATGTAGGCACAGATTTGAAACTAGAATTATCTCATATTGCTAAGGGAGTATTAAAAAATTACAGCCACCATGGAAAAATGTTTCCTATAAAGTTAAGCATGTTGCATAAGTCTGCTCTCACTGCTGTGATAATCACCAGGCTGGGCAGCTTAAACAGACATTCACGTGTCACAGCTCGGAAGGCCGGACACCCAGGATCAAGGGCCTGCAAATCCAGTTTCCACTAAGATCTTGTGCATGGCTGCCTCCTCACTGTGTCCTCACAGGGCAGAGAGAGAGCTCTCTGGTGTCTGTCTCTTTCTCTTATAAGGACACTGGTCCCACTGGATCAGGCCCACTCTTATGACATCATTTAACCTTCATCACCACCTCAAGGCCTCGTCTCCAGTACCGGCACATGGCAGGTTAGGGCTTTCACACAGAAATTCTGGGGACTAACACATATATCTACCTACGGAGCAGAAAAAGAGCTCCAAGGCATTAATCTAAAATAAAAGATGCAGTTACAAGGGAGCTTCTCAGGTACCAGTCAAGGCACTGCCAACTTGGATGGAAAGGCCAGAGATAGTTCAGAATTAAACAGGACTGCCTGCAGACCCCCCAACATTCTCTGGGTGATAATCACCCTGAGGAAGCCATGCAGGGGCAAACGTGGGCCATTCCTGAAGGAAGAGGAAGGACGTCTCATGGGCATAGACCAGCTCCTTGGAAACAGTGGGCTGTGGTTCCACCCCAGGGAGCAGTGGGGAGGATTGTGAGCCACTGGTGAAGAGCAGAACCAGGCTCTAATTCAAATGCACTTACTGCCCTGGACCAGGGAAGCCTAGGAACAGTGCCCTAAGTTGCAAATTCAAGATGGCAGTGAGCGGTAATGACCATGTGCTTTGTGCCCCCACTTTGTGAATGGGGGTGTCTTCCGACCATCCCTGTCACACCAGCATGTGCTGGGCACATGTGCAAGGAGGCACAGGTGACTCGTCTTACTTCACAAGTCTTTGGAGCATGAGATGCACCCAGGGAGTCCCCGTGGCTTCTAGACCTGACTTAAATAATGAGATCTGGAGCTTCAAGCCTAATGCCACAATTGGAGAAGACTCTGGGGGCCTTGAGATAGGGTGAGCAAATGCTTTGTGCTTGAGGAATGTAAATACTTTGTGGCTGGGGCTAAGTGTGGGAGATTGCAAACGTGGCCTTAATTCTCTGCAGTTTTTCCTAGCAAGAGGTGGACCACTTGAATCTGGGCTGGTTTTGTGATGTACCTATAGAAGTAGCAAACATGGCCTTGTGCAATTCCTGAATTTAGGATTCAAGAGGCCATTCAGCTTCCATTCTCCTGGTCTTGGAAACTGCACCACCAGGTGAAAAGGCCTAGGTGTGACCCTGCTGAATGATGAGAGACATACGGCTGAGCCTCACATACCCACATGTGCAGAAACCTGTGTGCACACATGCATGCACAGACACATGGACACACATGAGCACACACATATATGCCCATGCACACAAATTTGTGCATACACACATGTACACACACATACATATGCCCAAACACACATATACACACTCAACCACAAGCCACCTCCAGAAGCAGAGCCACCTAGCGGACCAGTAGTAACTATAGACACATGAACAAATCTAAGTGAGGCCACCATTAGAACTGCCCAGCTGGACAAATCCCAAATACCAATGCACAAATTCATGAGCTAAATAAATGGTTGTTGTTGTTCTAAAACACTAGATTTTGAGACAGTTTGGTACACAGCAGAAGCTAACTGATACACCAAGGAATGCAAATTAAACCACAGTGAGATGCCACCACATACCCATTAGGATTATTAAATTTAAAAAAAACTTATTTTTGGTCAGTATCTTGAGTGATCAGAGTTCTCATACATGGCTGGGGGGAGTATAAAATGGTATAATTATGTTAGAAACCTATTTTGCAGTTTCTAGTAAAGTTAAACATATCCTTTAACAATTCCACTCATAGGTCGGTACCTCCTCCAAAAAACTGCATATGTCCATCAAAGACAAGTACAAGAAAGGTTCACAGTGGATGGAAGGACATGAAGGATCCTTTTGGGAGCCTAGAATGTTCTTATCTTTAAAAGGATAAAAATCTGGGTAGTATACTATGCAATTTATACAATTTGTAAACTCAACTGAAATTAATCTTTACACTGTCTTCAAAAAGATTTGTGCCCTCTACTGTTTGTAAATAACTTGTGGCAAGAGGGTGAACTGTGGTGGTTTTAAGTGACTGTAAACTGTTTGGCATCTTCCCATGAAGAAACAGGCCCCGACCCATCTTGCACCAGGGAGGGCATGTACCTTTAACCACAAGCAGTGACTTCTGAGGCGAGCTCACAGGTGGCCGTGGTGCTTCCTCTGGTTCCCCTGGAAGCCTACTCTCAGGATACCTCCTCTTGGGACCCAGGCACTGTAGAGCCAGGCCTGCAGAGGATGGAGGATGCCTGCCCAGTGCCCAGCCTCAGGCTGTCTCCCATCAGCGGGAGCCCCCCAGGGGACCCTACCCCCGCATCAAGCCCTTGGCTGTGCCAGTCATCCCAGCGTAGGCCCCAGACCTCACGGAGCCCACCAGCATGTGGCCCTGACCCTTTGTGCCTGGTGAGAATGAGAACGTGGCTGTGGTCCTATGCTCTTAGCCAGCAGCTTCCCATGCAGCTGCAGCACCTGGGCTGGGATGGAGCACTCTGCTCAGGGTGCTGCCATAAGCAGTCTGCAGCCTGGGGCATGGGTCTGGAACCAGGCAGCGGAGAGAAGCTGGAAGGGCCTTGCAGCCTCTGTGGGGACAGACAGGCCCTGTGGAGGCTGGCAGTGAAGGCCCAAGGAAAACGGCATAGAATGCTGGAGGGGAGAAGCCTTTTGTTCCATAGCAGATGGTTTGCACTGTGCTTAAGCGCAGGAAGTGGACGTAGAAAATACCGCCATGAGCTGGCAGAACCAGTGAAGAAGATTTCCTGGCAGTGTCAAAATTATCAACAGTCGCCTTGTAGCTGCTCATCACTAGGAATGGTTAGAGAAAAGAAGCTAAAAAAGGAATTATTCAATATCAAATATAACTTACAAGGACTGCAAAGAAGCTGAGTGGCTGGGCTCAAAAGTGAAACCAGTTTTCATCTCCAGCCTCTCCCAGCAGAGGTTTTCAAAGAAAGACAGACTTAGGGCAAAGATGGTGTCTTGCCAATGGGTTTCAGCCCCAGACAAGTTTGCTATGGATTCAATGTGATCAAAGAAATTGACAGCAAAACATTCTTGGGGTGAAAGGGTTATACCCAACTTTATTTCCACGGTGGCAGGTCAGTCACTAAAATCCTGTTCACTCAGAGTGAGTCTGCCTGCAGCAAGCCGGTCTCTGCCTTTGGGCCCCTCTGTCCTCACAGCCATCCTCTGGGCCTCTCTGTCTGCACAGCCGTCCCACACAGCTGTCCTCTGGGCCTCTGCACAGCCGTCCTCTGGGCCTCTGTCCTTGGTGCTGCCACCACTCCAGCCTCTGCTCTGCTCTCCTGCAGCCCTGCAGCCCTGCCACCGTGTCACGCCCAGAGCACTGGGTGGAGATCTTTATATAGAGTCAACAGCCATGTATTGCCCACAGGTATACAGTGAGCTAGTCAACCAGGGCCAGGTGAGAATCCGGGCCAGAGGAACTCTCATTTTATCCACAGATGGAATCCATGGCTCTGTTGGGAAAATGTGGTCTCAGAGTAAAATTAAGACAAGGTGGGACACAAAGCCCTCTGTTAAGACTCCTCAGAGGTTAACTGGTGCCCCACAGACCCTTTGGGTGGGCAAAGGCCTTCTGTGGACCTGGTGTTGGCCTCTCAGACCTGCTCAAGTCAACAGGCCTTCCAATAACCCAAGAGTGTCTTGCTGGCCAGAATAGAAAAGCCCTTTTCAAGATGCTGCACATCACTCATCATCACAGAAATGCAAAATAAAACCACAATGAGATATCACATCACACCAGTGGGGATGGCCACCATCCAAAAGATAAACAATAACAAATGCTGGCAAGAATGCAGATAAAGGGGAACCCTCCTACACTGCTGGTGTGAGTGTAAATCAGTTCAACCATTGTTGGAAGCTGTCTGGAGGTTCCTCAAAAAACTCAAAATAGAAATACCATTTGACCCAGGAATTCCACTCCTAGGAATTTACCCTAAGAATGCAGCAGCCCAGTTTGAAAAAGACATATGCACCCCTATGTTTATCACATCACTATTTACAATTGCCAAGAAATGGAAGCAACCTAAGTGTCCATCAGTAGATGAATGGATAAAGAAGAGGTGGCACATATACACAATGGAATATTATTCAGCCATAAGAAGAAAACAAATCCTACCATTTGCAACAACATGAATGGAGATAGAGAGTGTCATGCTCAGTGAAATAAGCCAGGCAGAGAAAGACAAGTATCAGATGATTTCACTCATCTGTGGAGTATAAGAACAAAGAAAACTGAAGGAACAAAACAGCAGCAGACTCACAGAACCCAAGAATGGACTAACAGTCACCAAAGGGAAAAGGATTGGGGAGGGTGGGTGGGAAGGGAGGGATAAGGGGGAAGAAGGGGCGTTACGATTAGCACACATAATGTAGCAGGGTGGGGGGGCACGGGGAAGGCAGTATAACACAGAGAAGAGAAGTTGTGATTCTATAGCATCTTACTACACTGATGGACAGTGACTGTAATGGGTATGTGGTGGGGACTTGATAATGGGGGGAATATAGTAACTACAATGTTACTCATGTAATTGTATATTAATTAATGATACCAAAAGAAAAAAAGAAGAGGAATCCAGGATGTGAGTTTTCTCTAATGGAGGGGACATCAGTGAAATTCTAGAAAACCCACAGTTATTAGAACTGTACCAGCAGAATCAACACCAACTGGGGCCAAAAGAACCAGAGACACACAGAATTAAAAGAGGCATTTGAACCACTGCCCTCCCACAGCAGGCAGCTGGCTCAGAAACCCCAGCTGCAGACAGGGCACACGCTCTATGAAAAAGGAAGGACTCCAAGGGTGGAATCAAGATCCCAGAAGGCAAAGTCAAAATCCAGGGACACTACCAGCCGCAGGTGGAGGAACTGGGAATATGTGCCGGGCTGGACTTCAGGAGTCCACGGCCAGTCCTCCTCCCCCGATATTGGAAGTGCCTTAGGCCGGCCTGCCCCTGCTGCCCACTGAGTTGGGTGAGAGGATGGGGCAGGCCCCCTGCCGCTTGAGGTCACACATCTTGAATTAAGGAGGAAATGTGCTCAAGAGGTATCTTGCTCAAGGAACCCCAGGTGCACCTGATTGAACTCAGGCAATGCGATCCTGGCACTCATGCCACCGCAGTGGGTGAGGCCCATGGGGTCCCAGCATAGTCATCTCCCACGCACTCAGGGTGCACCAGAGGGCACGTGGTATTTCTCAAAGGTGGCCACACAGTACCTCCCTTCCCACGTGCTCTTTGCCAGCATGTGAGTTAGGTAGTTTTTTTTTTTGCAAATTCAGTATCTTAAAAAAAAAGTTTTGGGGGGAAGATATGAATGAAAGTAAAAGGGAGATGGGCCTATATTTGATTCTTCAGTCTATATATGGGACCCTTCCACTTAACTTCAAGAGATGGAGCCCAATGCTGCTCCTTTTAATTCTGTACTGGCCTCTCACCTGCCTGTAACCAATAGGATGTGACAAGAGTGACACAAAAGACTTCTGAGACTAGGTCCAAAAAGGCCATGCAACTTCCACAGTTCTCCCATGATGTAGTCCCTGGGGGAAGACAGGCTTCCCTCATCAGAAGCTACCCAGCCTGAGACCACCTGTGCAGAGGCCACGTGTACGCACTGGAGTTGGCAGGCCCAGCTGAGCCCAGCCGTCCAGCTCCTTGCCAAGGCCCCAGGCTTGCCAGGGAGACCACTGTGGCACTCCAGACCACCTAAGTGCCAGCTGAATACACCTGTGACTGGAGCTGACACCACAGGGAGCAAAAGAATAGCCCCTGCCAAGCCCACCCAAATCCTGACCTACAGAACTCATAGGATCTCATAAAATGGGCTTTGTTTTTAGCCACTAAGTTTCAGGATAGTTTGTTTTTAGCAACAGCAACTGGAATATTCTGCCATGTGAGAAAGTGTCTCTCCTACATGTGTGGTCCAGGAGGACATAATTCACAGGGATGGGGCTCTGGCCACTTCTTAATAGAAATAAACAGTACATTTTAAATGGTGCATTTGTGATTGATTTTTATTTATAAGTAATCTGACACATTCATAAGTCTAAGGAGAGAATTGCAGATATGTAATAATATTAATACACACAAGAATTATATCAATTTATTCAATTTTATTATGGAAGCTACTTTAAGTTTTAATGTCCAAATATAGTTTATCCTTTCTGTGATTTGTAAGTATCTTGTACATTTTTATTATATCAGCTCTCAATTGAACTATTAAATAGTAAATATACCTGTGGATATACTTTAGTTTTACTAAAATTTTAAATACAGTGCACATTCTTTTTAGTGTCTTTAAGTTAAAGTTGGTTTTTAAAAAGCAAAACATATTGTCCTGCAGTATGAAAACTACTAGGAATTAGACTTTCAGATTTACATATCCTAACTTTCATGTTCTCTATTTTGTTGGTATATGCCTTATTTAACTCTTAAAAAGTTAGCTCATTCCCACATCCTGGATCCTTCTTGTGGTGATGGTTCAGGTCCATGAGGCAGTTTTTCAATCAAGGTATATGAGTCCTCATTAGCTAAATAATTTTAACAATCCATTAATGAGATTTTTATTATTGTTTATTAGGATTCTTTTTATGCTTAATTTTAATTAATTTATTTTTTAAATAATTTATTTCAGTATCACTAATCTACGATTAAATGTGCAATATTATGGTTATTAAACTACCCCTTCATCAGGCCCCCCCCACCAACCCCACTACAGTCACTGTCCATCAGCGTAGTGAGATGCCACAGAATCACTACGTGTCTTCTCTGAGTTGTACAGCCCTCCCCGTGCCCCCCAACATTACATCTGCTAATTGTAATGCCCCTTTTTCCCCCTTATCCTTCCCTTCCCACCCATCCTCCCCAGTCCCTTTCCCATTGGTAACTATTAGTCCATTCTTGGGTTCTGTGAGTCTGCTGCTGTTTTGTTCCTTAGTTTTTTTCTTTGTTCTTATACTCCACATATGAGTGAAATCATTTGATACTTGTCTTTTTCAGCTTCCCTTTTTTCACTGAGCATAATACCCTCTAGCTCCATGTTGCTGCATGGTAGGATTTGTTTTCTTCTATGGCTGAATAATATTCCATTCTGTATATGTACCACATCCTCTGGTCTTATACTCCACATATGAGTGAAATCATTTGATACTTGTCTTTTTCGGATTGACTTTTTTCACTGAGCATAATACCCTCTAGCTCCATCCATGTTGCTGCAAATGGTAGGATTTGTTTTCTTCTATGGCTGAATAATATTCCATTCTGTATATGTACCACATCCTCTTTATCAATTCATCTACTGATGGACATTAGGTTGCTTCCATTTCTTGGCTATTGTAAATAGTGCTGCGATAAACATAGGGGTACATATCTCTTTTTCAAATTGGGCCGCTACATTCTTAGGGTAAATTCCTAGGAGTGGAATTCCTGGGTCAAATGGTATTTCTATTTTGAGTTTTTTGAGGAACCTCCATACTGCTTTCCACAATGGCTGAACTAATTTGCATTCCCACCAGCAGTGTAGGAAGGTTCCCTTTTCTCCACATCCTCGCCAACATTTGTTGTTGTTTGTCTTTTGGATGTTGGCCATCCTCACTGGTGTGAGATGATATCTCATTGTGGTTTTAATCTGCATTTCTCTGATGATTAGCGATGTGGAGCATCTTTTCATGTGCCTGTTGGCCATCTGAATTTCTTCTTTAGAGAAGTGTCTATTCATGTCCTCTGCCCATTTCTTAATTGGATTATTTGCTTTTTGTTTGTTGAGGTGCGTGAGTTCTTTATATATTTTGGATGTCAACCCTTATCAGATATGTCATTTATGAATATATTCTCCCATACTGTAGGATGTCTTTTTGTTCTACTGATGGTGTCCTTTGCTGTACAGAAGCTTTACAGCTGGATATAGTCCCACTTGTTCATTTTTGCTTTTGTTTCCCTTGCCCAGGGAGATATGTTCATGAAGAAGTCGTTCATGTTTATGTCCAAGAGATTTTTGCCTATGTTTTTTTCTAAGAGTTTTATGGTTTCATGACTTACATTCAGGTCTTTGATCCACCTTGAGTTTACCTTTGTCTTTGGGGTTAGACAGTAGTCCAGTTTCATTCTCTTCCACGTAGCTGTCCAGTTTTTCCAAAACACCAGCTGCTGAAGAGGCCGTCATCTCCCCAATGTATATCCAAGCCTCCTTTATCAAATATTAATTGACTGTATATGTTTGGGTTAATGTTTGGATTTTCTATTCTGTTCCACTGGTCTGTGGGTCTGTTTTGGGGCCAATACCAAATTGTCTTAATTACTGTGGCTTTGTAGTAGAGCTTGAAGTCAGGGAGCGTAATTTCCCCTGTTTTATTCCTCCTTCTCAGGATTGCTTTGGTTATTCGGGGTCTTTTGTGGTTCCATATGAATTTTAGAATTATATGTTCCAGTTCACTGAAGAAAGCTGTTGGTATATTGATAGGGATTGCATTGAATCTGTAGAATGCTTTAGGTACTACAGCCATTTTGACAATATTTATTCTTCCTGGCCAAGAGCCTGGGATGCATTTCCATTTGTTAGTGTCCTCTTTAATTTCTCTTAGGAGTGTCTTGTAGTTTTCAGAGTACAGGTCTTTCACTTCCTTCATTAGGTTTATTCATAGGTATTTTATTCTTTTTGATGCAATTGTGAATGGAATTGTCTTTCTGATTTCTCTTTCTGTTAGTTCATCATTAGTGTATAGGAAAGCAACAGATTTCTATGTGTTAATTTTGTATCCTGCAACTTTGCTGAATTCAGATTTAGTTTAAGTAGTTTTGGAGTGGAGTCTTTAGGGTTTTTTATGTACAGTATCATGTCATCTGCAAATAGTGACAATTTGACTTCTTCTTTACCAATCTGGATGCCTTGTACGTCTTTGTTTTATCTGATTGCCGTGGCTAGGACCTCCAGTACTATGTTGAATAACAGTGGAGAGAGTGGGCATCCCTGTCTTGTTCCCGATCTTAGATGAAAAGCTTTCAGCATCTGCCGTTAAGTGTGATGTTAGCTGTGGGTTTGTCATATATAGCCTTTATGATGTTGAGGTACTTGCCCTCTATACCCATTTTGTTGAGAGTTTTAATCATGAATGGATGCTGAATTTTGTCAAATGGCTTCGCTGCGTGCTGGCTTTGTGGTGGCGGCCTGGCACACACGCCAGTGACCCGGTGCCCGTGTATGTGGCTTTGAGAGCCAGGGCTCCTTTTGGTTTGCTCTTTAGGGCTTGTGCGCCCTTGCTGGGTTTTTGAGTCCTGCCCCCTGCCCCATCCTCCCTGGTACTGTCATTAACCAGGTTGATTTCCAGACACTGTAGGGCCATCTGACCCGTGTCACAAGCCCTTTGCAGAAACGTGGAGGGGTTGTTAGTGCTGGTGTGACGTAGGGACAAGGGTCGAGTGTCACTCATCTTATGCCCACGTGGGCCGGTGTGCCTCAGCAAAGAGGGGACTATGCTGAGGAAACGTTTCCTGAAGAGAAGGCTGAGTTCTTTGACCTGGAATGTGCTTAGACAAGTATTTTTAATGGATTTTTTCTGTTAAAAACCCTTGAAACTTTGTATGCCTTCCCCAAGTAAGTTTGGGATGGAGGAGTTTAAATTTTCAAATGAAAATAGCCAGCGTTGTGAACTGCCTAGTGTATTTGGGTGAATGCCGGGGAACTCCAGTGTTGCTGGGGTGTTTCACGTCTGCTTCTCCCTCTCTTCCAGGGGACTCACGAAAGCCTGAAAGGAAACTCCCACGCCCTTGCCACTGTGACTGCCATCATTGACGGCACCGGGTCTGTAGGTATGTGGATATCTTTAGCTCTGAGAGGTTAATTGTGATCATAGGGGAAACTGCATTGTCACCTCCTAAGAGATGCCAAGGATTCCAATTGCTTCGGTAATAATCAGGACGGATGGCCTTCCTGAAATAATGAGCAAATCAGAACCTTGTGCAAAGCCGGGAGGTGGGCACCTGTCTGCCTGTGCCGCCCTCTCCCTGCACCTGAACAGAGAGGCTGCACAAGGCCGCAAATCCGCTTTGGTCTCTGCTGTAACTTGTGCTGAGAACGGTGCTGAACCCAACAGGCGATCAGTAAGTGAGCACAGACCGAATTGCCTGGCTGCCCTGAGCTGCCTAGAGCATGGACAGGGCCAGGCGGTCTCCTGTCCAGGCTGTGGAGTCCATAGGTGAGAGGCCAGGTCAGAGAGGCTCTGGGCTCCCCACAGCTCATACAGTTCCTCGGACAGGGCCACCTGCGTCTGGGTCCCAGGAACCCCCAGTCCATGCTCATGTCACCATTCCCAGTGGCCCCAGCAGTTTGGTGCACATGTGGTCAGCCTGCACTTGTTCTAAGAGGGACCAGGCAAGGGGGCCGTTGTTCCCCAAGGTCAAACATGCCCTATTTTTGGATCCTGGGTGACTTTGAATTTACTGGATGGTATTAGTGGTCACCCCTCTGATGTGGACAGTGACACCATCCCCTCTGGGGGCGCTTCATGGGCCTGGGGACGTGTCCAGGAAAAGGGAGGTGGGGTTCTGTGCCAGGACAGGAGTGTGCGGGGCAGCACAGCTCTCCCTGCGTGGGGCACACGCCCATGGAAGGCAGTAGTGTTCCAGGCTGAGCGTGGTTCTCATGCCGTGTGTGACTGAACCACCTTCCTCTGCCTTCAGTCCCACAAGGGTCTTTGTCATGAGCCCGTCCAGGTCCCACTGTGAAACCCTTTTCTGAAAGCTAATTGGAGCTTTGCTGGCCTCCCTGATGGCTGTTTTAAAGCAGAGAGGGCAGGTGAAAAGGAGGGAAATTATGAATTGGGTAAAACAAAAATATTTTTTTGATGTACTTGTCCAAGCAAGAGGGAAGCAGAAGTACATGGCCAAAGGCTCCATCTGCAAGCGGGGGTGAGCTCTGAGCACCTTTTACCCCACGCAGGACAGCAGAGGGCGGCTGCACCATCTGTGACTCTCCTCTGATTGGTACTAAATACTGACCAGCGGAGCCATCACAGCCCCTCGGTTTCTGCAGCGCCTCCACCGGGTCTGACGGGGGCTTGGACTCCCCAGGCTCTGCCAGCACCAGGCACACAGACTGAGGAGATGGTCACCATGGAAACATCATTATTTCCCTCGCTAAGTGCTGCCCAACTGGTCAGAAACAAAGGGAGGCCCAGGGGAAAGGCGCACTGTACAGCAAAAAACCTGCCCACAGGAGAATCTACCTGGACGTGTTTATTAAATGTTGTAAATACTGGTTTTGATGGAGGAAAGCTTGACTGATTGTAAATAAGCTGGTGCCATCTGGTCTGGGACCCCGCAGTTTATCCAGTGCAGTCGCTGTGCTTAAAGTCGCAGCCCAGAGGGGTGCAGGGCCTGTCCTTTCTGTGGGGTTTATGCAGAGCGATTAAATAGAACCCTGACTTTTTTCAAGTTAATTTCTGTCTTATCAAACTAAAGTATAATACAGTTACTGTATAGAAGCCAGGGAGTCTTCAATCTTATTATAATGGGGTGACAGCCCCACCGTGCCCCTCAACCCCCCTGCCAGAAGCAGTCGCCTTCCACTGCTCCTTCGGGCCTCACCGCCATGCAGCCCACCTGTTTCTTGATTCTTCACATTCGGCGCTGCCGCTATCCTCCCAGGGAGGAAGGTGGGCACTGCCCTTCCATACCCCTGCCGTCCCTGCCCTCCTTGGTACCCTGCAGTCAGCACCGAGGCCTGGCCCAGAGCACACCTCCTCCTGCCGCATTTGCTCCCTTCTCTCCATCAGCCCCACGTGCTGCCGCATGGGCCCAGAACCTCCTCACCCCATCCTGCGGGTCCCTGTCACCTCTCACCCGTGAGGCCCCTGCATTCCAGCTCCTCTGCTGTGGACAGTGTCTCAGGGCAGGCCCCTGAGTGGAGCTCACCGCAGGTTGCATTGGAGAGCTGGACTTCTGCTGTCTCACTTGGTGAATAGTTTGCGGGTACACAAATCCAGGCTGAGAGTCCTTTGCTCCAGATTCCAGCACCTGGAGCTTCCGCTGGCACCCATAGTCACTGTTGCCCACAGCCCAGGCCTTTGCCTCTGGCCTCCGGTCTCGCCCTGGAAGCCTCGGGCTCCTGGCCTTGTCTCTTCACCCCCGTGCACTGGGTGCCTGGTGGCCCACCCAGTTTGAGACACAGGCCCTTCATCTCTGGGAAACTGTGCTTGATTTTCTCTGTAAAAAATTCTGCCTACCTTTTTCTGTTTTTAATTCCTGGAAAACTTATTAGATGGATGTTGAACTTTCTAGATTAATCCTTCTGTTTCCTTTTTCCCTTCTCACCTGGGTCATTGTTCCTTTCTTGTACTTTCTCAGAGATGTACTTCATCTTCCCACCTTCATGCGGGGCTTTCTGTGGCTGTCACACTTTAATATTCATTGGCACTTGTACGCCTTCGGGTGCGCCCTGTGATTTCTTGGGCGCGGCATGTGCTCAGTTGAATCATGTGAAACTGCTGCTGCTGACGTGGTTTTCAGATACTGAGTAGGAGTATCCTAGACTCAACTTGATCTTGTGTTGTTCTCCCAGGTATTACAGTATCCTAGGGGCTGCTTCTCCCCAGCTGTGTGTTTCCTCTAGGTTCCCCTCCTCCCACCTGTCTGCCCACCTCGGGGCTTTCGTCAGACGCAGGGGGATCTTGGCTGCCCCTTCACATATTCATGTTTGAGAATCAGGCACCAAGGAGCCCGTCCTGCATGGAGGGTGTGTCAGCTGCTGGTCTTCCCAGGATGGGGTCCGGCTGAAATATGGAGGAGGGGCCGCCCCCGTGTCCACGGGGGCTGTGGGCCAGCTGCCAGCATTCCTATAATCAGGTGGGTGGATGGCTGGTGGGCAGAAGCTGGTGGCCTTCCCAGCTTTCTCCCGTGCTCAGTCGGTGCCTCGTCCCTGCCCCATGTTTGGCTTTGTGTCCCTGAGCCCAGAGTCTCTGGGTCAGATCCCAAGGCTCTCCTGGGGGGGTAAAGGTCGTAGGAGTATTGACATTGAGGAGGAGAAACCTGGGATCTTGGGAGGTGGAGGACATAGCAATAGTCCTTTATAAAAGATTGTCAACTAACTCCCCTGTTTCCTCTGCTGCCCACCTTCCCTGCCTTCACCCTCTCCTGCCTCATGTGCTTGGATGGGCTGGGCTCTGAGCAAGAAGCCCCTGGGCCCATCTCTCTCTAGAACAAGGAAACTGGAGTGTGTCAGCTGTTATGCCCTTAAATCCCAACCTCCAAAAATGGGCGCCTTCTCTCTGTGGGCTTATAATCTCTTCAGTTCAGTCATGGTCTACTTTGTGGTGTTCGGGAGGCATAGCCGCAAGCACACATCAGCAGGCTACCGTGTTTACGCGGAAGCTCTTCCGGGGCAAAGAAAGCACAGGCGCTTCTCAGATTATAAAGCAGCAGGTGCTCTGTGAACACTGGAAGCCGCGTTCATGCATGTGAGGCAGGAAAAGGCCCTCGGAATCCTGTCTGTCAGAGACTAAAGCCCAGTGAAAATTGGCATAAATTCTTATTCTTCTTGGCATGCTAGGACAGTGAACCTCCCTGTTACACATGCACCATAATTTATTCCAATCTCTTTTAGGAAAATAAATAACCAAATTATGCAACAAACATTCTTAGCTATTTGTGGGCCTTTTGAGGAATATTTCCTTTCCATTGTTTTTATCGTTTTTTAAAAATTATTTTCACATAATTTCAGACTTAGGGAATTTACAAAAATAGTACAAACAATTCACATTTACTACATTGCTTTATCATTCCCCTGTCTCACTCCCCCACATGCACACACATGCACTCATGTGTACACATGCACACACATACATGCAGACTTAGGAATTTACACATGCATACGTTTTCCCAAATCACTTAAAAGTGAATTGGGACATGCTGCCCTTCTACCGATAACTCTGAATTCAGTATGTGTTCCCTAAAAACAAGGAATTCCCTGATGTCACCACAGCACAATTATCAGAATCAGGAAATAAATACTGACACAGTCTTCCGTGTTACACCAAGCCTTATTTGTGTTTCACCAAATGATAAGAGTATCTAAGATTGTGCATTAGATTGACTTCTTAATAAATTTTTAAATGGGTCGTTGGATCAAAAGAACGAACATTTTGATGTTGATGCATGTTTTTCGATATGCTTCCATAAAAAGGTGCCACTCACGCCCCCGCCGTGCTGAGTAGTACTAACCCTCTCGCCCCTTATCCATCTGATGGGTGAGAATGAGGTTTTACTGTTTTAACTTGGCCTCCTTAATCCTAAGCGAGGTGTTGAGTGGCGTTCTGTGTATTTATCGGCCTTGGGTACTTCGGACCGTCACATTCCAGAGCTGTCCTCACACAGCGCCATGCGTGTCCCTTGCTTCATTTCAGGAGCAGCTCTGGGCCCTTTGCTGGCCGGGCTCATCTCCCCATCCGGATGGAACAATGTGTTCTATATGTTGATGTTCGCCGATGCCTCTGCCTTATTGGTAAGTCTCGCTGTTAGTCCATACATTTCGTGAACATCTCTGTGGCTGCTGGCCAAACACTGCCACCCCCGCCCCTCCTCTGCTCGCTTCTGTGGGCTCCTTCTGTTCTCAGGGAGGTTGGACCTGTGATGTGCCAACTTCCCCAAGTGTTTGTGGCCCAAGGCCCTTTCTCTTTCTGGTTTAAACAAATGTCAGAAGCAGAAGCAGGCCCAGGGTCTGTTGCTCTGTAGTTTCAGGCAGGATGGTAAAGAGGCAGGGAGCAGGGCTCCCCGACTTTGGATCCCGGCCCTGTCAACTGTCACATGTGTGTGCACCAGGGCAGTTCCTGAGTCTCTGTCCCGCAGCTTCCGTATTTTTAAGTGGCCATAATAATGGCCCCCAACAAAGGATTGTGGTGGAAATTGGGAGGTGTTGCACCAAGACTGTGGCCCTCACTGGCCTGGAACCCCTCCTGCTTCCAACCATCACCCAGAAAGCACCTGCCACCCTGTGCCCAAAGGGATAGAAGGGAGAAGGGGGACAGTGGCTGCCCAAACAGGAGCTCAGAAGTGGAGGTGACAGAGGGTGGCCGGCACAGGAGCTGAGCAGGAGGGTACGGAGGGCAGCTGCCACAGCACTGGGCAGAGGAGGGGGCAGAGGAGGGAACTTGGAGCATTCTGCTTTCTGCCCTTGTTCTCTGGGCTCGGTTCCCTGCCCCTCTTGCACTGAGAGTTGAAGTCTTCAGGCTGGAACGGACTGGCCACGACCAGGGCCAGAGAGCATGCACCTGCACACATGGCCCCGTGCAGCCCCCATCACAGTCTCTGGGCACAGCACACCCATACCTGAAGCCCCAAGTCTCCTCTCACTCCCCTCAAGAAAACCTGAGGTTGATCCTAAGACCCATGAGTTGAGGAATTTGGAAATATCAACTCCATCAATTAAGTGAAAGTTATATTTAATTCCAGAAAGCCCTGAACACAGCTGCACCACATTTGTACAGGATCAAACACCTCAACCCGGGAGCCTGTTAGGTTTTAAAAGGCTGTTCCTGAGAGCCTTTGATTTTGTAAGTGCCTGAGGGTTTTAGTTAAATACCAGATCATTCCCTCTCAGCGGCAGTGAAACTTCCCTCACTGTGGCTTTTTAAGTTCTGAAACTCTTCTACTTCAGAAATGCCGGGTAATATACATTGAACTTCCTTTCCAATGCATAGCTAAGTCCCTAAGGCAGGCAGGGGTAGCCCCCAGTCTCCCGAGACGTAGAACCGACATGAGTATGTCCTCAAGCTGAGGCTGCAGCGGACAGCCGTCTGTCTCAGGAACCGAGGGGCTGAGTGGTTATGCCCCCCAGAAAGGGGGGGGCACAGTGAATGGCCCACACAAGACGGGGAATTGGGAGTGGAGCCCCATCAGAGTGGGACCCACAGAGGCTGTGCTTGCCCCAAAGGGGCTGCCACGAAATACACTAAATGGCATTTGCCCAAGAAGACAGGGCTTCTGTGTCCACTTCACCGGCTGAGAGATGAGCAGGGGGAAGTCCTCCGTGGGAATTCTGAGCCCTGGACCTGCCTGCAATAAGCTTTAATTTAACTTATATTATTTAAGTATACATAGTATGTTTTTAAAAACTGAGTAAATTCGGTCCAGGAATTGGTGATATGCCTGGTCTTTGGCAGAAGCAAATCTAAACCATTTGCAAGGGACAGACCTACACCGGCTTCCCACAGCTAACACGGAGTTCAGTGAGCCCGGCACCCAGACTCGGAGAACAGTGCACCCCGGTGGAGGGACAGACGCAGCAGGACTGCGCCCCCGTTACCAGATGCCGTAAACATAAACATAACTTACCTCAGCAGCGATGTCAGAGAAGGGACCGCAGTCGTGAGAAAGGAGCAGGATGGGGCTGGTGGGACGTAGATGTAAGGAAACTACCCAGGTGCAGCACAGAAAGACGGCTGCTAGGGAAGAGAGATTAAATAGGGAAGGAGGGCCGAAAGAGGTGGTCCGTCGTCCAGGAGGAACTCCAGAGGGGCCTGCGGGGACAGGAACAGAGGCAGTGGGCGAAGAGAACCCCGCTGAGGACTTACAGAGACAAAGGGTGGTGGCTGCAGCCTGGGGGGGAAACTGCAAATGCAAATGGTCCAAACAATTGAAAACGGACTAAACTCACCAGTTAACAGCAGACTGTAGGCCGGCCTTAAAAATCCAGACTGATACTTACAAGAAACACACCTGATAAGTAGAATTCAGGACCAAAAGAAAAGGAAGTAAAAATACATAACAGGCAAATAATACCCGAAAGTAAGCTGGGTGGGCTGGGTCCGAAGAGAGACGCTGAAGGCCAAAGGCGTCGGGGGCAAGAGTGGGCAGCCGGCAGCAGGGCAGCCCCGCCAGGAGGAGCCCGAGCCCTCACCGGACACACTTCCTCCTTGCTGGTCAGCAGCTGGAACCAGCAGGCCCGGGGGTGCTCGCGGGACTGGCTGCGGTGTGTGACCCCAGCAGGGCAGCACACTGTCACCTGGCCCTCTGCGCGTCTGGGAAGGCCTCCGCCTTGCCCTGGGCGCCCAGCGCTGCTGTCACGTCAGAGCGTGCCCTTTGTCCTCCAGAACTGTTGCCACTGGTGACAGTTTATTCCGTGCCTGCAGGTGACACTTGTTAGTTTCTTCCTCGTTTTCCATTCTCTTAATGACCCGCCCCTTACGATCATAGGCCCTTCTTATTAACATTCTGCACGCACTGGACGTGGTGGACCTTGTGGATAAGCTCCCAGCCCCAAGCTGGTGGGGCTGATGCTGGTTATTTCAGGCCCAGGCTCACATTCACGGTGATCCGCTCACCCAGCAAACGTCACTGTTGCGCCGGTGCGGTTTTGGCACCCGGCACGTTCCCGCCCAGGCTTCACCACCGCGATTGTGTGAATGCCACTCGAGGGGCCGAGCCCTGCAGCTGGATCACACTTTCTCTGTAGGAGGACTTGCCCCAGGACCCTGCTTCACTGCACACTGTCCAGGGGTGGCAGGGGATCTTCTGTGGGGCTGCTGTCACGCTGGTGGGAAGACCAGGTTCACAGCTACAGATGCAGGGCCAGCCACCTGGCGTGTGCTCAGTCACCAGTGCGGGTGGTGAACTGACTCAGCCCTGAGGGCAGTGAAGGAATGGGGAGGGAAGGAGATGGGACCTGGGGTGCGGGGGCAGGGCAGGCGGGGGCCACTGACGCAGCTGTGGGGGCTGCGGGGCCAGGCTCTCTCTGAGACGCTTCCTGATGAAGCCTGGCCCTTCCAGCCTGCCTCGCGGCCTCCGAGTGCCCAAGGCTCGTGGATACTCCCCGGGCTGTTAGAGCCCCTCCCTGGTGTCACCGTGATTGGAGGCCACCTGCTCTCTTGTCTCTCTCTATCCAGTGTGGACATTTTTATGATTGGACTCCTTTTATTTTAGACTCCCTTTAACCCAGAAGTCACTCAGGCTGAACTCTGTCCAGCAGCCTTTTTTCTAGGACCAGGTGCCCAGAGGTAGCTTGTTGGACTTGGTAAGCGCTGACCGGCTCTGGGGCCAGGCCGCAGGCCCCTGCGGGCAGCTTCAGGCCCCTAAGCCTTTTTGTCCTGACGAGAAAGTCTCTCCACTCGGACGCCCTGGTGAGCGGCTGGCTGAGCCCCAGGCATGGATGAGCCCAGCGCCGCGCCGGGTGGGCCCCCAGTCTGCTCAGCCTCTGCTGCCAGAGACAGGTGGTCTCAACTTTGTTTTGGGTGCAGTTCCTGATCCGCCTCATACACAGGGAGCTGAGCTGTCCGGGGTCAGCGACGGGGGACCAAATGCTGTAAGTGCCCCGCAGCCTGAGCGCAGCGGCAGAGGCTCGTTCTGGCTTATCTTCCTCCCACACCTGGCGCTCCCTAAAAGAAAGAAAACTCACCAGCTGTCCCTTTCCTTGCACATCTCATTCACCCTCCTGTTTCCTTTCCTAATAAACACCTTGGTGTGGATATGACCCTGGACATCTCTCCTCAGAATCTGAGTGAGGAAATGTGAGGGGAAATTGCCTGCTTTGTTCTCTCTGAGCTGCAGCTTTCTGATGCAGATAGCAGCTGCAGGAGCTCAGCCCGGCCTCTGCTCCCCCTCCTGCCTTCATCTTCGCTCTCCTCTGTCCCCAGAAGGCTGTGGGATGGGGGGGGACTGTCCACCTCCCCGCGGGCTTCTGGAACACCCCAGCAGAAGGGGGGATAAGCTGGCTGCCGTGGGGCTTGTGCAGGAGGCGTGAGCTTGGCCTCTGTCCGTGACCAGTGCTAGCTGTGTGACAGCTGCTCTTTTATCCTCTTCCAGGTCTAAGGAACACTGACCCCTCAAGTCCCATGGGGGAGGCTGGGCCTGTCCTTCACAAACTGTCTTTCAAGGAACAATTCAAATAAAGGATCCTGTGTTGAAAAGAATGATTTACCCTTGCGTTTTGCACACACACCTGGAAAAGACACAAAGCCACCTCAAGAATTCTGGTACAATTTTAGACCAGCCACGGAGCTTGGGATACAGTGAGGAAGTTGGCTGAGCCCAGACCCGACGGCTTCAGCTGGCAGGAACCTGGCAGATGCATGGGCAGCTGCTCTGGGAGCCCTGCGTTGTGCTCGGAGGGGCGTCGGGCTCCCTCTGGTATTTCAGCAGAGAATGTTCTAGCAGGGTGAGCTCGCCAGCAGGACCCCTAGTGACACCTGAGTGTGCTGCGTGGAAGACAGGATGCCACAGGCTCTGAGAGGCAGAAGAAACCGGACCAGCGGATCAGGCCAACATGAGCCTTGGAGCTGCCACCTCACCTGAAGACGCCGCCGGCCCCTCCCCCTCTGCACCGACCTGGAAGCTGATCGTCAAGAAGTGACCAGGCGTGAGGCCGCCTAGACCTGCTGGGTCAGAGGCCCCGAACGCCAGCCGCTCAACAGCCTGGAGGTGGCCGCCATCCCAGCCCCCGCCGGCCCCTGTGGGGCCCAGGAAGTGGGGCTTGGAGTGAACTGGCCTCCGGTCAAGCAGTCTTTTTCTCTCCATGACACGCCAGATGCCTGGAACTGTCTTTAGCGACACAGCACCAGAGTGTACTTATTTATTTAAAATGTGTCCTGTTACAGAAGTTTAAGAAACAAACGGCATTTTGTTATTTATTAAGACAAACTCCAATGGTTCCCTGGCCACTTGTTTTCTGGGTGTTGCCTAGCAAAGTATGTATCTGCCCTTTGAAAGAAAGTTTTTTTAAAAAACTCAAGCAGAATGTTGATTATTTCTGTTCACCTTAACATTATGTTAAAAAAGAGAAAACTTCCAAATAGAGCTCGTGTTCTTGGTTTTCTCAGTGTTGGACATGAGGTGAGGGTGGCGGGCAGGGAAGGGGGTTGTAGCTGGAAGCTGAGACTGTTCCCAACAGAGAAGGGGCCATCCTGCTCAGGGGCCGTCCCTGGTTAGCACGGAAGCCAGCCCAGCAAACATAGCATCTTCAGAGGGCAGCTGGTGCGCAAGGTCAGGAGGATACCAAGCAGCGTCCTTCCCACGGAGCCCCTGCGCCACGCTCGCTAGAGGAGGGCCCGACCGGGGACCTCTGAGCAGCAGCTGTCCTCACAAGACAGGCTTGCTTGTTTTCACAACCAGAGTTACACTTGTCTCGCCCGCATGTCTCCTGGGTTCCTTTCCCCCTGTGCTCACCCCTGTCCCTGAGCCTGCTCGCCCAGGTAGCTCCCTATTCTCCCCTCCTGCCTTCAGCCGTGAGTGTCGCTCCCTGCCAAGCCCCCATGTTCTGTCTGGGCCTGAATGAGGTAAAGGTGGGGTGAGCTCCGGTGTAGACCCACTTTGTCTTTGCCCTGCCCTGGAGAATAGCTGCCAACTGTTGGGGTTCAGCAACAGGAAGCGTTTAGGGGGTGATAACTGTTTGCCCCCAACTTGGGACTAAAGCATTGAAGGCGGTTTCCACATCCCATAGAGAAAGCTCTCTTGCTGAGTCTTCCGAGATGGAGAGTCAGGCCTTTTCAAAAATCACAGCTATTTTTTAAAGCAGTTTAGCTGTAACACATTCTTGACCTGTGAATGGAAGATTTCATCATGATCTTTTAAAGAGAAAAGGTATAATTTCAATATAAACATACATCTTCATTTCATCCTGAGCAAAAGCGGAGCTGATCTCTGCAAAGGGCCAGTTATGGGGCGTGCATGCATTCATCTGGAAATGTGACTGCCTTCCATGAATTTGTGTGTCACTAAGCCTTCCCCATTCAGATCCCCGCAAAGTGCCCAGGGTGACGGCAGTGATGCCAAGACGGGGGACTCAGCCTGCAATCCCGCAGGAGAGGAAAGCCTCCTGGAAGTTCCACATCGAAACCCAGAACTCCCCTCCAGTTGTGCACCAATGAAGTCCAATAAAAAGAAATTGCTAGAAAAAGTGAGGTGGAAAAACAAGTCCTAATTTTTTACTGTTAGATTCAAAAGTCACAAGGCACTGCCAAGCTGCTACGGAAATCTGTAAATGCTTACTCCAGCCTCGGCTTATCTTGTAGTGAGCGGTAACAGCTCAGGGACTGGCAGAGACCCCGAGCCCCCCGGAGGAGGAGGGAGAGAGAGCATGGAGGCGCTGCATGGCCTGGTAGTGGCACAGCGGTGATGGGGGCCAGGGTGCTACAGAGCCGTCGGTATGCAGGGGCCGCTGTGACCTGTTCACGCAACACGTCCCATGGAGTTTCCCCAAGGAGCCATGCCATCCTGCCTGCCAGGGCACCCCTGGGCCTGTCCACCTCGGAGGTGCAAACAGGTCTCCTGTAGCGGCCCAGTGGCAGGCTCTGCTTCTCCAACCCTAGCCCAGAGCCAATTCAGGCCGCTGGTTCAAAAAGCAGGGAAAAGGTGCTGTTCAAGGTACTGAAATGCAAAGTGTTTTCCTTCTTTCTGCTGCAGGAGGCGGGATGGCAGGGAGCTGAGGCTCCAGTGCCCCGCACCTGCTCCGCCATCGCACCACCTTCACAGACAAACTACGAGTGAAGAAAGAGCATCTCCCAGAACTTCAACATGGTAACCTCAGAGCATTAAGCCCCCAGCACGGGGGCTGTGAGCACAAGTCACTGTGTGACTGCAGCGGTCACGTGCCCGTGAAGCTGGCCCCGCTGACATGGTAAAACGGCACTCCGCCCAGACGGATGGAGCCTGGTCCTCGCCTTGTCTTTGACATGAGGGGCCAGAGTGGAGACAGGGGGCAGGTCCACGAGGCCTCCCTTCCCCCGGGGGTGCCCTCCATGTTATGAGCCACTTTAGGTTCCCTGGGGGCCCCGCACCTGTGTGCTCTAGAAGCCCCTGACCCTGAGAGAACATGTGTGCATCTGTGGGCTCGCCCTTCAGAGCCTCCCACAGCCTGCGTGGCCAGGCCTCCGGACCCAGCCAGCCAACGCCTGTGGGTTACCCTTGCAGCAGCCAGCACCTGAAGGCTCATCGTTTCTGACATGCTTCAAAGGAAGCCTGGGTCAAGGACTGCTGGGCCTGTGCCCATCCCCGGGCCTGCCCCTAGCCACTGCAGAGGGATGCTGGCTGACGCGGGGACCCTATGCTGCATCCTTACAGAGCAGAGGTTCGGAGTGCAGCAGAGACCTCCAGCGGGAAGCACCCTCTGGACTCCGATCCAGACCGTCAGTCTCCGCAGAAACCAAGGAGCAGCACGCTGACAGACATGCAGCCCGACTGTGAACCTGGCGGGTCGTTGTCCCACCCGACCCCATGACAGCTCAAGGGTGTTGCCTTCGGAAGTCACTGCGAGCCAACTGGCAGTGACCAACACCGGACGGATAGCCCTTCCCGGCTGTGCCGATCGCAGGGGAGACGCCAAGGCAGAGGGGGCCTCCTCTGGTGCTGAGAAGTGAGCAGAGGATAGGCAGGCAAGGGGCACAGAGGTCCCGTGGATGGGGCTGGGCTGGCGGCCCTGCTTTGCTGCAGAAATTCCAGGTGGGAACGAGAATTTCCTGATCTTGGAATTGGCCCCACGTTCAAGTGGCCATGCCGTAGCCTAGGTGGGGGGCTCTGCAAGGGCTGGGGGTTGGCCAGGACAGACTGGTGCCTGGACGTTGTGACCATTTGGGCTACTAGAGAAAACTGACGGGATTGCAAAGTTTCTGTCACCTCCTTCCTTCCCTGTGAGTACCCAAGGTGACCCTGCCCTGTCTCGTGTTCTAATGTGAGGCCCGAATCAAATATCCTGTTACTTGTTGGAATTTGGACTCAATCTGCTTCTAGAAGGCATATGGGGCAAGATGTGCGTTGACTAGGGGTGCAGAGAAATCACAGGTCTGGGGCCTTTGGGTGTGGTACACACGCCCCAAAGTGTCCTCAAGCCCGTCCAAAGGAGCTGTGGCCTGGGGAGGCCATGCAGCCACTCCTGCTCCTAAAAGCCTTATTTGGATTTTTTTTAAACTGAGGTGAAAGTCACACAACACACAAGGGGCCATTTCACAGTGTGCACGTTGCGGGCATTGGTGCTGTAGGGGCCAAGCACAGGCCACCCCAGGATGGGCCATCGTGACGTGCAGATGCGTGAGCTGAAGACCACCACGGCCCAAAGGCTCAGGAAGACACTTTGCCCCCACCTGCCCCTCACGCACCTGCACAGAAAGTTTATTTGACAAGACAGTACACAGACGGGAGTGCAGGTGACCTCAGGGTGCAGGTGCACTTAAGGGTTTAAGGTTTGGGGTTTTATAGGGCCTCGGGGAAGCGGTTGACATAAGGCATGCAGTATACAGGTGGTTAATACTTCCTTTGAAATTTTGTCTTAAGAATAGGGTTAATTAGGGGACTGTGTTGGTCTGGATCTCAGCATTCTTTATCCACACAGGTTCATTACACTTGGGAGGTCTGTCTCCTGTCCTGGTTACAAAGTTGCTCATTGATGCAGGGGCTGGAAGAAGGGGAGACAGCATGAAGTTTAAGTTAAGCAATAAGCTGGGCCTTCTTCACCAGGCTAAGTAGATTTACAATGCCTGACCCTTGTCCCATTTTCCTGCTCTCTCAGCAGGAGTCAGGGGTCGGGAGCTGGCTACTGAGTGCAGCTGTCTTGCCAAGCTAATGTGAGTCCGGGTGCTTAGACCTCGCTGCACCAGTCAGAGCGTCCCGCAGATCTGCTCGGTTCACCAGCTAGTCTCTGAGGACTCCGAACTAGGAAGGTGATTCCAGCCCATGGACGGCTCTTACTGGTCCCAGGCCTCACAGGCAGCAATGGAGGAGAGAGCAACCGGGCTGAGCTCAGCGCCCTGACCAGTGTCGGGGCCATAACACATGGCAAGGAGGGAAAATGCCCAGAGCAACCCTGGAAATACCCCCAGGGGGCCTCTCGTTGCTCCTGTTCACAGGTTCATTTTCCCTTCCCTTTCCAACCCAGAGGCCTCAAAGATTTGTCCTAACATCTTTCCTCACCTTCCCTCTCCTCTTCCTACTGGATTTCATTTCTCAGAGGTTTCCTGATAGCACCAAATGGCTCGTTATGGCTGGGACACATCCTACGTGTATGTCTGTGCAGGGACCCACCAGAATTTAAACTAGACCAATTGGACTAATGTTTTACCACTCTTGGGTCAAAGTAAGCCTAAAACACGAAGCTAATCCGAACCAAATGATGTCTTTCCACTCAAGGTAGACATGACTAAGGTCCGTGCATTGCTTATGCCCACCCCAGGAAGCCTGAGGCTTTGGTGGGCACAGGGGAGGCGGGCGCCAGTTTGGAGGGAGCACTCATATTTACACCACAATGTGGCTGACCCCAAAAGACTGAGGTGCCCCTGAACCCTCCAGGAGCCCTGCCTTTGTGCCCCCTTCCCCTGCGCCCCCCAGGCACCCTCCCCTTGGGCCCCCAGCCACTCTGCCCCCCAGCGACCCTGTCCTTTTGCCCCCAGCAACTGTGCGCCCAGCCACCCTGCCCTTGGGCCCGCAGCCCACACAGCCCCCAGCCACCCTGTCCTTGCACCCCCGGGCCCGTGCCCCCCAGCCACCCTGCCCTTGCGCCACCGGCCCCCGTGCACCCCAGCCAACCTGCCCTTGGGCCCCCAGCCCCCACACCCCCCAGCCACTCTGCCCTTGGGCCCCCAGCCCCCATACACCCAGCCACCCTGTCTTTGTGCCCCCAGCCACCCTGCCTAGCGCCCCCTTCCCCTGGGCCCACCAGGCACCCTGCCCTTGGGCCCCCATCCACTGTGCACCCGAGCCGACCTGCCCTTGCGGCCCCGGCCCCCATACCCCCAGCCGCACTGCCCTTGCGGCCACGGCCCCCATACCCCCAGCCGCCCTGCCTTGTGGCCCCGCGCCCCATACGCCCAGCCGCCCTGCCCTTGCGCCCCCGGGCCCCATAACCAAAGTCGCCCTACCCTTGAGACCCCAGCCCCCCCAGCCACCCTGCCCTTGCGCCCCCAGCCCCCGTGACCCCCAGCCACCCTGCCCTTGGGCCCCCAGGCCCCACAGCCCCCAGCCACCCTCCCCTTGGACCACCAGACCCCACACCCCCCAGCCACCCTGCTCTTGAGGCCCCAGCACTCATACGCCTAGCCACACGGCACTTGCGCCCCCGGCCCCCATACCCCCAGTCACCCTGCCCTTGGGCCCCGAGCCACTGTGCCCCCCAGCGAGTCTCCCTTGTGACCCCGGCCCCCTTAGCCCCAGCCACCCTTCCCTTGCGCCCTCTTCCCCTGCGCCCCTGAGGCACCCTGCCCTTTGGCCCCCAGCCAATGTGCCCAATAGCCACACTGCCCTTGTGCCCCCGGCCCCCATACACCCAGCCACCCTGTCTTTGTGCCCCTGGCCCCCATTACCCCAGCCGCCCTGCCCTTGTGCCCCGAGCCCCTATACGCCCAGCCACCCTGCCCTGGCGGCCCTGGCCCCCATACCCCCAGACGCCCTGCTTTGCGGCCACGGCCCCCATTCCCCCAGCCATCCTGCCCTTGACCACCCGGCCCCCAAAACCCCCAGCCACCCTGCCCTTGTGCCCCCAGCCCCTATACCCCCAGCCACCCGGCCCGTGCGGCCCCGGCCCCCGTAACCCCAGCCGCCCTGTCTTTGTGCCCCCAGCCACTGTGCCCCCAGCCACCCTGCCTTGCGCCCCCTTCCCTTGTACCCCCCCAGGCACCCTGCCCTTCGGCCCCCGGCCCCCATACCCCCAGCCACCCTGACCTTGCGCACCCGGCCCCCATACCCCCAGCCACCCTGATCTTGCGCACCAGGCCCCCATACCCCCAGCCACCCTGACCTTGCGCACCAGGCCCCCATACCCCCAGCCGCTCTGCCCTTGCGCCCCCGCCCCCCATACCCCCAGCCGCCCTGCCCTTAACCCCAGCCACCCGCCCTGTCTTTGTGCCCCCAGCCACTGTGCCCCCAGCCACCCTGCCTTGCGCCCCCTTCCCTTGTACCCCCCAGGCACCCTGCCCTTCGGCCCCCGGCCCCCATACCCCCAGCCACCCTGACCTTGCGCACCAGGCCCCCATACCCCCAGCCGCCCTGCCCTTGCGCCCCCGGCCCCCATACCCCCAGCCACCCTGCCCTTGCGCACCCAGCACCCATACACCCAGCCATGCTACCTTGTGCCCCCGGCCCCCACACAACCCAGAACCCCTGCCCTTATGCCCCCAGCCCCCCCAGCCACCCTGCCCTTGTGCCCCCGGGCCCTATACACCCAGCCACCCTGCCCTTGCGGCCCCGGCCCCCATATCCCCAGCCACCCTGCCTTTGCGGCCCCGGCCCCCACACTACACAGCCACCCTGCCCTTGTGCCCCCAGCCCCCCCCGCCACCCTGCCCTTGTGCCCCCGGCCCCTATACCCCCAGCCACACTGCCCTTGTGCCCCCGGGCCCTATACCCCCAGCCACCCTGCCCTTGTGTCCCCGGGCCCTATACACCCAGCCACCCTGCCCTTGCAGCCCCGGCCCCCATATCCCCAGCCACCCTGCCTTTGCGGCCCCAGCCCCGATAGCCCCAGCCGCCCTGCCCGTGTGGCCCTGGCCCCCATACCCCCAGCAGCCCTGCCCTTGTGCCCCCGGCCACCACAAAACCCAGCCGCCCTGCCCTTGCGCCCCCGGCCCCCATACACCCAGCCACCCTGTCTTGTGCCCCGAGCCACTGCGCCCCCTGTCACCCTGCTCTTGTGCCCCCTTCCCCTGCGCACCCCAGGCACCCTGATATTCGGCCCCCAGCCACTGTGGCCACCAGCCACCCTGCCCTTGCGGCCCCAGCCCCCATAACCCCAGCCGCCTTGCCCTTGTGGCCCCGGCCCCCATACCCCCAGGCACCCTGCCCTTGGGCCTCCAGTCACTGTGCCCCCCACCCCCTCTGCCTCCAGCCGCCCTCCTTCTGTGCTCCCCCCACTCTTCTGACCAAGCTGTCCACACTCCAGGGGTGGTGGATGGTTGGTACTGCAGGGTCCACCCAGGAGCTGTGCCATGTGGTCAGCCAGGGGCTGCCAGGGACTCCCCCACAGCCCAAGGGGTCGGGGGTTAGGGACCTGGCAGCTTCTCCGCCAGGGAGCTGAAAGGCTGAGAGCCCTGTTTTTGTGTTCTTTGTTCTGTTCAACGAGAACCCAGTTCTTTGCTGCCACAAGGGGCCCTCCCAGTGCTGAGTCACAAGAGGCCCTGGGGAAGGACAGCGCCCTGGGGTCCACCCCCCGGGCCAGGGCACAGGGGGCCACCCAGCACTGCTCCCCAGCAAGCCCTCCTGGCACTTCCCTCAAGTTTTGAGGCATCAGGGTGTTTGTTTGCTTCCCTTGTGCATTTAATGTGGCACCAGAGGGGTAGAGCAGGCACGACGTGTCAGCTGGGCGGCCTGAGCAAGGGAGGACGGGCCCACAGGCAGGGGCATGGGGACCAGGCACTGCCGGGAGGGATGCGGGGCCAGCATCCTTCCGGCTCCTCTGTGGAGGCTGCTGGCACATTGAGGACTCACTGAGGGGCTAAAACGTGCAGAGCTACCACGCGGCGGCTCCCGGGGCCAGGTGGGCTGAGCGAGGCCGGCATCCAGGCCCTGTCTGCTGCTCACGGCCGCCTGTCCTTCCCCAGGCTGGCCAGGAGGCCTGGGCCCCTCCCTCTGACCGGACAATCCAGGCTTCCTAGTGATTTTGTTCCAGTTTTTAGACTTCTTATTCAGGGAATCCATGTGTGGATGAACATAGACAAGCTAACGCCATAGCTGGGCATGCTGGTCCCCAGCCTCCCCAGTCAGCAAGCACATGCATTTCCTGTCGCATCCCTGTCCTGCCATTTAATTTTCATTGTTGTTTTATAATGTTAGCATTTTTAAGCAAATTCCAGATTCAAACTTTGGTACTCCAAACACCTCGCTGCCTTAACCGGCCTGCTTGCTTGGCCTTCCGTTCTGTGGGAGCAAAAATCAGGCTGGGTTTTCCACTGTCCAGAGTGTGCAAAGCCTCAGGAGGTCCAGTGACTTGACACAGCCCGGCCACGAGGATCAGAGCTGGGAGCCCTCGGGACCCTGGCCCTGCCGCTGACCCACACCTGAGCGCAGAGAGCAGGCCCCACCGTGGCCGCCCGACCTCCACGGCTAAGCACACGTGTGCCACCTGGGCCAAGCAGAAGGCGTGAGTGACAAGCCCGTGCCGACCCCACGCGGGCCCTCGCAGCCGTGCTTTATCAAGTCAGTCGCATGGTGTTGAAAGGGAAGAGAAATGAATAAGAAACTCAAGTTGCCACCAACTTTATTTTTAGAAACTGCACTATGAAATGAAAAATGAAGGTCTCTAGAATGCCAAGTAGGGGAAATGATAAATTGATGCCTCCAAATTATATGACTTGCAAGGAGACCATCCCCGAGCTGATGACTCAGAGGAGCTCGTGGGGCGGCGGTGGGGGCGGTGATGAAGATCGGGAACTGCTGGGGAGCTTTCAATCCAGCAGCGATATGATCCTGTTCATGACACCCACCAGGGCTGGCCCAGCTCTCCCCCAAAGCCTCCCAAACCATTTGCAAAGGCAGCATGTGGAGCCCTGAGCAGTCAGCACTTCTCGGGCCCCCACATCAAGCTGGAGCAAAAATCTGGGACCTGTACTCTAAAGACTTTCAGGTATACAGCTATGTATGTGCCAAGGGTGGGTCGCTGAAGCCCAGCGCGCTGATTCATCGTCACAGATGCCACCGTGTACAGCCAGCAATGGCAGGGCAGGGGACGGGCCAGAAAACAGGCTGCGGTCTCTCCTGACCACCTTGGCAAGCCCACTCGGGGACTCGTCCCCACCCTGGAGGCCATGGCGAGCAGGCTCATGCTGTATTTGTCCCCCTCGAGTCCCTGAACACCCTCCTGATGCGCTGGTCCTCTGTAGCAGTCATTCGTGTTTTCTGCCAAGGATTTCCACATTGTGCCCCTTCCAAACATATGCAGCTGGGGCACTGCCAGCCCCCTGCTTGTTCAGGCCGCGTACTGCAGGCGGGGGCACCCGCGTGCCTTCTGGGCTGGAGCATGTCGTCACCTGAGCGCGGCCTTTCTTCCAGACTGCTCTCCCTCGGCCTGGGCAGTTGGCTGCTCTGTAAGTCTGGCTTAGGCATGAGGCAGAGCCCCTGACGGTGCCCGGTGGTCCCAGCCATGCAACCTACTGGCAGAGGGGCTGGCAGGAGGGCAGCCAGGAAACTATTACCAGAGTCAGGAGTGTGAGTCATTTAGTGAAACTGTCACCTGCGAATCTGTTGGAGGCCGATCTTACACCAAGGGAAATCGTAGCTCTAGGGGAAGTGGTTGGAAACTGGTTCGTAGCGTGTGTTGGCTGCTGTCGGGTTCTGTGGGAAAGATATTATAAGGAAAAGACGAGCTCAGAAAATAATCATCTGGTTCACAAGCGGGGATGAAAGGGAATGGAGAGTTAACAAATGCAGGAATTTGCAGGATTAGAAAGAAGTTACCCTTCTCAAATACCAACAGCAAAGCGATAAAATCGAGAAATGCCTGAAGCTGCAGCCGCCGGCTTCACTTGGCCGTTTTCAAGACTGACCTCAAGCCATGGCCTCACACCCATCTCTGGAGCCTCTGGGTGAACCAAGACAACACCCCGGGACTCCCCACAGGTGGGCACAGGGAAGGAGAGGAGGCTGTGGTGTCCCATGTGGCTTTGTACGGAGGCAACGCAGACACGTCTCTCTCTATAACTAAGAAGCCGCCGGCACTTGCGAGAGGATGTAACCAAAGAACACATAGCCTGGAAGATCCTCGATTCTCATCATTCGCATGAGCTTTATTCTGTAAAGTCTGCTTGAGCGACTGAGTTAGCAAATACCGAGCCAGCACTCCTGGGGGACACACAGGGTCAGGCTCCTGCAAGCCTGTGGTCACAACAGTTTCACCGGTCAGTGGATCCCTGACCTCGTTTGATGTTCGCTCCTATTTAAAGGCATTGTATTGAATACACATTGTTGACTCATTAACCCTAGCCTTATGGCCAATGCACCGTAAGCCCCACCTGAAGGATGCTCACCCAGCACACGGGTCCTCGGCTCGTCGCAGCCTTCTTGCACTTGGGACGCTTCCCTGCAGTGTCCGGGACTGTTTCACTGCAAGATCACCAATTGAAAGCCCAAAACTGAACACAGAGGCACTAAGTGGCCATGGAAGGACGTTTGCTCCCAGTGAGAGCAGAAGACAGAAGGCAGGGCATCGCTTGTCCGTCCTCGGCTGGGAACGGCACATCGGGCCATACGGGTGATTTGCACTCCGGCGTGTCTAAGGAACTCAGCACTCTTGGAGTGCAGATGTGGGATTACCCAAAGGTTTACCAGAGCAGGTGGGCTTGCACATATGGCTCCATAGATAATGAGCAAGGACTGAATTTGAGACCGTCTGGGGACTGAGTGGCCATTGTAGGGACAGTAGAAAGGCTGGGGGAGAAGCTGAGCCCCAGGAGGGTGGCCCTCCAGTGCCCAGCTCAGATGGGGCCAAGCTAAGGGAAAGGCAGGAAGGGCCCCCAAAGGGCAGAGCAGGGGCCAGAGGGCTGCGGGCTGGGGCCATCCTTGGGAGGGGCATGTCCCAGCCCGGTGGGATGCTGGGGTGGCCTCAGAGCTGCGACATCCAGGAGTCTGCCTTTCTGAGTAAGTGTGCTGACCGCTATGGCCCTGTCCCTGCCTCCCTATTTTATACTGAATGGGGTGGTGATGACTTTTCATTTCAACGGCCTCCACATCAACAAGTGACCCGTCTGGACCTACGAGGGGCCCCAGGGCATCCCCCAGTGCAGGGACTCCCCCTGCCACACAGAGGGCCCCAGAGCGTGGTGCAGGGCTGACCAGGGGCTTGGGAAGCAGGGGGGGACTGGACTTCACAGCGAGGAGAGCGGCCTTGGCTGGGGGCCCTGTGCTCTGGGTCCACTTGGGGTCTTGTGCAGGTTCCCAGAAGCAGACGGAGTTTAGCATGCAGGACGTTTATTAGGAGGTCCCCTCGGTGTCAACAGCCGTGCAAAGGTGGGGGCGGTGGGGCCGTGGCGAAGGGAGAAGTGGGAGAGCCAGGCAGCTGCGGCCCCGGCTGAGGTCCGCAGCAGACATGAGCCTGGGCCAGCTTTGCTGGAATGGCCAGCGCAGCCGCTGCCCCTGCGGTCACCCTGGGGCTTCCATTTGCACACACATGGGCCAGATGCTCTGCCCTCTGGGAGAACTGTCTCTCCTCACTTCTAGGACAGCCTGAGTGACCACTGCTTGTGGCAGCCATGCAGTTTCCACTGGCCCACAGACCAGTCCATACACCAAGGTGGGGCTGTTCTTCCTGTGGTTCACTGGGAGGGTGTCTCCATCAGGCATGGGTGTGAGCTGGGTGACACGCAGCTCGCTGGCCCTCTGCCCCTGCCTCTGCTGGTTCCAGATGCACATTTCTGTCTGTGGTGGATTATTTCTGAGCCCCAAACTTACAACTTATGGGGGTGACAGAATCCTGCTATCCTGAGCGGGTCCAGATGTGTGCCCGGCTGTTCTGTTTCCCAGGGCCCAGTAGCACATCGGGTTGTTTTCCAAAAGGCATAGGATTCTCTGCTCCAGATGGCGCGGCTTTGTTCCACAATCCCAGGGCCCCACATTGTGATTCTGACAGGGGCTTGCCATAAACACCACACAGCATTTCCCCCCAGTGACGTCTCCGATAACCCAGGGTCTATCTGGTCGTATGGCCCGTCTCCAGGCTGCTTGCCCTCAGCCTGGATCTGCTGCATAACCCTTTCCAGCTCTGGGCTCCCTCAATGCTGGAGGTTTTTCTGGTCAACAGCCTACAGATTCAAGCAGCGTGCCCAGGTGTGGACATGCTGCCTCCAGAATCCAAGGCATTGTCTGTCTGTCCGTGTGACAGGAGGTGCAAGATTCAATAACCGGCCCTTTCTGCTAGGTGCTCAGCCCCACTATACTGCTGGCTATGGGACCCTCCTAAGAATTTAATTTAGGGCTTATCTTCCACCTGCTGGAGCTCAGCTATTTTACTGAGAATTCTAATGTATTAGCCGCTTCTTGCTTATCATCCAGTTGGCATGTTGTCATCAATGCAGTAGGCCAATGTTCTTTGAGATGTCCAGGCCACCCCGATCTCTTTGGGCTCACTGGGCAAAGAGTATGTGAGTTAACGCAGCCCTGAGGCAAAGCAAAACTGTATACTGCTATGCCTGCCATGTGAGTGCAGACTGCTTCCTCCTAGGGAGAGAAGCATGCCCTGGCCAACTCAGGGCAGAAAACCCCATACCTGGTGGTGTTCATCCACTCTAGGGATGCTGTGTTCTGCCACCCATCTTCATAGTTGCAGGTCAGGCCCCTTGGCTGCCACACTGACCCCTGCCCACTGCAGTAATCACAGCCACGTGTCTTCGGTCAGGCCAGTGCCGGCACCTGCCCCTACAGTCTTGATATCTTTCTCTCCATTGCTCTCTGGCTCCCACGGTTCCTCCTCTGGGGACCCTCACTCCACGGCCTGCCCTACATTGAGCCTGGTCTACATGGGAGGCCACTTCTGACTTCTTAGTGAGGCTGGTGCATTTCACCAGCTATTACTCAGTGCTGTGCCCTCCAGGACATCCTGGGGAGCATAACCTTCTGGTAGGTTCTGGGTCTTACACCATACACCTATTCCTGCAAGCCCACTTCTTGCACCTGAGAAGGGAATTTTTGTCCACCGTCTGCCATGACAGCTCTGGTGTTCCCATCTTATGCAACATGACCAATGTTTTTTTCATGCTTCCAGGAACAGCCAGTTCAGGACATCTCCTAAATCATGCCAGGGTATAAAATTCAGACTCTTAGTTAAGTGAGTGCCCTCAAGTCAACAAACTCTCATATCTATTCTGTGTCCCAGCCCTTGATGAACCACTCTCAGATCCAGTCCCCCAGGGGTACACACCAGGTAGGCCCCTTCCCATGTTCAACTCAGCATCCCTGGCTGCACCATGAAACAGCTTAGCCCATCTTAGAACCCCACTTAGCCTAGGGGTGAGGGAGCACATATCCAGAAGCAGGCACATGGTGTCCTGCAGGGGAGACATCTTATAGTTTGTCCTCAAGCGAGCACAGATGCTGGCATCTAACAGGAGGTGCAGCACACTTCTGCACACTCATGGGGACTCAGGGAAATCTGAGAATTGAGGATTCTCAGGTGCATCAACCCAGAAATCCCTATTCCATGTGCTAGGGTCCCATTCCTTTCCAACCAGGGCCCCTTCCTTGCCATAGCAGACCTGCCTCGCTTGGCAGTTTAACCCTCTCCAGAGCCCAGCCACCCTGATGAGTACGTCCAAAGTGTGGCTCATCTTTTTTGTCCTTCTGCAGTGGGAGCTATGAGCCTGTTGTGTGCTTCCAGGTCCAGGAGCCCCTAAGGCTTTCACAGCTGGCTTCCAGTTCCTTACTAATTCCTCCCACATTTGTCATTTCCCAGAGCATCTATGTATCCCACCCTCAATCCCCATGACATTGCGTTGACTATTTCTCCCCTGCCTTTCAAACTCTTGATACATCCCACAGTCACCACAGTCCTGTCCCTGGAAGACGGTCCCAGTTCTCAGGTCACCACCCTGTGCCAGGTGCCGATTTTTGTTGTTTTCGTTTTTGTCAGTGTGATTTTACCTTTAGCATAATTGCACTGTGGTCAGAGAACTTATCCTGCATGATTTTAGCTTTCAAAACTGGTCGAGAGTTACTTCATGGCCTATTCAGGAAATATTTCACATCTCATGCAACATGGCCAACTGTTTACCAAATACACTTGAAAAGGATGAGTATTCAGCAGTCGTTTCCATTGTGGTCTATATATGTGTCCATCATGTCACGTGTACTGATCCTAGTAACATATTCTGTATCATTACTGAGTTTTTTGTGTGTTATCTACAAGGTAATGAAAGAGGTGTGTGAACCACTCCCACTTATTATTGCAATTGTGGATGTTTCTACTAATTTCCATCCTATCAATTGTATTTCGGTATCATGGTGTGAAGTGCATACAATAGTAGAATTGCTATATTTTCCTGGTGACTCAACGTGTCCATCTTTGTCTTTAGTCAATTTCTGTCTTTAGGGATTTTATACCTCACGTCAATTTTGTCTGATATTAGTATATATACACTAGTTTTTGCATGCCATGTTTTTTCCCATTATTTTGTTGTAACCTATTTTTATCCTTAATATTTTAGATATTGTGGGATGTACAAAACAATGCCTAGAGAAAGGTTTTAGTGTTAAACGCCTTTCTTCACTTAAAAAAAATTCATAGCCAGTATGTCTTCAGATATTGCTTCTTCCAGTTCCCTTTTTTCCTCTCCTTTTCAGACTCCAGTAAATATTTATGAAACATTCTCACAGTATTGTCTTTCACCCTCTAATTTTAATGTTCAATCCATGTGTCCCCCCATGGTTTATTCTGGATATTTTCTTTTAACCCATTTGCAAATACACTATTTTTCTCATTAGCTTATCTAATGTTCTGTTAAGCGCATCCCATCCATTAAGTTTTTAATTTCAGCAATTATATTTTGTAGTTCTTGAATTTGCATTTGGATATTAAGTCATTTTTTTATAGCTTCCAATTCTCACGCATTTTAACATTTTGCCTGGTTAATTCCAATATCTAGAGCTCCTGAGGGTCTAATTTTATTCTCTCTGTTTCTGCTGGTTCTTGTCTTTTCTCTTGTGTGTTTGTTTCTTCCAGATTGTGCTCTGGACATGGAATTTGGGGAAAAAAAACATTTTGTAGAAATCATTTGACAAAAAATCTTTCTCTGAGGACCTTTTGTGGCTGCCAGGCACCTGGTTATATTGGCAATGTGGAACCACCTTAATCTAATTTTAGGGACTGAGATTTTCCAGGACATCCAGATGTCTGAAAACGAGACTGAAGTTTTTATGAGAGCTTGCTTATTTCCAGTTCTCCTTTTTCCTCAGGTGCAAACTTACGGGGTCCCAGCCCAAAGAAGAAAGGTGGCTAAGACCCCCAAACTTGGAGGGCCTTGGGCTCTGAATTCTGTCCTCTGCCCCAGGGTCATCAGAGGGGACTTCGCAGCTGCTCAGCTGTCTCTTCCATGGGGGACACACAGTCTCGCAGTACATCGCCCCAGGCTCTGGGCTCATCTTTCTCAATTCCTGTCTTCTCCCTGATGTGGGTCCGTGGTTTTTACTATCTCATTAGTCCATCGGTATTCAAGAATATTTTTTAGATATTTTGCTCAAATATATCTGGTTGTTCTCAGTGAGGGAATGGCCCACGTTGCTTAGCTCACTGTTGTTGGAAGCAGAAGTCTTTATCCTGTTCTTCTCAGCTTAAATTCAATAATAACTCATTCTCCTGACACCAAGAGGTCAGCGCTTCAAATATGTTCACTTTGGCAGCCCGACCGTGTTGTTCTATACTCTGAATACAAGCAGGAAAAAACTCAGTCAAACATTCTGCAAAGTTCATAAGCTCCAGTCCAGGCTGACCTAAAACTCTGAATGAGTTGCATTCCAAAGTTCATCTGTAAGTGGGTTGTTCAGAGGTCAGAACACATGTTCCCATGTAGGAGTCCAAACCTTAAGGGCCCATCGCGGGGCTGAGGCAGGGGCCGCCGCGGTGGCCTGAACTCCGTGTCATGGAATTGGAGCCCAGACAGCCAGAGGAAGTTGCCGTGGGCCTCCCTGTCTAAAGAGCACGAGGAGGCCCCCCACAGAGCGTCAGAGGCAGAAGCCGATTCAACGACTTGCTCAGAATTCCAAGGAAGCTGGGAGCAGAGCCAGGCCAGTCTTCCTACTGCCCATTCCTGTCATCCGTCCATCTGCCTTGCCGCCTCCCTGCCTCAGGGCTGGGCATGACCCTTCTCTGTCTGTCACACACACATACACACATACACAGATGCATGCGTGCACACATGTGCAGTTTGTGCACACACACCCGTGCACAGGTACACATGCAACTTTGCATTGGCCATTAATAATTTCTCTAGTTCCACTAATATTTGTCATTCTGATCAGGGAAAATTCTCTACCCTCCGATCCCCAAGTTGTCCCACTATGTGATAAAGGTTGTGATGTTGGCCACCACGCATTCTGAGCACAGAGATGAAATAAAAACTGTCTGGGGATTGAAAGGCAGCAAAGATCATAAAGAAACAGAATGACGGGGTGAGAGGAGAGGAGCCCCACATGCAGAGGAGATGGGGCCCCCAAAGGGAAGGTGCTCAAAGCCTCAGAAACCATCTGCAGACTTGACATTTCCCAGCATCTCTCTAGTCTTTGCTTCTCTTAGAGGTGAAGGATGACCTCACACCGTTCTTTAAAGCCACACATATGGGATTGTGGGGTCGCCGAGGTGTCTCCCTGTGTTCATGGGCATGTTCACATTTTCTGTGCATTCCTGTTCCTGCCTTTGGCCAACTGTATAGTTTGTCTACTGATTTGTAAAATCTCTTTGCATTGCATGCACTGCAAATATTTACAAATTTGTTGTCGATCGTGGTGATGTTTTCCCTAGGCATCCTAGAAAGGTACTCACAAGGGGGATACCATCTCGTAGGATGGGCTGCTTCAGCCCTGGGCCCCCAGCGATCATAGGAAAGAGGGCCATAGGATCCCTGGAAGAAGGCAGACCCCACAGGCAGAGAGAGGCATTCCCCTGGGGCAGGGAACATTGACCCTGGTCATCACGGAGTACGGAGGGCTGTTGACACAGAAGGGGGAATGTCTGGCACCCATGTAATCCCATGAGGCATCCCATGCTTGTTCCGGAACCAGTTCTAATTGCAAATAGACAAGTACAGCAAACACAGCCCAGTGAGGATGCAGCAACCCTCCGGCGAGCCTGGGCCCCACCAAGCCAGCAGCGAGGCTTGCAGAACGCTGGCTGCCGGAGGACCTGCAGGACAGAGATGAAGGAGATGGTGTGGATACCATGGCAGTGGAGGTGGGGCCTCTGGGAGGTAAGTACGCTCAGGTGAGGTCAGGAGGTGGGGGCCTGTGGTGGGGTTCGCGTCTCATAAGAAGAGGGAGAGTGCCAAGTGCTTTCAACCTCCTGGCACACAGAGCATGCAGGCGAGAAAGTGGTGTCTGCGCCAGGAGGAGAACCTCACCAGGAACCAAAACCACCAGCTCCTGAGCCTGGCCTCCCACCCTCCGGAGCTGTGTGAGTAATTGTTGGTTAAGCCATTTAAGCCACCTAGCCTCTAGCAGTTTGTTCTGGGAGCCAGAACTGATAAGACATTCCTCTAACATGCACATATTTGTAAGATGTGGATATGCAGTTTCCCAGGTCCCAGAATCACTCTATGCACAGAGAAACCCTGGCTGTTGAGCCCTGGATGAAACATGAGGAGGCCTTGTGAATCTGTGATCTGCTACAAAGTAACTAACGGTGACATCAGAAACTAACACACACACCCGCGCCGCACGCACACGCAGGACTTGTCAGAGCTGCAGAACTATATGGCCTGGGCATTCTCTGCCTTCCCACTCCGCCCTCCCCAGGCGGTCAGAATCATGGCCTCCCACAGTTACAGAATGGCTTCCACAGCACCCAGCATCACGTTCCCACCCAGTGTGCCCCTCAGGAAGGAGGGGCACACAAAGGGATGTTTCACAAAGCTCTCTTCTTTATTAGCAGGGAGGAAAACGTTTCCCAGAAATGCTCCAGCTGACTCCCTGTACATCTCATGGCCAATACCGAGTCACATTCAAACTTGTAGACATTCGCAAGGACAGGTAGATGGGATGGATGGCTGTGATCGGCTTGCACTAGAAAACACTTAATCCCAGAGCCAGGGAAACCTGGGCTCCAGTAGGGTCCAGGTTTGTTAGCCGGACAGCAGGGATGAGAACCAGCAGTGTCTGCCACCACATCAAAGAGTCAAGCTGATTCGGAGCAGACCACCTCCAGGGAGGCCCTCTGATGGTGCTGATCTTGTGGTCGACATTTAAAGGCAGCGTTTTTAGTATCTAAAATAATTAACTGATTGTTCACTGCCCAATATTATAGTTCATCCCCTCAAAGCACATTTATTGAGTACCTATCATGGGTTTTTCAGCAAATATTATAGAAACAGTGGTCTTTTTCTCACCTCCTTACTTAAGCAATATTACCAATAATAGAATCAAAGATAAAAGGGAAGAAGCAAGCTTTGAAAGAACAAAGAGCCAATGTATAATTAATCATGTCTCACTTATCCAGTGATTCTGTGATCTTTCTAAAAAACATGGTTAACAGTTGTTTTTTGGCTGTTCAGCATTCAAACATGCTTCCTGTCATGGAGGGGGTGGGTCTCTCTAAGTTAAGAAGCAAGGCTCTCCAATGGGGAAATGCCAGCCTCTTCAACAACTGGTGTTGGCAAAAACTGGACAGCTACATGCAAGAGAATGAAACTGGATTATTGTCTAACCCCATACACAAAAGTAAACTCGAAATGAATCAATGACCTGAATGTAAGTCACAAAACCATAAAACTCTTAGAAGAAAACATAGGCAAAAATCTCTTGAGTATAAGCATGAGCATCTTTTCCTGAACACATCTCCTTGGGCAAGGGAAACAAAAGCAAAAATGAACAAATGGGACTACATCATGCTGAAAAGCTTCAGTACAGCAAAAGACACCATCAGCAGAACAAAAAGGCATCCTACAGTATGGGAGAATATATTCATAAATGACATATCCAATAAGGGGTTAACATTCAAAATATATAAAGAACTCACATACCTCAACACCCAAAAAGCAAATAACCCTATTAAAAAATGGGCAGAGGATATGAACAGCCACTTCTCCAAAGAAGAAATTCAGATGTCCAAGAGGCACATGAAAAGATGCTCCACATCACTAATCATCAGGGAAATGCAAATTAAAACCACAATGAGATATCACCTCACACCAGTAAGGATGGCCAGCATCCAAAAGACTAAGAACAACAAATGCTGGTGAGGATATGGACAAAGGGGAACCCTCCTACACTGCTGGTGGGAATGTAAGCTAGATCAACCATTGTGGAAAGCAACATGGAGGTTCCTCAAAAAACTAAAAATAGAAATACCATTTGACCCAGGAATCCCACTCCTTGGAATTTACCCAAAGAATACAACTTCTCACATTCAAAAAGACATATGCACCCCTATGTTTATTGCAGCACTATTTACAATAGCCAAGATATGGAAGCAACCTAAGTGTCCATCAGTAGATGAATGGATAAAGAAGATGTGGTACATATACACAATGGAATATTATTCAGCCATAAGAAGAAAACAAATCCTACCATTTGCAACAACATGGATGGAGCTAGAGGGTATTATGCTCAGTGAAATAAGCCAGGTGGAGAAAGACAAGTATCAAATGATTTCACTAATCTGTGGAGTATAAGAACAAAGCAAAAACTGAAGGAACTAAACAGCAGCAGACTCACAGAACCCAAGAATGGACTAACAGTTACCAAAGGGAAGGCACTGGGGAGGATGGGTGGGAAGGGAGGGATAACCGGACTAAGGGTCATTACGATTAGCACACATAATGTAGTGGGGGGCACGGGGAAGGCAGTATAGCACAGAGAAGACAAGCAGTGATTCTATAACATCTTACTACACTGATGGACAGTGACTGTAATGGGGTAGGTGGTGGGGACTTGATAATGGGGGGAGTCTAGTAACCACAATGTTGCTCATGTGATTGTATATTAATGATACAAAAAAAAAATCCAAACACAAGAAGTAGAAGTAGTAACTTCCTTACTGAGTGTCTACTGTGTGTCTGGCATTGCCCAAGGAGCTTCCTAACATGACCTCACAAACACACACTTCTGCAGGGTAAAGATTACTAGCCGTGCTCCCAAACCAGGTGTCATGGGCTGTACTGTGTCCCTCAATCTGTATGCTGAAGTCCGAATACCCAGCACCACAGAATGTGGCTGTATTTGGATAATAGACCTTTAACAAGGTAATTAAGGTAAAATGAGGTCATTAGGGTGACCCTGACCCAATATGACTGGTGTCCCTATGAGTGGATCAGAATACAGACACACACAGAGGGACAGCCACCTACAAGCCAGGAGAAACTAACCCTGCCACCCCTTAAAAAAATAAAGAAGAAGCAGCAAGGCTCTCCACCCGCCACAAAAGCCTAAGAGGGGAGGATGAAGTTTTTCCTCCCCACGGAAGCCCAGATTTGGGTGTGTACGGCTCTGTCCAGATGACTGTGGGTGCACCATACAGATGAGAGACCTGTGGTCTTGCACTGCAGGGAGAAAGCACATCCCCAGGCATGCTTGCTGGCAGCAGCGTGCCGACAGGCCCCCAGGGACGTCTGCGTTCCCAGCTGCTGGGCCCGCCTAGACACCTGTCCTCTCCTGAGCCTGGGTCTCCAGCTTCTCTTCGCTCCTGTGCATATTGCTTGTTCAGTAAGAGCTGATCCCTGCTGTTTCAAAAGAAGAATCCAGGTTGGTCCCTGTGATGGGAACACCGGGCAGGCCCCCCTGAGTGTACTTTCACACAGCCACAAAGAGCCCTCTTGACTTGTGAGTTGATTAGCTCTGTTTTGTTGCTAGGGTGCAGCCTGTCCACAAGACCACAGTCAACATCTTTTACTCTTCAGTGGATTTATTAAAGAGACTTTTGTCACACAGGAGCCTTCCTGCTATTGATTATCTTTGTTATCATAAAAAGGGAAGCTGACATGGCCTGTTAACAGTGGGGAGAAATGGACTGTATTGTGAGCAGCTTTGTGCACGCAGGTCACTATTTTGCACCATGACGTGTGGCTCTCACAACTCCCTGAGCTCATCACTTTGATTGAGACCGTGTCTTGGGACAAAGGCTTGCATCTTTTCCACAAGACATTACCTCTTGAAAAACTTTTACGAAGGCGACTTAAGGACTTAGGTGGCAAGTGAGAGCGGGCTTCACCACACGTCTGTTTGTGAGAGGCTCCCGGCTGCCCATGCTCTCCGGCTGGCAGCAGGCGCCCCTCACAGCCACTCTCTGCTCTGCTTAGTTCGCTTCCTGTCTCGGTGCATCTGGGCAAAGCAAATGTTTTAAGTTATTCTAAGTGGTTTTCTCCAAAATGGCAGGGCCTCATACCCAGACAGAACCTCATGCCTGACATGAATGTGATTCTTCGGGAGCAGATATTCTAACAAGCCCCCATCTTTGTCCAAAAGAGTCTAAAGGTCAGGATGGATCAGGCCATGACTCAGTGGAATAATTGTCAGCATGAGTTCACGGGAGCAATGCAGGGTGCCTCCTGAGGCTGGTGCCAAAGGGCAGAGCTGAGCCCTTGAGTAAGTCGTCTCTTTCCTTTCCAGTGCATTTCTCCTCTGTGTAATGCTAATGAAAAACCTCATCTGCATGCCTACTTCAAAAAGATGGCCAGGGGTTGGCTCTGGCACCAGGAAACTGGTGGAAATAGCAGAGCTCAGGAATAAATGTAAACATCTGTTCCAAGGTATACCATCCTCCTTGCGGAAGGGTGGAAGCACATCCAAAAACTGAAAGCATCTTGTTTTGGAATAGTATTCCAAGGAAATGCAGTTAAGAGCTAAGATGAGAAAACGCCCACCATTAAAACACAAAGACACTTGAAAGGGTGACCGCAGCCATCCCGTGAGGGCATACGTGTGCTCAGGCATTAAGCTTGCCCCCTGGTCACCAGCAAGTTACTGGGAACTTTCTGTAAACAAGGCACAGGCTCGAGAGGAAAGATGAGGAAAGTGGTCGTGAAAGACCCCCTTCCCATCCTCAATCAGCTCAGCCTGCACTTGACTGTCAAGAATCAAGAAAAGCCCACTTGTTACCCAAGACTAGTGGTTTAGTGGCGTTCTGAGTAGTTTTGTAGAAGGTAGACATTTCCCTGTACTTCACCATAAACTAGGAGGCCCATGCTCTCCTTTGAAAATTCCATGGTATTCAGCTCTGCACCAAGGCTCTGAGGACACACACACTCCTGGGCCTTCTGCCCACTGTCCCTCTAAAACCAGCGCCATTTAGCCAGAATGTTCAGTGGTCAGGTGCCAGGCAGCTGAAGGACTCCTCTCATTCCTGCCCTAATTCCTCCGGATTAGCAAGGCCCACCCAATGAGGCCGCTCCCCTTCCCAGCCAGGGTCTGTGGTCCGCCTGGTAGCCCCACGCCCCCAAGCGCCATCTCAGTCCTGCAGATGGAGCTCGAATGCTTTGTGTGAGGGTCTGTCTCCTCACAGACTGTGACCTCTGTGAGGGCAAGCGGTGGTCGCTCAGCCTGGACGGCGGAGGCCCAGCTCAGAGCCAGCACGTATGGACATTCAGTCATCTTGCCAAGTGAGTGGACAGGGGTCCCCCTCGCCCATTTGCTCCTGGCCTTCACCAAGGCAGGGCCTCGAGCTCTTGATTCAGGGTTTAACCACTGATTCAACTGACGTAACACTTCAGAACTGGCAACTGGATGTATGAAGTAATGGAGAGAGAGGTTAAAAATGATTTCTAAGTTTTTGGCTTCGGTTAACTGTTAGAGTCAGGGAGCTGATATAAGTAGGTCTAGTTTTGAACATTACAGATTTCAAGAACCTGTGAGAAATCAAATAGGTAATTCCAGGAGACAAAAAGGGCACAAAATGTAAAATACTTCATTCTGTATGTATTTACCTGTGATCTTAGCACTGTTTTCACTCAGTAAGTTCTATAATCAAGCAAGTTTGGGAAATACTGAGTCAAACTAAGTCGGTACAGAATGTCTCAGAGAGCAATACTGTGCCACATGAACTTCTGAGAAGGGGTTATGCAGTGATGCAGGGTTTGCCAGGTATTTTTACCATGGTAATTCTGAAGCACATCTAGAAGAATCCGTGCACCGGAGAATGAACACACCCTGGGAAACAGTTTCATCATACAAACGATGGTGGCTTGTGAGAGAAAGTTAAATTTCTTCACTGCATGTCAGAATTACTGCAATTTGTGTAGAGTATTTTAGTGCCGTTTCTACTTTGTTTTAGGAATGTAAGACAACATAATGCCACAAGCTGTTTTCTGCCATTACCTTGATTAAACAGCCATCATTGCAATGCCATACTATTCCTTCAATTTTACCCTCTTTGCAACCTTCAAACCAGGACAACAGATCACTGTGCTTCAAGCTAGGTAGATTTCTTATTTGAAACACTCCATGTGGTATAAGAAGATGTAACGGATGCTTCTTGCTTCCTAACCCTAAATGGTAAAAATTTGCCATTAGCCATACAAGTTTCAAAAAGAATGATGACATCTACCTCTCCAAATAAAAAAGCCTTTGAAAGTAACTAAGAATAAATCTATCAAACAGTTTAGCTGATTTCCTTGAAGAGAGATATACTACAAGTGCTCTCACTTAGAAGTGGTGCCTTATGCATTAAATCTAAATTTCACCTTCGTGCACTCAGTAACACCAGGGGGGCAAGCCATGACCTTCACAAATCCAGCCATATGCCTGGTTTTTTGTAAGTTTCAATGGAACACAGCCACGCCCATTCATTTAAGAACTGCCTGCAGCCTATTGCAGATGGATGGCCCACAAAACCCTAACTGTTTCCTGTCTGGCCTTTTAAAGAAACCCTGCCAAGCCCTGCTCTACACCAGCAGCCACATTCAACTGTGACTTACCGTTTGCCCAAAGCCATGCGTATCTCTGAGACCCTGTCTACTCACTACCGTAGCTTCTTTTCCACTAGCCGGTCAGTAGGCTCCTGATCTCCATATAAGATTTCCCTGTTCCAGCTTTAATATCCTTGGGTCTGCCTTCATCCCTGACAACAATGTGCCCCATAGTGCCCTCAGGACATGGACTCAATCCGTCACATACATTTTGATGTTTGATATGCTATTCACTGCCAATTCTTTATTTACTCTTAGCTCTTAATTAATGCTAAATTCATTACCTAGCCAGGAAAATCACATCATGATTGTCATTCAACTCAATTCACTATCTTAAAAAGCAACAAGAAGTTACACTTAATTATGCTTCATAAAATAGTAGTGTAATATAGTACAGCAAAGAATGAGACTAAAATCAGCCCTGGAGATTAGTGAAATTTTAAGAGTTATGTGTAAATTTCTCCAAGTACATAAAATTACTAAAAATGATTATAATCTTAGGAAGCTATATAACTCGAATTTATCAGTCATGTTTTTAGTCTGTGTTTTTAAATTGAACCGAGAAAGGTCTCTTTATAAATGACTGTTACTACAATGACCAAGAAAAAGGCTTGACTTACCATACGGGTTTCCGTTCACATTTGTTCCTACAAGCTCCAGTGTCTGTTCTAAGAGATCGGGCAGAGGCGCGGCAGTAATTTCCAGGAGACCAGGCTCCTCAGGGTGACACTGCAGCACCAGGGCAACTTCACACTCATAGTTAACCACGGAGGAGTGCCAGCAATACTGTGTACTGGTTTCCTCCACTGGTACCAACTTATCATTTTAAGGAAAAACGTGCTTTCACTACACTGTTTTCCTTTGGATGGTGACAAAGTCATCTTTATTTTTGTTGTAAATTTTCCAATTTTCTGGATACCCTATCAAACAGAGATACCACTTTTAAAATGTAAGTTTTACTATTTTCTTAATCATGATCTTTTTTTAATAATAAGGTTTCCTTTTTTATTCTGCTGAGGAATTAACCTGTTTACTTATTTACAGAGCACCCAACATTCCTTTACTAGAAAGTTCACCTTTTCAGTAAGAACTGAGCACCCTTCCAAGACAAAGCATAAAACCTTTAATGAATCTCTCTACTGCCTCTGCAGTTCAGGAACAGACATATGCAGTAAGTGCTCTACAATTGATTATATTGTTCCAACATTTACTGCACAATTTCCTGATTCCACATGTACTGAATGTTATTGCTATTCCTCCACTAACTCCTGTTGCCAGAAGAGAATCATTCCCCCTGCCCCAAAACAGACAAACTAGGACATATGGACCACTGTGACCAACATCATCTTTGGCCTTCATTACTCATCCAGATTACTATGATGACCTGGCCACCAGTCTGGTCTACCAGTCTCCAGTGAAACCCACCCCATAGCTCTATTTCAAAAATTTAAATTCCATTTTGCTGTATCCCTAATAATCACCTTCAGGATAAACTTCAAATGTTTTTAGATGGAATACACACCCCTATAAGATCTGAGTAGATTCCATTCTTCATCCTCAACATTTTAGTTTCCTCAAATGTCATACACCCTCAACATTCCAGCCACAATGAAGTACTACATGACATTTCCAGAGGACTACATAACCTGACCTTCCCTTTCTCCTTGCTGGTAACTTCTGGTTCTTAAGCTTCAGAACAGATGCTCACCCCACCTAGAAGCTCCCTCTAACCACCACAGGCTGAACTAGAACTCTTCCTCTTGTATCCAGCTGCACCCTGTGTATTCTTTCCTTTTAGTTCTTAACTCATACTACTATTAGTGGTGGATTTCCGCTAAAGTCTAAAACATCATCAAGGATAAGGGTTCTGATCTTCATTTTTTTATTACCAGAACCGGCAAGTATTTAGAATATTACAGGTACTCAGAGCACCCCTGTTGTATTGAACTTTAATCTGGGGTACCCTACTCGGCACACTTTTGCAAAAATTTTCCCATCCCCAGAAAAACTCCGTGGGAGACACCTATGTTCACCTCCCTCTATTGAGAAAGTCTTCTAGGATCTTTGCAAAAACTACACATATACTGTTACCCCCAATATAAAAGGTAAAGGCTCCTTAATATCTCATTTCAGACTACATCAATCACACTGCCTATCCTGACAATTTCAAGGCTACTCCCACAATGCTTTACTAATTTCTGCACTACAGGTAAGTTAATGGTCCTCCTTAGAAAAGATTATAAACCCCAGAGAACATTCTTGATATGAATATATCATTAGTATATATTGTTCAACTTAACACAGACTCAGAAAGTTTGTGCTATACAGATAAATATAGTGAAGAACCAGATTAAAATTAAATTCTGTAATTTCTGACTGAATGGCTCTTTTGTTCTTTATACTATTAAACACAAAACTTCATTTTAGAAGCATTTTCATGATACCAGGAATGTGTCCATTTTCATCAGGCATGGGATTCCCATTTAATTGCTCTATTTCCTTCGCTGGGATCCAGCCCTCTGGGACAGGTTTAAAGTCCCCCTCAACATTCCAAAAAAATTCTAAAAGAGTTAAATAATCTTACATGTGGCAACACGTTAAAAAATATCAAATACTGAACAAATTCAAAGTGGGAACAGCTAACAAACCCTACTGTATCAGGTATATAATTATTCTCCATTCATCACTACAACAATGTAACTATATTTCTCAGGGTCAGGGTACTGACACTTCATATTTTCAATTTTTAGCTCACCCTCTATACATAGTGGAAAACACTGTAACTAAAGTAGCAAGATTCCAGTATATGTAGATCTATGATGGCTTTTTGAGTCACTACGAATAAAAACACATACATATGAATAAGCGGGTGTACAAGGATGACTTATATCACCTTACATAATATTGAGACATTTTAGTGTAATAAAAATATTAATAATCCTTTGGGATTTGTGCCTGATGCAAATTACATTTGTCTCTTAGGCACACAAAACCAAAATGTGTTGCTCATTAGAGTACATAAATAGTAATTTGTAGTCTCAATAAAGTTAATATAATATAATAAAAAGTCACAGAAATGTTAGGAAGACAACTTAAAATATTTTTCAAGAATATTCTTTAATGTATTAAGATACTCAATTGTAATTTTCTTTTCCCAAAGTGCTTACATTGTATAAAAGACTTAAGAAATATCATAACCAAAAATTACTGCTTATTTAAATCATGAAAAGCTTAAAAAAAAAAGACTCACTAACCTTTTGAGTTTTGTTTTGAACATAGAAAACTTTTAAATCTTTTCTCAGCTTCTTTGTTAGGCTTTCTATCTAGCCGAGCCCAAAGATATGGCTGACCTAAAAAAAATAATAAAAGGATAAGAAAAGTTTAAGATGAAAACAATAAAACATCTTGAAAGACATTTCAGCATGAAATTTTTCAATAAAGAGCGGGATCATCTAAGGAAGGAGCTGTAGAAGGCAGGGAAACAGGCAGTCTAACAGACAGGGCCTACCTGGGGGACCTGACGATGTAGAAGACTTTAAGTCTTTTTTTAAAGGATGACGGGATGAAATAAAAAGTAAGTTACCCTTTCATAAGGACATTCCAGAACCATCTTTTATCAGTAACTAGCACTGGAGAAACTAAAGCTGCCTCTATACTAAATGGAATCCCAACCAGATGTCTGTATTCACACCTTCCCTAAAACATAACTACATGCTAGAAGGGTTAATTACCAAAAACCTGGAATTAGGTTCTGCATGGCTTTGACCCCCGATCGAGACATGAAACACTAGTCATAGTGACGCATTATAACCAAGGATCTGAGAAGTTACAGGGCAATGTATCTGCATTCTTTACTGGTAACAGTTAAAGACTAATGAGCTGCACGTGTTCTCAGTGAGCACCCTGGAGGCTCTGCTTTTGAGGCTGGTTACCTAGCAAGAAGATAGCAAATCCCCATTTGGTCCTGATTTCAGAAAACGTGTCCTGCCAGGACCTTGGGGGTGGGGTGACAATAGGAACTCTAGCTGGCCTCACTTAGACCCTTTGCTGAGATAGTCTTTGGCTACAGTACACATCCTTATGTTAATGCCCTTGCTATACTGAGTAGTGTAATAAACAGGATTTGCTAGCATTGCCATTTTGGGTCCCAGCAAGGCACTCTTCTTCAACTGCCACCATTATACATGATCACACACAATGATGTACAATGGCATTTCTTCATATAAATATAAAAGTCTAAAATTTTCTTACACTTTTTTCAAACATATAAATCAGAGAGTAATTATTGATTTAGTTTGGTTCAGACCTTCTGTATTACTAATTACTATCCCAATAAATAAACAGATTAAAATCATAGTCTGATTTCTGCTGGAATGGACCTTTTGCTCTTTTTACTAGTAAACGTAAAAAACTTATTTCACTGATACCCATTAAAATGGCTATTATCAACAACAACAACAAAAAAG